>KV751315.1:2032457-2046105 GCA_001698575.1 Mola mola
ATCTGGCAGAGGCTTCCACGTGCTGGAGCTCTCTCCTTTTGATGCTTGTACAAACACAGGGGCTGAGACAACAGTCTCCAAATGCTTTGATGCAATTAGCCAGCAGAGTGTGAAGCAGAAACCCTTTGTAGCTTTTTACACACCGTGTGAAAACAACGTCAACACAAAAGGGACGCAGAGATCAGTCGACAGGAGCACAGTCTCTTTGTTGAGTCCTTCCCCTGTGTGTCTGTCAGAGACTGAAAGTGAATCTAACCCTCATACAAACAGGGAAACTGGGGAGGAGGGGGGGCGACACTGGCAGCCGCACTGCCCTGTGATCTGTTGTTAGTGAAGGGCATGATCATACAAAGAGTGCATAGATTTTTTTACATTACAAATGTTCTGTTGAATACATGAGAAAGGTCAGGCAGTGACAGGCAGATTGATAAAGATAGAAACATGAGGAGCCACAAGAGCCCTGCCATTTAAACTTCATTTTTGTAAAAGACAGGAATTGAAGGACTTTAAGTCAATGGTCCTTATCAGTCAAACCTCACATTTTCCCCTCTCCCCCGCTGTCCTCCCCAATATGCCCTCCCCCGACACTAATGTTGACAGTATAGGCATATTTGCTGTGTGTTTGCTATATTCCCCTCCACTGACGCAGGTGGCAGTACATTATATCAGCTGTCACATTTAGTGATGAAAAATAATGTTATCTAATTGGTGCCGCAAAATAAAGGAAAACAAAAAGAAATACACTACACTCTACAGGATTAGAAACAAAAATGTCATGATTGATGATCCATATCGTGATAGAGGGTTTTGTCCATATCGCCTGGCCCTAATTCGTGTAACCTTACCACAGAAAAACACCAGTGCTCTGTAGCAGGGAGTCACGTCCATAACTAATTTATTTACAAATCCCAATATTGAAAAAAAAAAAAAAATAGAGGTCTATGCATGAGAGCAAATAAAACCATTGTTAAATTCTCAATGAGATCACACATTTACATGATAATTTTATGACTTTTGCAGTGACGCTTTTAGCTGGATGTTCAAAGTCCCTCTGCCATCTGTGTGTGTGTATGAGCAAAATAATTCAAAACTTACTGCCCTGATCAATACCAAATTTTGTTGGGATATTGATGTGATCAAGATCTTGTGCTGATTAAATTTTGGGACCTCTAGTGTCAAACTTGATGGAATGACGGATGCAAACAAGCATTGCTGCTGTTGCGCAAGTGGCAACCCACTGGATACCCCAGTTATTGGGGGTTGTTTCTGCAGTATCGCTGCTTATTTTTCGTGCTTACTTCAGTCTCACCATATTTTAAAAAAAAATTTAAAAAGTGACATTTTGTCTGCCTTTTGATTGTCTCATTATGTAAGGCACACTGGTTAAACTTGGACATTGAAATGTTACAAAAATAGTCTCCTTACTTTTGGGAAGATTTCATAATGTGACTGTCTTCAATATCTGCTATTCATCCCAGAGGCAGAGAGCAGGTTTGGTAAGGTTGTGTGCTGGTAGACTGGTTTTAAAACAACAAACTCTTGTGTTCAACTGAATTTTCATTCTGAAATAGGGGACCTCTTGTCTATTTTGTAGCACTGAGTTTTCCCCTAATTGCAACTATTCTATTATAGACTTTATATTGTGAATCTTACCTCACAAATAAAGTTAGGTTCTCACTTAACCTTATCAATTGCAAGATAAGGTTAAAAACTTCATTGTGAAAAAAATATCAGCTACATGACCAGCTGACCCCCAACTTTTGAGACACAACTGTTGTAACATAAATCATGCTCAGTCTTTCACTGCTGAAACCTCCTTTTCAGTTAATTTGCCGGCAAAAAAACCCTGAACAATGCAGACGGCAGTACTAAAGAGATGGACAGAGCGAGGAAGGAAAATAAGGAAGTTATAAAGGGTGAGAGCACAGGAAGTGAGAAGGAGAGGGAAGCAAATGAGGAAGAAAATGAGGGAGAAAAACAGACACAGTAAGCAGAAGTATGGGGGAGAGTGAAAAACAGCAGGGCGAGAGTGTTTGGTGAGCTAATTCCCAGATATCGACACTGCTTTGATTAGTAACTAGAGGGAACCTTTTAATGAGAGGCAATCTTTAATCAAACCCCAGCATAGACAAGCCCACCAAGCTATCTCATGTACAGGGGCAAGGGAAGATGATTTTTTTTTATCCGCTTCACACATCAACAAATTTTGATCCTGCGGCTCTCCCTCAAACCGTGAAGGTAGTCAGAAGTATGTTGAGACGTTGAAAAAATTTCTTATCTTCAGCATTCTTATTGCTTCAGTCTAAAACCCTCTCTGCAGGAGCTTAAGGAGCTGTGTATCGATGCTTAGCTTGGCACATTTGAGCAATAATGGGGCATTGTATTGTTGGGCTGTCTCCAACATGATGGCAGTGATTTGTGTGTGTGTATATTAATGTTTGTGTGTGTCTCCAGGGAGAGAAGATCCCTCCAAATCCCAATGAGTGGCTTGTTGTTGTTGGAGAGTGTTGGGCCAGGCTGCCAGAGTGCCAGAATAGAAAACCTTGAGGGGATAACAGATAGGGAGAGACTGAGAGGTAAAAAAAAAAAAAAGAGAGAGACCTTTAAGGACCAACAGTTTGAGGTGTACTATGACTAGAAATGTGTGTCCACCGCTGTTTTAGTTAGAGAGGGTTTTGTCTCAGTGGTCTCCAGTGCACTCATTAGGAAGCAGGGACAGTATCTTAGAACCCCTCCCTTCCCAAGAGATAGAAAGAAACTAATTAGGGGCCTGTCCCGCTCCCTGACACATCCACATCCCCCCCTGGAGCTCCACACCAAACCAGTCTAACTCAGTCAGCATGGTGGCAGCATTTACAAGTGGACATGAAGGTGGTTTCAACCACAAACAATATCACAACATACATTAAAAACATATGCATGAAACAAGTAGTTCATTTTTACTAATACTATGATAATGTGCAGTGTTTTGCCACATGTACAGTTAGGTCCAGAAGTATGATGTACGTTTGATGTGCAGTCTTTCCTTTTTAAGAATGTACCAAATTATTGATTTGGTCACTCCTAAAGGTTTTTGCTATCTCTCTGATAGATTTATTTATTTTTGTCAGCCTAATGATGGCTTCCTTCACTTGCTAAGATATCTACTTGAACTTCATATTGTTAGCTCCAGTCAAAAAGCTATCAAATGCCGATTTACACCTGAAATGAACTACATACCTTATATCTGCTTAATTTGTCTTGAACTAACAAGGGAACAGACCACCCCTGGCCATGAAACTGCTTATCAGTCAACTGTCCAAATACTTTTGAGCCCCTGAAAATGGAGGTACTCTACATAAAGTGGCTGTAATTCCTAAATGATTAATGCCATATTTCTATGAAACTTCTTAAATTACAGCTGAAAATCTTCATTGCATTATTTCAAACCCATCATGGTGGTGTATAGAGGCAAAATGATAGAAAGTGTGTCATTGTCCAAATACTTGTGGACCTAACTGTGAAATACGACCTTGTTACCTTATCCATATGGTGGTTTTGATAAGTATGCACAATATACTGGAAGTCATATCATTATTGACTAAGATACTTATACGATAGTTTCTATCCATACTATTAACATTAGCTAACACAGTAATGCCCACTAACTATCCGTTAAATACTGCAATGAGATTCATTTTGACGCAGATTGCCAACCCAATAAAGCATTTATTAACCTGAATGAAACATATATTAATTATTTTCATTACAATTACTGTAAAGTTAAATACATAACCCTTAAGCAACACTTTGCTAATCATGAAAGCCATGAATAAGCATGACTTTCCTGCAATAAATTATGTATAATATAATCAACACAATAGCATAGTAGTATTGTTTTAAACTGTGAATAATGTATTAATTTATATGTCAGTTAAAATGAAGACTGTGGTTGGTACGTTAATTAATGGAGGTAAATGTTTATTAAATAATACACTGACTATTGTTAATTAAAATACGCCTATTGTAAAGTCTTTCCAACGTATTTTCTTTGGAGATCATGTCGACATCGGTAAAAATCAGCTGTAGGTCATAACAGCAATTTCAATTTTATCTATATCATACAAAATTTTTCAGGTTGCATTCTGAGGATTTCTGCCTTCGTCCACCTATTGCCAACGTCTCTCTGAAAAACAAGCAGCATAGAAAACCTAAAGAACAAGCAACTTCCGACAACTTGCAGGGGAGGGACTTAATGTTGTAGGGGATATTTTCATGAAAAAATTGAAGGAGGTGTTTGTATGAAAACAGAAATTATTTTTAGGGGTTTAATCAGTGGCCGCTGCAGGTATTTAAAATGTTCCTTCAATTCATATTACAGAAACCTTTTTTAATGGAAACAGTTTATTGGATATTGGGTTTTCCACTTTGACTTGTTAATCATTTTTAAATGTTTATCACTTTTTGCTGATTAAAATCTATGTCATGTAAGCAGAAATTTCCACAAAAAGGTTATGTGTTCTTGTTTTCTTTATTTTTTACGTTTAGTCAGTGACTTCCTGGGAGTTATACTGTGTGTCTTCTTAACACACAGGTATTTATGAAAAAAGTTTTCATTTTCAAAAAAAATTGCATCCATACAATCACTGTTCTCAAAATAAATCTTTATCCACATGAAAGCACAAAACCAGTCTTAAGTGCTAAAGTCAAGAGTCAATCATTAATGTAAAGATAATGAAATGGTTTTGGGTCTTCATTTTTGTTTATCTGTCAGATGGCAGGATTCTTCTAATACTACAAGATGAATTTTAAACGGAACCTGATGGGATGTTGGGAAATGAACAAACAACAATAAAAACATTACATAGGGACATTTCCCCCTCAGTTCTAGTTATATTCCTGTTTTTTTTCCCTCTCTTGTCTGAAATGTTGTTTCCTCCCTTTGGTGATTACCTTTGTGTGATTACCTTCATTTGTCTGACCTGTGTTCTGTACTCTATGAAAGAAAAAAAGACTTAAAATCAAACACACGCGCACACATATTAAACTTAAATTTAAACGTGTGACTTCTAATTTGCTATGTGCTTGGAAAACATGATTAATAAAGAGAGAGTAACCAGCTTTAGTGTCATGTATTGTACATTTTTTCTCCCCCTCCCTCTCTTTTGTTCTCCAATCTTCATCTGAAACATCTATTTTCTTCTAAGGCATCGAACTAACAAAAGAGGAAGTCTTGTTAATTCTGCCTTGAAATTCTGGTCAATACACAGACTCAGTGTTAGGATATTTGATTAAATCTCAATATGCTCGGCTCTCTATTGCTTCCACTTCAAAAAAAAAAACGATTTTGCTTGGGGAGGGTATCTGTGTTGGGGTTCTTCTCTGAGAAAGGACTGCTGCTGTTGTGTTTCATTGATTGTGACACTGAACTGCACATTTACAATACCACGTCTCTTACATCTCCGTTCCTACCCTGACATCAATGAATCAAAAGCCGTAGCTGGAGGCAAGAAGAGCTTGTTAGCGATGCTTTCCAAGGAACTTCTCGCTCAAGCTTCTGACAGCCTCGTTCTGATCGATAGCTGTCTCTCTGTGCAGCGTCTGCCTTCGCTTGTGGATGGTGACTAAAGTAAGCATTGCACTGCTTCTAAGTAAATGGACTGAATTACTCTTTGCTCCCTAGGGATGCAGAAGAGTTTAGCTGACATAGATTGACATGTTTTGATATGTTTTAAAGATTTGCTACAAAACGAGAAAAACACACTTAGGAGAGTACTCTGCAGAGTATGTGACTCCAACTCCAAAGAAGAACACATCTATTCCTGGAGACAAAAAGCATTCAAATGAGTTAAAACAACTTAATGATCATGTTTGATGCTTGACTGCAAACCGTAACTACACATGGACTGAAGAACTGATCACTTTTGAACATTATCAATAGACTGTTACAATGCACAGGGGCATCAGTGCTGATGTTCTGTCATAGATATCTTTTTATTGTACTGTAGAGATATGTAACTCTGGTGAACATGCTAAACAGCTAGCCCTGACCAGTTCTGTCCATTAAAATATGTACAGACGATGTCACTTCCTCCTCTTGTACAAAATTGTTTGCTGCCAGAGTTTGTGCAGCTGCTTTATTGTATTCCCATTCATACACTTGCCTACCCATGATGTGCAGAGTAGGGGTTTCTGATCTATACTGCAGCCCACCACCAGAGGGTGCTAGAGATAATTTTTGTGTTGTTGTTCATCTTTATATGTAGACAATGTTTCTCACTCATAATGTCACTTTGTAGGCCTTCCTCTAGAGGCATAGCTGCTGTAGTTTTGTCTCTGAGATGTTTAAGGTTGTACACGATTAAGATGGCCGAGTTCGACATGCTCTCTTGGCATTTCATCTGACAAGTAAAGAAAACAAACTCACAGATATCAAGATATGAGATATTGGTAAACCTTTGTTCTCTGAATTCAAATTTCTCTTTTTTTTTAACCACATTAAATGTGCTTAAGTGCTTAGTTGTAAAACAAATTTCATTCAAGCATGACATAATCATAATGAAAATCGCCAAAACCTTTGTGTTTACACATTCGCCTCTGGTTTGCTTGAAGTAAATCCTCGATTCACAGGTAAAATGTGAAATAATTCCATCTCTATGCTCCGTTTTTGGTTGTTGCAAATGGCCAAGACTATCTAACTGTTATGCTTCACGTGATTCTGGTCCCACCTACTCTCGGTGCTGAACTGCTAACATTTACTTGCTGTGTACAATCATACCTGAAGTCATAACATTAATCCCTCATTAGTTGCTGCTGCTGTAAATCACCTCCCTGTCTCAGAGTCTAGGTCTGTTCCCCGTTTCATTCCTGACCATGTTTATGCTGCCGACGAGCTGAGACGTAACGATTGTCATCCAAACAAACTTTAGTCAACTGTAGGAACACTAGTTACCAGTCACAACAGCTAAAATCAAAGCTTACACAGCCCATGAAAACTTTATTTTAGAAATTGCGCCCCTAAAGCAAAGAAATATTTGCAATACAATTGAAGCCAATTTACTTATTTGGCCTGTTAAAATCAGTGTTTGGTTTCCTTCGGGTGTCCTGCTGCAATGACTTTAAATTGGATGATTGTGTATAAAACATGTTCTGCCTTTCACAACTAATATGAATGTGAACACAAATATTGCAGTCATTGTTTTATGTCAGTTTTATTGACTTCGGAGAGACAATATCACAATGACTATTGTGATAATGATATTTTGTGATTGCACTGTTAGTCAAGTTCTAAGCAATATCATTTGAATACTACGCTGATGCACATTGCACATATGAGAGTTGACGGTAAATACATTTTTAAAAGCATAATGAACAAGCTAAGGCAGCAGTTAGATATCATATGATTTGTTGGTTGATGTGATTGAGTCTGAACACGTCCAAGATATAATAGTCAGAGCTGAAAGCATGAAAACGAGCAAGTGGAGCCTATTGTTCGCCTGTCCGCAGATTCTGGCAACCTCAAGGTCATTCACAAAATGAGTGGCCCAGATATCCTCTGAGGCATCATTGAAAGCCTGGATAAAGGGCAGGGAGAGAGATGTCTTCATTATTTATTTCCTCGTGACATCTCTCGTTGGGGCAAATCCACACAGACAATCTCAGGTCTTAGTCAGATAAAACATATGACTACTGCTCCTTCCTTCATTATTATGTTTTATAAGAGTATAAAAAGATAATAAGAGTATTTGTGCTTTGCAACTTTAGATTGATGTTGTTTATACATTAAAAGCCTAATTCTAAGTATATATTTTAAATATTCTCAGGTCATAGTGTTTTTTGGAATTTGATTTGCATTTGTACAAAGTATGCTCTTAGAACAGCTACACAGGCAGACATGTTTTTTTTTAAGACATGCCTACTTATATATATTTCGGAGAATTTTTTTTTTCATCTTTTTAACAATGCTTCAAAAAGTCTAACAGCAGCTTCGGCATGTTGGCCATTGTCATTACGTGTGCAGTTACAACCGGCTTGCGGCTAGCTAATATCTTGTCTCCACTGGTGGTGTTACCTATTCAACATAAATATATAAAAAGATAAATGATATGACACCACTTTTTCCTGACAAATACTAAGCCAAAGTACCCGGGATACGATTGCTGCAATCATGACCCCTAATTGTGAGCAGAGGTGTCAAGTATGACATTTCTCCCTCTTTTTATAGCATCGACTAATTATAACCACTTGAACATAAACCAACATGGTAAGAAGTGCCCAAATGATACATTATAAGGCCCATATAGTCCATGACATGCATAAATGTTAAAATAAGTAACTAAAGCAGGGAGAACAATTACTCTACAAAGTCTGCCATGTTTTGAATGAGCTTCGTTCTGGTCTTTACTTACTGACACATACCCCAGATTATCCACAATTTAACAGACCTCACAAATATGTTTTTACATGTTTATGCAGATGTTATGCAACCACAACAGCCAAAGTACAAATACTAGTTTGATTTATCGCTTGAGCCACATACAGTAACACAGTACAACAAATGTTACCCAACACACATGGTGTCTGAAAAACTCTGCCAAGTAAGGCCAAAGACTTGCTTTTTGGACAGGGGAGAAAGAAAGAAGAGATATTCAGTCCCTCTGGCACTGGCCTTGCTGAGGTCCCACTTGCTGTGCTGTGGCCCCTGCTTCATGTTCTCTTGAAAGAGGGAAAGAAAGTGAAGGAAGGAAATAGAAGATAGGAGAGGAAGAGGGTGGAGATGTTGAAGAGAAAAAACAAGTTAATGGAGGGCGTCAGTGAACAAAGATGCTGAAGTGTGTTTGTCAAGGAGAGCAGTAACGATCATGCATGAAAAAGGCTGGAGAGGCATGAAGACACAAAAGAGAGGAAGAGCAAGATGGGGGATAAAATGAGGGAGAGAGAGAGAGAGAGAAAGAGAGACGCAGGCTGATAGAGAGAAATAAGAGCAAACTTCAAGGTCTATATTGAGTTGGCGGTGTCAGCGCCAGAGGACCTGAACAGAATAGCCTTGGCATTGCCTCCTTGGCCAATTAATATGAAGCTGTCTGGGCCCAGGGAAGCTATTAGACTCTGGAAGAGAAAAACACATTAAAAAGGCGAAGGAAGAAGGTTCACTGCTGCTTCCCCACACTGGTGCCTGTATGTAAAGCCCCTTGTTTTTCTTGACTGAATAATAGTCTTTATCCCCCTCTACCCTCCCTTTCAAAGCCTGTGGATGTGGGCAGAACATCTCTGCTTTATTAACCATCTCACTAGAGACAGGACACCTTCGCCGACAAGCAGCCGCCTTTATTAAAGATGCTGCTGAGTGGAAAGGAGTGAGCATTGAGATTCAAATTGAGGGAGACAAGAAAACCCTGTGTTGCCGCAGCTTTAGTTAGTTAGATGAGAGGGGGAATTTTGTATGGATGTTAATCAAACAAGCAACTGTTTCTCTACTTATTTAATTAGCAGTACCTGTACTTGCAAAAGCACACAGCAGCTTGAACACCAATTACTGGAGATGATTGAGTGTATATATATGTGTGTTTGCGTGCGTGTGGACAGGTGTATGTGTGTGTGTGTGTGTGTGTGTGTGTGTGTGTGCGTGTGTGTGTGCGTGTGTGCACATAATTCATGCATTTATACATATGTACACTAGAATGGTACTTATTTACCCTTCAATATGGAGGAAATAGTTTCCTAAATACAATTGTACACTCTATAATAAAATCCTTATTTAAACGGTTCTAATTGAAGTAACATGTTGATACTTATGAAGCATCTGCACAACATGGATGCTATGCTCATAATAAACATGCAGCGTTACCAAGAGGGTAACACCTATACATAAGCTTAGGTTGTTTGAAGCTTATGAAGAGATTTGTCTAGTTCCCAGAATCAAAGCACAGATCAAAGGAATAAAACATGTGATTTCCCTCTCAAAATTTTTTTTTTATTATTGGCTGGACTGGGTTCTATGAGGCAGCAGCACCAGTGATGTATTAGTTCCCGTTAGTGGTTTATTTTCCACTTGATGAGTGTTGACTGAAATATTCTACTACACTATTAATGGAAATAAATCAATTATCTCGTTTCAAATGTCTGAAAAACGTATAGGTGAGTGGAGATGATGAAATTTGTTCCATAAGCCAAAATGAGTATTTTGTTTTTGCTTGAAATCGAAATTAGGACACACACAATGCCAGTGCAGCAAGTGGACATTTTACGGTGCGATACAGTTAGCTTGTAAATCAACTTCAAACGGTAGTGGTTATAACCATATTTTTATTTAAGAAATGAATAAATACCTTTCTGAAGCTAGTATTTGTTAGCCAAGGCTAATATGAAGTTTATTTCCTCCACTAAGTAGCTAAGAAGCTTTACATTCTATAGTATGACAAACTTGTAATTCATCTTCAAACAGCAGCTGTTAAAAGCATTTTTCCAAATTAAAGCTGCAGTAGGCAACATTATGAAACTAACTTTTCCTTATGGTTTTTGTGAAATGATCACTATTTTCTAACAGCAATACATGAGACAGATAGTCTATGAAAATAGAGGGCCTCCTCTTGTCCTGCTTAGTGCTCCTAATGCTCTTTGCAAAGATCCCAACAAGCAACCAGAGCATCTGAAGGGGGTCAGTCACCACTCACGAGCGTTACGAACGTACTGAAGAGAAACGATGAAAAAACTGGATCAGGATCACGAAAGTGATCTCATGTGTGGCAGTCTTCTCTGCAGGGTGGGACTTGGAGGCACAGTGAGAGCATAGCTTCCTCAGGTCTTCTGCATAAGGCCTCCCTCTTTTGAATCTTACCAACCACAACTTTGAATGATTAATTATTACCCTTGTCAAACTAACGTGAAGTTTGGCAACTTTGTGCTGAAGAAGAAAACTGTACTCAGTCTGTTATTAACTCGACCTTCTCTCATTTACTCCATATACAGGCATGACTACAAATGTTTTAAATGTCAGTAATATAGCAATGCCTCTTGGTCACTGGTTGATTGATTTGTTTATTTATACAAACATTATTCGATGATTTTAACAAATCTCCCCCAAAAGACATTACATTTTGGTGCTGATCCAGATGAATGTGAGGATGTAGGGATTTTTATTTAAAGGTCCTTGGTGGAAGCTTGCACTCTCTGAGTGCTTCTACTTAAGCATTTAATACCAATTATTTGCTTATGATTAAAAACTTAGAATTATGATGACAAGCAACGTCTAAGATTTTACCATGCAAACATGTAAACACAGCTAAATGCTTTCATAACTTGAAACGAGGTGAAATCCCCTGGTTCGTACAAGGGCGAATATTTTTGTTGTATTAGGGTACAAGCATCCACTATAGTAAACAGTGATTACAAACTGACTAGGAAGACCAATAAATTATTGTGGGGGGAGTTAGCCTGTGAGTTTGGCTGGTGTGTCCTCACTCATACACACTAATATTAAGTTGGTGTGGTGCCAAATAACATCAGTGCCATGTTGGCATTAAGGCAAGGGAGAAGAAAGTCAGAAAAACCAGCAATGCACGACAGCGCAGTGATTATCAACAGCAGAACGAGGCAGATCACATCACAGATTGCGTGGGAAATGTTTTTTGGCAGCTGTGGGTGTGTAGAAAACCAACTGCTCTTGTTGTGTTGGTGTGTGCAGACGAAACACTGAGTCTCATGTTTTGTCCAATGTCTGCAAATATGTAGTATTTGTAGGGCTGTGTTTTCATTTGTTTTTGTCAGCAAATAGCACATGATAACCTCACCTTCCTAACGGGAGAATTACACCATGAATCCATTTAATTTTTCATTATCATACTGTTTATATCATGTTTTGTTTGGGACTTTTATCTAACTGGCTAAATGGCTGTTTGCAACAGCTTTAGCAGCCCTTTTTAAATAGCAGGGAAATTATGTGTGCCATTTTCAGAGGTCTGGGACAAGTTTAAATCATACCACCCCGTGGATGGACCTCCTCTTCCTCTTTGTCCTTTCAGTTTATTCTCAATTTTTCTCACAGGGTCAGAATAAAGGGTACTGTCAAGTAGCTTATCAGAAGAAAAGCAAGTCCCGCTTTTGTGTACGGTTTATAACACAAATGCACAGTCTGCCTCACTGTGAAATTTGATATATTTTCTGCAGTTTAGGTGTAAAAAAATGTGTCATTGCTGGGTAGTTGACTAGCAGTAGTAGAATCTCCTACTGTATTTTTAAAGACTTGTGTGCGATCGTAAGGCATAATACTGTAAAAATCTGAGACGAGAGTGAGCTTTGGTGTCTTTTCTTTTCCGGAAACATTAACTGTTTAATACATAATCCCGCTAGTCCAATTTATTCTGTCTGATAAAGCAGAAATGCAGGAAAAATAATTTACATTTCTGAATAATGACTCCGCCAATCTATTCCTCTCATATCTTCCCCATCTGTCTTCACTCTCCTGTTTCCCATCTTCCCACAGTTGATTAGCTCGTGAGCTATCCTCTGATCGCATCGTCCTTTTTTTCCATCTTTTCAACCTGATTCTCCCTGTTGTGTAGCTGCTATCGAGCTACTGCTGCTTCCCCAAATTTTCCTTTTGAAATGCTGTATTGTTGCCATCAAATGCACGTCCACATGCGTGTGCACACACAAACAAACAAACAAATAAACACTGGCTTAGCACCAGATATTGGTCTTATCTGGTCAAGTATGTTTACCACTAGAGTACACCTTGATCTTACCCTGCAGGTGCTCAATATTTTGCTGAGAGATTATTTGAGAGACTTTGTGCCTTAGGTATAACATTTTTCAACTGGACATATGCCAAAAATATTATCCATGCTTATTTCATTTTTAAACAGTTAAAATTTAGTCACTAAATCGATATGGTACAGCCTGATAGAAGGGCAAGAAATAATGTTTTCTGTCCAGATTGACCTCTGTGTTTTTGTCCAGCTGTTTTTTGTGTAATGGTGCATACTGTTTTGGTCAGTTATATTTCTCATAGAGTGAAAAAAAAATGTCAATCTTTTTTTCTCTAATTGTAATATCAGTTGAGATACATCATTTTCATGCTGACATACAGTATGTATTTCACCAATAGTCAGTTACAGCACTCCAGGTACTGTACATCTTAGTGCAAGACAATGCTTTAGAGGTGTGCGTGCGTGTGTGCAGTGGGAGGTGTTAGGTATACGAGGCCATTACAGAGAGCTTGGCATGCCTGACAGCCTGATGAGAACTGGTGATTAAGGCCTACGCAGTACCTCAGCTCATGTTGATGTTCTCTCTCGTGCAGGACCTGCCAGCTGGGCTCAGATGTGACGACCGCACTGTGGTAAGGAGCTGTCAGCGTTACTGAGACGATTCTATAAAAAGATCTATTTCTGCCAGGTCAACCGAAGAGTGTTACTGAGAGGCGGTTCACCAATAAATTGACTCACGTCAGCTTGACGTTGTTAAGAAAAGCATGTACGGAACTTAATTTATCGGCTGTGTGAGTAAATGAACAAATAATCAAAACTCGTTGAATTTTATTTCATTCAAATTTAAGTGTGAACTCTTTTTACGCATACATTTGCTTGATTTGTCCGGCTGTACAAGGAAAAAAACCAGGAAAACCTCTGTCTCTCTGAGTTTAACATATTTTAACATAGGTAGCTAAATT
>KV751315.1:2054023-2097410 GCA_001698575.1 Mola mola
AGATATGTCTGTAATCCATCACTGTCTCCCCTGCCCTCATCATGCTCGGGAGGATGTCTGGAGCACAGCCCCCTCGCGTGTGTGTGTGTGTGTGTGTGTGTGTGTGTGTGTGTGTGTGTTTCATATAGGTGCCTGCTTGCTTGTATGTTGCCATGTTTATGTCTCTTTTTATACATCAGATCTATAATTGTAAGTCCTTCTTACAATACATGCATCATTTTATCATTTTTAGTCTCTGTTCCTCAGCTTCTTTTTGTCATCAAACTATATTTTTTTTAATTTGCAATATTAAAGTCATTAAGTGTACATATTAATGCTAGCTGTTCATATTGATGCTCTTCAATCCACCTACGTTTGCCAGGCTCTATAAAATGAGGTAAATCATTCATGTGGAAACTGTAGATGTGAGTAAAACCCCTCTGCCTCAGCTGTGGTGCAGATGTTGAGGTAATGGCACTGTGCTCATTATTCCTGAGGCTCATTATGTACTCATTATATGTGTCACTCTTCTTCTTCTACAACAAAATTAATGATTTGTTGTGGTTCGTGTGTTTGGCAAACCAAATGATTCCTCCGCCGTGAACGCTGACCCAACAAGTTTTTGTGTAAAACGCTGTTTTAAATTAAGATGCCCTTGTTAGGCTGCACCTGCAGAAGCAGGTTTGGAATGAAAAATTAAATCCCTAGCAACAACATTTTTCATCAATATCCTCCGGTTCCAGTGTACATACAAGGACTTCGCTTCCTCCTCTCCTATTGATTTACTTTCTGAAAGCCATGATCCTGTCTCATTCAGCTCAAATGATGCTAAAGCACAACAGGCAATTAGAGAATCAAGGTAAGGCTGGTATTACACGTTGTTGCGGTCTCTTCATTAAAGGCCTCGGGAGAGCCGATTGTGAATAAGGCTGTTTGCGGATGGTTGTCTGAGCACTTGCCCCCCCACAACACGCACGCACACACGCACACACACACACACACACACACACACACACACAATCCCCTCACTCCATTAGATTGACACATTGATTTAAGAGCCCATTTACAGCAATCCTTTCTGGCTAGCTGGTGGCCAACTTGCCTTGCATCTCTTATGTCACAGAGATAGGTACAGACCGGCCTGTTTTGATGGAGCTAGAGGCGCTGTAAAACCGCATGAATGCTGAACAGCTCGGCAGACTCTTGGGCCCTTTGAGAGCAAACTATTTTCTCTGAACACAAAGCAATCAAGCCCCTTGCTATAGATCCCTCTCCTAACAAAGAGCTTAGCTATTCTTGGTTGGTTTACTTTAGTTCCAAATTAATACTCAGATGTACCAAACGCTTGCTGCCCATACAAAAGAACAAGTACTTACGGTGAAGAGAAGCAGGGATCAATTTCATTATGTTTCCAGTAAACTCTTTAGATTTCTAAATTCCAAAATTATCCTGTGTAACATGTGTTCTCTTCTCGATTAAGCCTGATTAGCGTGTTTAATTCCCGTGTAAAAGGTGTAGCTGCGCCCTGTCAATACTGAGCGATTTTCACGTCACTGTAACACCACATGTACACATGTTTTTCCTACTCCAACCTCTCTGACCCGAGCTGTCTCAAGTGTTGCAGTAATTGCCCAATCAATACCCCCCCTGTCAATTGCACCATGCCAGGAAAGCAGGAGGACAAAACAAGCAACAGACACAATCAGCCGTTGCTGCTCCCGGTGGGGCTAATCCGTCACCAGATCAATGCAAGCAATGACACTTGATGACAACGGGCCGGGTGATATCACTTCTTCATCTAGAGCCACCGAAGCAGTCGCTGTCTATAGTATGTGGCGGACCACTCCCGCTGTTTCTTTGACCCTTCCTAAATGTGTCCAGCTTATGGGTGTAAGAGCAAGTTGTGAAACCTTGGAGGAATCCCTTCTTCGCTCAAAGATCCCTGTGCAGCAGATTTGATCTCCTGTTTGAAGGGGTTAAGCAAAACAGCATTGGAGAAAATACGAGCAGCCTCAAAAACATACTAGAATATAAATCTAGAATATGCGTTTGTGAGAACAGAACGAGATTTTTAAAAAAACAAGGATGTACTAACTGAAATTATCTGCAAAACAAAATATTTCACCAAACACAACACCATTTTACCTCTGTCAGGCTGTGGATGGGAAGCTGTAATTTATTTATTGATCATTTCTATTGAAATGTTTACAGCAAGAAGGTCCTGGGTTCGAGTCTTGGGTCAGGGCCCTTCTGTGCAGAGTTTGCATGTTCTCCATGTGTCTTCGTGGGTTTTCTCCAAGTACTTCAGCTTCTTCCCACAGTCCAAAAACATCAAATGGGGGTTAGCTTAGTTTGTTACTCTAAACTGCTTAAATGTGTTTCTATATGTCAGCCCTGTGATCAACTGGCGACTTGTCCGGGGTCTGCCGTACCTTTGCTCGATGATGCCGGGATGCTTTATTGACTTGTGTCAAGCAAATGCTGCCGCTGAAACCTCCTCCTGGGTGCCACTGGGAAAGAATCTGCCTACAGGAGAACAGCGAGAGCACCAAAATGGCTATGTAGTGTTTTGACCATAACATGACATTATATGTTTTAGTGGTGATTTGCTCTTCAAATGCTTACGATCTGAACATGAAATAAACATGGATTTTGGTCTGCTTAGTATTTAAAAAAGTCAAGAAAGGATATATTCCTACACCTCTTTAAAAAAACTTAAAACATTATAAATGGAAATTACAGGTTAATACGGGTGTTAATTAATAGTTAATTAGTTAGTTCATTAATTATGTTATGAGCACCAGCGAACTAGCATGTACAAGAGTAGTTCCTTACACGACTTGATTCTGACAAAGCATTCACTGGTATCATTGGGAACACCTGTGTTGGATGCCGAATTCGCAGCTGTTAAAAAGGTCTGTTAGTCTAAATTAGGTATTTTTCTCATATTGTAATGAGCTGGGTAATGACATTCCATCCTATGGGTCTCTTCTCAAGAATTCCCAAAATAGCCTCAACCTGATGATTTATTTAATAAAACTGTAATATTCATGAAGGTTATATAATTCACACAATGGCACTGAAATTGGTTTTTGATTCTGATACATTTTCTCCTTTATAAATGAATTGTTTTAAATTGTGCGGTCATCAGAAAACAATTTAATAAGTTTTTCTGCTCTTTTGAATGTCAGGGTGTAGTACAAGACTGCTCCTGAGAATTGACTCGCAGACATCAATGTTTTCAATTCTAAACCCAAACCGGACAAGCAGTCCGCTCAGTTTATTCTCACTTTCTTTGGTTTTGAAGCTGCATCCAATTTGCTTGTTAACACACACACACACACACACACACACACACACACACACACACACACACACTTTTGTCAGTTTGGATTTTGCTTGAGGCAAGTACCTAGAATTATGGCTAATATTTATGCTAAAATATTTAGTGAACATCTCGGGAGGAATCGGAAAGTACCAGAACAGTGATGTTTTTTTTTTGTTTTTTTTTAACATTTTGGTTCAGTTCACACAGTGGACTTGTTATTAAAAATCAACTGAGGTTAACGTGTTTATGTTTTTGTTGAAATATGTATTAGATTGCTCACATCCATTCTGAGTGAACAAAACATTCAGGACTCATTTTTTTTTTCTCTTTTCTTTCATGGATAAATGCAATGTAGCCTTCCCAGATCATTAAAACAAACAAAAAAAAAAAATCAGCCAGCCGAATAGCCAGTTGGCTGCTGTTGAGAAAAGTTAGCTGAATGTTCACACATAAAGTGATGTTTTTGAAATGACCCCTTAATCCCATAAATTCACTCTGCTGTCTGCTTAAACAGAACCATGTCGTTTGTGTTGAGATCTCACCTGATGCTCGTGGTGTCTGTTTTTTTTCACCAATTTGACTCAGTTTCACAGCGGCAGTTCTACCTGATGACTGGAAGCTGTTGTGGCGATGGTGTTTGGGAGCAGGCAGGTGTATTGACATTCAGAAAAGTGAGTATTTGCTAGCAACGTAGCATTGTGTGTTCATGCTACAGCATGTGGTGTGTAAAACTGTGGTAATGGCATGTAATTAATTTCTATATATTTACCTCCACCAGTGATGTTCACCTGTGTCCGTTTGTTGGTTGGCTGGTTTGGATTGTTTGTCAACAAGATTGTTAAAAATGACTTGATAGTTTTCGATTTTCTGCCAGTTGGTATCCAGAATAATAATGCATTATCGCCACTTCTTCTCCAGAGTGTGGATCAGACTTACAATCTGAATCCATATGTTCTGGGTCTCTGGACTGAAGACCATGGTAGCAAAGATATGTACCTGTACGAAGCAGGTGAAACAGAAGCAATGAGGACGCAGCCTGTTGTGTTTGCCTCCAGATAGATCTGACAGGTTGTTTTATTTGTACAATTTAAACAAATGATATTTTAACACAACACACATTCCCTTACTTTCAGTTTCAAGGTCTTTTCAGTCTTTTTAGTTCACTATAGGTCCATTATTTCTACGTCTCAGTTTCCATAAACACACATTCACAATTCCCAGTCACTGTTTGCGTATTAGAGACAATAACATATACATAAACGATCAATAAACACCCTTTTCATTAAAGTGCCTTATTTTTCTCACAATATATACTGTAAAAAAACCCAACAAAACACTATTCAGTGTAAATCACATTCACAAAATATTTCCGTGTATTTACCTTACTGAAATTAGACCTATCTACTAGTAGAGGTTGCTGAAAATAATGCTTTGGAAGTGATTTTGTTACCTTTTCACCCTATTGGCAACCGAAGAAAGGATGGAAATGGATTCAACCCTCAATAATAGCTTTAACGCCTTGAAAGTGCTTTAACTTTCTCCCCTTCTCCTTTAACCAAGTACTTATTAATTCCTCAAATTCCATTACGCAAAGCACATAAACATTGTGCAGGAGCCTTCTCTACCCAACAGCATGTCGGAACAGGACACGGGAGCGGCACATCAAAGAGTGGCGCAAACTTTCTTCCTGCAAATTTACACGAGTTAATGTTAATATAGCCGCCTAAAACAACTCGCATGTGGTTATACACATAAACCTGGACATTTGAAACAAGTGTGGATAGTTTATTTACAGTAACCGAGCTGTATGAAGCAGGTGAAACAGAAGCAATGAAGGGTTCCTGTCCGGTGTTTCCCAATTACTTTCAGTGTTTTGTTTAGTGCACAATGCACTAACCCGAACCTTTGGGACTTCCTCCCTCCTGTGTCCACTGCCTACCTTGCTTAACTTTGACACTTTTGAATTTCATTCCTTCCTTTCCCCTTTCCTGTCCCACCTTTCTTGCCACATTTAAAGTTTTTTCTCCAGATTACATTTTTGGCCTCTGACTTATGGTAACCTGTATTTCTACTTGTGCTTTCTTTAAAGGCCTTTTTGCCAGCTTGTCTACCTTTACATTCCCCCGTGCCATTACATGTGCTAGAACCCACAGAAACACGACTTTACCTCCTTGATTTGTTATTGAATTTACACAATAAAGGACTTTGTAGAGCATTTTGATGGCTGTTAGAATGGAAATACCTAATACTTGACAGGACTGACGAGGAATCCAAACATATCAGTGATTTATTTTGTCTTGTTTTCTCGGCACACTTTAATGCAACCAACACTGCCAGCATCTCCACTTTGTTCACCCTTAACTAATTTGATATCCCACTCCTTTATCCAGTACTGCCACTCCAAATCCTGTCACCCCTGTGTCCGGATTCTTTGCACCATAATTCTGTAGAAAATCACAATATTAATTCATAAAGTGGTAATTGAATGCACTTACAAGATCAATGCTTTTCTTTCCTTTTAACCTCTAGCAGATACCAGTCAATGTCAGGCCACACAAGCATCCAGGGAGCAACCGATACACTCAATTTTGTATGTGATTTGGCCCAAAAATTATTTCTCTGACTCTGTCCATTCTCCCAGCACTCGTGCAGCACATCTTTTACGGGGTGAGACTCATTAACCCAGTAGTTTTCCAGTAGTTGCTTCCTCCTGAGCTCTAGTGGCATTTCTCCCATCTGTAACTGTAAGGCCGAAGCTCTCATTGTTTTAAAAGTCCCACTGCAAACCTGTTAAACAGAGATGTTTTAGTGTAACCTGGTGTTAAAGGGTTTTGAGAGTCCCTTATCCCATGGTGGAGGCATACAGAGGTCAGAGATATATTAAGGGTAAATAGTTTGATGAAGGATTCAGTTCCTTCTCCCAAGGTTGGAATGGGGCCTGAAATGAATACATGTTGCGGCTGACTGTCACTCAGTTTCTCAAGGATCGGGGAAGTCTTTTTTCAGGGCCTCAGACTCAGTATTCTTTCACAGGATGTCAAAAAGTCCAGCATGAATGATGATCTTCCTCTTGCTTGGATGCGTTGACAGGGTAACTGGCAATGCTCCTGTTTGCTCTCTCACAGATATGACAGCTTTCTGATATGACTGCTTTGCCTTTCTTACATGTTTGGGTTCAGAGACCGATCAGGATGGATATCTGGCTCAGTGGCTGTAGGGTCACCAGTATTTCTTCTGTCCCTCTGCTGATCTGAAGTTAAAAATGGCAGGAATTCTAAAACAAAAGTGAAGGGATGTCAGAATTTGTTGTATGTAAATAACTGATATTTTTACCTTGAATTCATCAATGTCATGGAATTAAACAGAATTATTTGCTCAGGTTTGTGTGTTTTATGATTATAATAGATAACACAAATATTAAACAGTTTGCCTCCAAATGGCTAAACAAACAAATCTTCATGACAGGATATGTCAGATATACGATATTTTAGTTTTTAGATTTGGACAATGGCAACAATAATTTTCAATTAAAAGTGTGTTGTAATGCCCCAGGATTGCTGGGGTTCTGGATCTGCTGCAACTTCATCTTTAATGTTCCTTTTCACAGCCATCACATTATGTGAGGAAGTAAAGAAAAGTAAATTGCAAAGACAGAATTTTAATTAGATTTAGTTTATTGTGAACACAAAGTGGACTTGGCACTTCGACCCTGGCAGGAAGGAGATCACAAAAGGAAATGGTTTTACTACTTGGAAATTCTTTAACTGTAAATAACATTCTTTATTTATTGAAGTCATAAGAATTATTTTTTTCCTGAAAAGGGAAGTGATTTGATGCCATTTCAGTAACTGCTAGCCAAGGTTTTTTTCATTTCATTTGAAGGTAAACCCAGGCAAGACCTGTTGATCCCTTGATTAAAGGTCCATGAATTGAAGACCCCAAAGCCAATATCTACAGACCTTACCCCTCTTCTGGCAGGCGGGTAGAGTAAACTGCACAAGGCTAGCACTTTTTCAGCCAGTCCAGATAGAGTGGGGCAAGCAGAATTTTGCTTTATATTTCAGCGGCTTTTTTTTTTCCACGTCACATGCGTAGTTCTCGGCGGTAACAGACATCTGTGAATATCACATTACCATTATGCCAGCATTTCACTGCTGTTTCACGTGTCCCCATTATTTTACCTGGGCAATTTCTCCGTCTCTCCACCACCCATGGTAAGGCCATGGAAAATCATCATCAATATTGATAATAATAAAAGGCAAAATCTACTTTAAAAATAGGGCTAGCTGTAGTTGTATATATCAGATAATGTTACCTGTGCCAAGGCATGCATGTAACGCCCAGATTCCTCAAGGTGTGGCTCCTTTGCAGCTGGTATGTGTCTACTGGAGTCGAAGCTTGGGATCACGAAAGATGTTCTGCAGTGGGGATGGGAAGTGTACCTGTCCACTCAGGTTAGGAGACACTGCAACAAACTGCATTGCACATGCAACACTGTGGAAAAGTTAATTGGTAAGTTTCAAAAAATATATGGTAATTTTTATTGCGTCTTTTCTTGTATACTCTTTTAATATAGCATGTTCTGGTCCACTTATCGTGTGAGCCAGGTATCCTCTGATCCTAGTTCAGTATAGCTGTAATCTTTCCTAGCAAACTATTAATTTCCTGCATTACCTCCACTAGCAGTAGGAGCTGAATGCTATATTTTGAAATTGAGGTATCCATCAGCCTTTGTTTGACTAGTTTATTACTGAGCTGGCTAGATTTGGATAAAGGGAATCCATGGCGCAACTTAATCTTCTCAGTCTTGCACAGTCAGCACTTGTAGCAGATCTGATGGATCTGGGTGTCACTGACAAGGAAGAAACAGAGAGAAACAATGGGAGAGGAGAGGGAGATTTTTCTTTCCACTACTCTCAAATTGCGTTTGAATCCACTGATGTCTCATTTAGCTGAGGTGTTGCTTGTGTACATTTACGGTAAGTGCATCTCCAGTTGCAAACTGTTGTTATCTGGATGACAACGGGAATCTTATCAGTGACTGTTTTAGAGAGGGAGGACACAAATGTGTGTAAGGTTGAAATGGCTCGATTATTTGTATGGAGAATTTGAACAGAGATGATCAACTTGTCAGTCACTTGGTCAAATGTCTGCTAGATGGATTGATTGATTGACTGACTTACGGGTTGATTGATTGGTTGGTTAGCAGGCTAGTTTACTTTCAGAATTTTTAATGTTAGAACTTTTCATGACTGGGAGTCTCAAAGTTAAACTCACAACATTACAACAAGAATTAATAGCACAGCTTCATGTTTGATCAATAGTGTGAAAACACGGAAATAGGAAATAAACTGTGGTCATCACGTCAGCTGAAGTGTGTAACACATTCATTTACTTTTCCGTAGTCAACTGATTATAGTTTATTGTGACATTAGAGACATTTTTTATCTATAGTTTGTTTCTGCCTACATCAATCATAGAGTCTTGAAACAGTTCGCACACAATAAATTGAACATATTCCCCATACTTCCACATGAAATGTATCAAAGTTGACTAAGCAGCATACGATAGTGTGTTGTAAATCATAACAGGCTTTTTAGTCAGAATTTGTTATTCATTTATTTACTAAATTGCATATAGGTTCATATTAAATCAAAAGAGTACAAATATGGATTTGAATGGGATGGTTGCACCTTAGCAGAGGCATGTAACATTACTGTTCTTGTCATATAGTCAGCTAGAGCAAAACAATTATCCAAGAATGCTACAATGGCCTTTGTTTCACTGAGTGGTTCTGTCTTTGTCTGTGTTGTCCAGTACTGGTGCAGCATATTGTCCAAATAGGCACAACTACTGTATCAGTTGAAGTTACCAAATTATCAAACAAATATCTCAAACATTGAAGCATCCTAAAAATAAAAACTTTATTGTTTTGCGAATCAAAACCTGTGCGTGTGTGTGTGTAAGAGAGAGAGAAAGAGAGATCAAGATCAGTTGGATCAGTACTGGCTTTGTGATCCCACTGATCTCCTCCTGCCACAGTTTCGAACAAAGACAAGCCGCTAAATCAAACTTTGTTTTAAGGCTCATCTCTCACTTAACCACATAAACTACATATATCCCCTCATATGTGAACAAGACCCACAAGCCACTCCACATGCACGTTGCAGGATAATGTGGGCATATTTTCATTAACACTCATTGTCTTATAATCATAATGCTGTCAAAACTATCTAAGGTCAATACAAAAGCAGAGTAAATCGTCTCATATTAAGCTGCAGTGATGAAATATAATAGTAAAAAGGGTCAATTAACTATGACTATCAGAGACCTTGTCAGAAAAACAAAAAATAATTTCAGGTCATTAATAGGGAGCTAATTATTAATAATTAAGGTCAACCAGCTCCTAGCGAGCAGGATAATCCACAAATCTTTACAAGCCAAGATTCAGATTTAGGTTTTGGGCCAATTATGTGCCAATGCCAAACATGAGTAACTGGGCCCAGAGGGAGAAAACTCAAAAAATACAGCATGATCTGTGTTTTAATAAGCAAAACTTTAAATCTGGGAAGTATTTACTCCTTATTCAGCAGCCTCTAGTTCAGAGCTGGCCTAAGGCATGAGCAACACTCAGTCTGAATAGTGGCCACCAGAGGTTTGATTTTGGAAAGAATCACTTCACAGTGACAAAAAAAAAAACAAAACACAGTCACCGTTTAATTTTTTTTAAAGATTTTACTGATATAAATCTAACCTACTTTCATAAAGAGTGGTGAAATTAAGCGGAAACAATATGTTTTTACACTAATAGAGTACTTTAAGTTTTGTTTTGCCAAATTCAAAAGAGGGAGTACGGTGTAAAACATTACAGCCTCATTTAGTCATGTCCACTTACTAGCTCTCTTTAACACAAACAGCTCTGACAAGTTTTGGATTCAGAACTCAACATTATAAGTTTTGGAAAGTAAAATTTACAGTTATTCATTGTGCTGAATATTTGAGAATTTTGTCAGATTTGTATGTGTTGATTGAACTTGGGTTTGTAAGTCATCAGTTGGAAAAAAAGGAGGGAGTGGGGGGATGGGAGCTGCAGAAAAAAACTATTTGCAGTGATTTGCAGTGACTTTTAAGTTGAACTACTTTCTTTAAACCAAGGCAAGGTTGAAGTATTGGAATAACAATAATACACATATAATAATAATACCATGCAGGTAAGTAATATATCGAATTCCATCCAAAATGTACACATTTTGCAGTAAACAACAAAGGACTACTTCCACCTGCGGAACGAGACTGTTTCACTGACAACGGCCTTTTAACGGAGGCGGAGCAATACAACACAGTCTGTACTCTGCGTAGGAGAGGATTTCATTTCATGTGGAGGAAGCAGTGCCAGGAGAGTCTAATAATCTTTAATTTACTATTTTTCCATTAACCTTAGGTCCAGAAACATAATAACAGTAACTATGTAAGTTCTGCTTTTTAATAGCCTGGAAAAGCTATATTTGTGGCTTTGATGATAAGCTAACACACCCTCTCCCTTCTGCTATGGCGGACAAAGTTAATCGGTCAGGCGTTTTTTAAAACGTGTAAAATGTTAAATGTATACCTAACTGGTGACGTGTTTAAACGTGACCGCAATATTCGTTTTTTTATTTTATGTGCCACTGAGGTTTTTCCACTCGAATTCACCCTTCTCACGAACATGAGTTAGCTAACTAGCTAGTTAAGTCCACTAACAGTCGGGGCGTTACGTTACTCTGGATGTGGATTCGCATTAAAATGCTGAGTCACTGCGCGCCCATGCTTTGCTCACTCTTTGTATTGTATATTTTTATATTGACCAGTAAGTAGGAAAATTTATTCAGTAATGTCATTTGGTAATGTAATTTATGCTGATAATTATTTGTGTTAACATGGAGCATGCAGTAAACAAAAACTTGATTCTGAGCGCACTTCCCCCCCTTAAAAGTGCGCTGGGGCTTCATGTTTGAGGCATGTTTGCATGAGAGGGAACTCGGAGCGGCTAGCAGAGCAGAGGCAGACTTTGTCATGTTATATTAATATTTTTAATCTACCACAGGAGTAAACTGTAACCAAACTCCTCCAGAGACAGTACAAGGAATATTTCAAACCCCTGTTAAACAAGCAGTGAACTCACAGTCAACTCGCTGCCACTCCAGTATGTTTTGCATAGACATGTTTTGTCATGTTCATAAGAGGTATTACCATACCCCAAAGCAATAACATTTTTCTACAGAAAAAAAAATCATCAGAATTTTGAGCTCAAAATGTAACAATGCCTGAAATTAAAATTTGCACGTGATCAAAAGTGTGAGACACGGGACGACAGACTAAGAGAGGTGCCACAAAGGAGGACAAGGACAAGAGCCACAGCCCAGTGGAGGCACCGGGGGATGCCAGCCGATGGTGTTCGAGTGTTGCAACGGGACATACACGCAGCGGCAGGGTTTGAGCCCTGCCTGCGTGGTGAGAACCCTGAGGGCTTTTAGCAACGCTCTGCTAAGAAATTGGTTTGGTGAATGCTGCTACATTTAGCCTATGCTGGCTGTGTCTTGGTTCCAGGTGGCTGTGCGAGGTGAGGTGTCACGGTGAAAGTGTTAGTGGATGCTGTGCAGTGAATACGCTAGCTGGAGGCAACAACGAGGCAGAGCCTGGCGTGAGAGCTGGGACTCCTGGTCGGTTTAACCTGGGCCCAGCTAAGTTACTGAGGGAGTTCGGAAACTTTTAAACTTCCAGCAACTTCAACCTGTTAATATTTTAGCCACTGGGTATTTTAGTGAACATTTTAATCAGTTTTAATTGTTTTTAAAAACGTTATTTTTAATAAATCTATCTATTGACTCTATGACATCCGGTGCTCCTTCATCATTGCATGGTTGCTCTTACTCCTGATATATCAGTCAGTTCTTGTACCCTACAATAATCGTTTAAGATTAGATTCCACTATTAAAAAAATCGCACAACCCCCCCACCCCACATCATGACGAATGTTGGTATTCTCCTGGTGTCACCTAACATGGGGATATATAAGTGATGGCAAACTGGAATTCTTCAGAGGACACCCTGCACAGGATCTTCTGTCTGGAGCTCTGTTTGGGCCCTTTCTACATGCTGCATGCATTGAAAAGATCTGATTCAACCCACCAAGTCTGTAATTCTTCAGAGAATTAGCAACTCTCAACAAACTTGAGGACTTTCCCTTACACTTCCAAAAGTCTCACACCTCTAGAAAGGTTTTCAGAAACATACATGGAGGCTGTTACAGTAAAACTGTGGCTCGCTCCCAAAATGTTTCCAAAAACATGTTTCAGCGTACAATTTGGCCATAGTAAGAGATGTTTTTACCCATTAGCTGACATATCTTTTCTTATAAAACAGATGAGCCAGAAATAAGAAATGCCCAACTCCCAATGCTTCCACCCACCCTCCTTTCTAAGTAGCCTGGCTTTATAATAACAACCCCATCTTCACCATGATAAAATACTTCGACTGATGGCTGACCACATCCAGTCTGAGATATTGACCCATTTCCTCTCTCATATTGCTAGATCATAAAGCACATGCAGCCACACACACACACACACAGCTACCACAACCACACTGCAGTCAGAAATGGCACAGGGACAGCAAACAGAATGTGCTAAAGCCAGTCAGTCTTGTTAGACAAACATGTACACTGAATACATCCACTTATTCCGTCTCTGTCTATGTCAACACTCCATGAGACTTAATCAAACTCAAACAATGTTTAGCCCCTCGTCACCCTCAGACAAGGGGGACAATGTACATTAAAATCCAATTTATTAATTGCTTTGACAGCAGAACAATAAGAATCTCCTCTTATTCTAGTCTCCTTGATGTAGATGTATTGAGTCCTGCCACAGAAAGAATAAAAGACCGACACATAGGATTTTTGCAAAGAAAGGAAATAATGCTAACAAAACCCCAAGAAGTGTCAGGATAGCAAAGAAATGGGACTGAGAAGCAACAAGTAAAAGGGGGAGGAGATTTAGGAAAGTGGGAGAAGAGAGAGAGGATGTGGAGTGTGATAGTAGCCGAAACAATGGCAGCCCATGTACTCCTCCAATATGACGCAGAAATGGATCTGCCTTTTATCCCAGTGCACACACCATTCTTAAAGCCCTGTCAAGCTGAAGAGGGTAGCTAATTTTTGCTTCAAATACACAGACACATACAAACATGAGGCTGTCTGCATTTCGCCCCTTGAAGCCCATCATCATTGTCTGAGTCTCAGGTGTTTATCGAGCTGTCACTTTGCAGGAGGCCCAGCAGGCATCCCGACACTCCTTCCCTCCTCATCCCCTCTTTCACTCCCTCTGCTGCTCTATTTGTCTCTATTGTTTGTTATTTCTATCACTTTCTGCATTCTCTGTTGTCATTTACCCCCCTTTTTCTTTTATAACCTTGTCGCATTTTCATTTTGCCCACTTCTCCCTTCCTCCCCCCTTTTTTTTTTTTCGATATCACCTTGGTGACAACAGCCTTCTCTCATTGCTCCAATTTTTGTTTACAGATATGTCTATTTTCTGGGCCTTACCCGCGGGCTTTCAAAGGGGAAACTGTGCTGTTTAAACCTTTAATGATCTCAGAAACGGTTCTCCTGTTCAATCATTCCCTGGTGCATTTCTATCACTCAGGTAAAACATCATGGATCTAATTTAGGTGTTGCGCTTATCAAAATTCAGCTACTGGGCCCTTTTGGTCCCCATTATTTTGAAAGGCAATTACTGTCTGTAATAATTACGTTAATGGACAATTAAAAAAGAGTAACTTTATCACGTATAATTGGGGATGTAGCTATTAGGGGCAAAGCTTGCGCTTGAGGCAATACGCTGTGGCTTCATTTCATTCGAAACTCCACTTCAAAGGCTTTGACTGTTTTAATTTAACAATATATTCAGACAAACATATGAGAATGAAAAAATAGGAATAAGATTTTCGATTTCGAAGATCCTTAAGGAGCCCGCTGCAGGTCAGCAGGATCTGTAAGGAGAAGACTAGACCTCACACATGCAGTCTGTTTTTAAACATGATCAAGCACCTTGAAAGGTGATCCACCTGTACCTTTTCCTGCTAGCTTACATATGAGCAAAAGAAGTGGCAGCAGCTACCAAGATTATCAGATGGAAATGGGAGATCGTTGGTATCTAGATACTTTAGACATCAGGTGTACTGTAAATGGAAAAGGTGATGATTTGCGGGACCTCAAGGGCATAACTTTGTTCCACATTGTTTTACTAGAGCAGCAGCACAATGTGGTAAAACACCTAAATACGCTCTCATCAAAGTCTGATGATGATGCTCATTTCACACATCGTTAACATGTCATATTGAATATTAAATTAATTAAATGTAACTCCATGCTCCAGCCATGCATTTGTTTCTTTCTTTTCTGCTTCTTCACCCTGTTTTAACCTACAAGCCACCGTTTGCTGCTGGTCTCAATTTTCTTTGTCTTCAGCTAACAAATCTCCATCTCCACGTATTTTTTCTATAATGCCTCGACCTCTCCCTCTTCTTTCTTTCCTAACCTCTCTTCCTCACAGTTTCCTGTTCCTTTTTTGTTTCATCTTGGTCTCCTTGCCTCCATCTTGTGGGCCATGAATTTTTCAGGTAAAGGTGGTTTGTTTGTACTCATTTTTCTTAGTTTTTACCACATCGTGCCTAATTAAGGTAAGCAGTTTATCTAATCTTCTCAGCTCCATTTTAGTTTTCTCATCCTCTCATTCTCCTCTCTGGTCTCCCTCTGTCTCCATCGGTTTTCTTTCTCCTTTTTACCCTTCTTTTTTCCATCACCGTGTCTCCCAAAGAGCCCATGTGGGGAAGAAAAATTTGCTGCCACTGTCTCTCTTTTTGCTTATCCCTCCATTCTCCCAGAGGTTTCAGATTCTGGTCCTCCTCTTTTCTTCTCTGTCCCCCTGTCTCTGTCTCTCCCCCAACTGTTCCTCCCTCCCTCCTCTCCTCCCCTCCTCTCCTTCCCTCTTCATTTCTGCGCTCCCATGGGTGCAGGTGGTAAAGGATGACGCTTTGCTTTGATTGCTGCATGGCTACAGGCATCCCTGGGGCAAAGTAGCTGTGGAGCTTGAGTCTGCTGGATGTAGTGGTAAATAATCCCGACTGGGGAGAGTGGAACAGAGACACACTCTTTAGGTAGAAGGAAGAAAGGGGTGGATGTCTGCTTGTGTTGGAAGGGAATCTACTTTTGGGTTGGATGATAGAGCATTTTCAGCAACATTTTAGTTGAAGAAATGGAGACAATAATACCACAGGTATACATGGATATCCATGATTTTGTGATAACTGAATTATTTGACCGTCTTGAGTTCTGTTTATGACATACAGAATGACAGATGTTGCCTAAAGCATTACAGACTTCAAACCTGTTGTACACAGAGAGTGTAAACTACAGAATGAACTCAGAAATGTTAATGAATTTTTCTTCAAACGTACATTGTTGTGCTTATTTACATTCATGTCACTGCTGTTCGGGACATGCAAACAAATGATTTATTCATCACTGACTCGTGAGCAAACTCAGCTTAACAATAATCAAAGGCAGGAAAATAAGACTTTAATGTGACAAAATGTCCACTGGTTTATAGAATATTCACTTGATGGCTTACCTGCTGCTTTCTAATTGGACACAATGTGATACAGACGTTGAAGTCCTTTCAGCTGTGAAGTTACCTTTATGGTCTATATTAAGAAGCATCTACACAACCTCAGTCCTTTTTTTAAAATTATAGATAAAGATGCTAAGGTGACACACCTTGCAGAGGGATTGATACAAATCCACTTTATTGCCTCAGAAACTGTAAATTTCACTTCATAACAAGTGTATACAGTTCCGGTACACATAAACACAGGTCACGCCGCTTTGACCGGCATGTCTTCACCTGAGACCAGTGATGACCGAGCTATATCTGAAAGATTCTCTTTCATTAAGAAACCCATTGGCTTTAAAATGGAATGTGTCATGATCCAACTTTATTTAAGAGTTTAATTGTAGCTCCAATATAAAGAGGTGTCACCAGATTAACTGCCAACTGCTGCTCACTGTTACATGTTGTGTAGCAGCCCTGTAGCTGACTTAGGAGCAACCTCAGATCATGAGGGGGGTCTCTGTGGATTCTCCTCTTTCCAATGAATGTGTCGCCACATTAAAATTCTTCCGATAGCTTCATATTCTGAAGAAGCTGAGACTGAACCTGAAAACAGAAAAGAAGAAAGGAGGAGCATTTTATCTTCTGAAATAAATAAATAAATAAATAAATACATTTTTACAGTGTGTTTGATAGTCATGATTCAGTCTTTTTTTTAGGGTTCAAGGAACAGCAGTATTATTTCTATGGGTTAACAAACAACTTAGTTGCTCTAATGTCCCTCTGAAAGTTCTTCTCTCCTCATCTCCTCAAGGTGTGTTAAAGGCACTCGGGGATCGTCATCAATGCCATAGAGATATTAAAATGGAGTCCAAAAATAGTTTGTCTAGAACTTGTCTGATGTCTGAAGCATTTTGCGCTCACTTTGCCTTTTTTATTTTCACTTGTTTAGGAGAATCTGACTTCTGTCTGACTCTAGGGTGATGCCAACACACTTCCTGGAACATAAAATGTCCTCATAAATGCAATACCTTTAAGCAACCAAACTCACTGTAGTCCCTTTGTATGATATGACAATGTAAATATAATATATGTAAATAAATCTTACCATAGTTTTTACAAATACACACACTCTTGCACACACTCACAATAACATACTTGCCACCTTCCCAAAGTGAACTCCGAGCACACAGGCTCACACCAACACTGAAGAAAATAAATAAAACAGTCGCTATAAAACAGATTAATATTTGAAACATTATCTTTGTGTTTAGCTTCTCCATTTTTTAATACTTAATATTGTGATCCCATTAATTTGGCAACAAGGTCTCTGAAAGTAATATTCTCTATTATTCATGACTTAAAACCCCAGAAATTTCAATAGGTATCAAAAGTTGGAGTATGTGCACAATTAGTAGTGAAATGTGCAATTACATTACTGAAAAGATGTGAAAAAAATTACCCTGCCCTATTTAAAAATAGAACAACATGGTTGTGCTTCAGAAGAATTTAAATATTGGGTAGTAATAACTGCAAAAACTAAAGCCTAGGGTCTATTGGCATATACCTACAGTCAGCAAAGAGTTTTTATATATTAAAATGTATGCATATTTAAAAACTCCTGCCCAGGAAGAGGCAATATTTATAGTTTGAATGTATTATAACAACAACAACCCTTATCGTGAGATTTTATACAGATACTAGAGAAGATGCTGGTGGCTTTGTAATAATCACATTAACTTGAATATTTGAGTACAAGAAACACTATTTTATATACCTGCGAAAAAAACAACAGATCCATTAATGAATCAGCACAAGAGATCATTTTATGGGCTTCAAGAGGAATTTTAAGAGCAAGACAAATTATCAGCTCACTTCTCTGCTCAATTTTTCTGAAGCTGTTTGGATGAAAAGGGGAATTTACTGGTTTGTTCAGATTATGTTTCCGACTCAACCTTTTTGTTTCCTTTTCAAAATGATGATTTATTATATTCATCTTTGGGGTGTGAATGTTTACTCAAAGTGCATCTAAATGCCAACACAAATCTAATTTAACCACAAATAAACAATCCTTCAGGTTTGACAGAAATACTTTTTCTCAGGGTATTGCCTCCACCAGTTGAATCATGCAGTGTTGAGAATTAGCTTGTTTTCACTTCCAGGTTTTCAGATAGGGAAACTATGTTATGACCCTTCACACCTCGACCAGATGTACAAGGTACCCTCCACAAATACTTTAAGGCCAGATGTGCTGCATGCCAACAGGCAAGGCAGGCAAACCCTTGGGGCCCCAGAACAGAAGGGGGCACTGGTGGCTGATCAACTTTGAGTCACTACAACAGTGGCAATGTGGAAAGTTTGCAATGACAGTGGATGGCGCAGAACTGCCTGAAGGGGCCCCACCCCCACCTCTCACTCTCGCAAGTACCGGTGTGTAGTTTACGTAAACAAACAAGTGAGAGCAGCTGTATGTAGCGAGGTTATACATCTGGCGGAAACAAAAGAAGGAAGAAGAAAGAGGGAGAGGAGAAAAGCAAGTGCGACATTGGTAAGTAGTGCAAATAATATAGTAGTTCATTTAGCTCAGAGTAGCTTAGTGTGTCGTGCTCTGCTGGTCCTGATGTGGCCGTGTTGAGTACCTGGGTGTCCCCAAGAGGTCTTTTAGAAATGCTAAGATTCTGAACTTTGAATTAATTTTATATTTTTGAAGTTAATATTTTTTTTAATATTCATAATACATTACTGATATAATATTTGCCTTGTATATTATATTGTGGCAACTTTATACTTTGCACTTGGTTTTTTTGAAGTTCCTTTGTTATCTAAAGTTATTGAATTATTTATGTTTTTCATTGTTCCACTATTTATTGCTCTTCAGAATTCTATTTTTTGAATTTAATGTTTATATTCTTATTTTGAAAAGATACTACTGTGCACTTTTGAAATAAAACAATGATTACATTACACATTTTTTGCTAGTTTCAGATTATTATATAAGGGTGATGAATGCTGATTGGAGACTCTAGAATCGCCTCTGGTTAAGACGCAAGGGGCTATATTGTACCTCCGATGTAAACCCAGATCCACATCAGTATGAGGCACTCTGATACACTGCCTGACATAACATTGTTTACAAAGTGAGAAAAATTCCAAAGTAAAGAAATTCAAATCCATGAAAACTTGTATGTTTAACAAAAATGTCTCCCCTCTGTCTCCCTGGAATGTGCGCCCATGACATCGTCAAAGGGGTAACACTGTTACAGACATGCAAACTCCTCCAACACTGAACTTCTGCAATTAGCTTTAACAAATCAAGCAACCCAACACACAAGGATATAAAAGCTTCCCCTTACAACAGATCTAGCTCCCGTACCTCCTGCTGTCTCCGCAATTTGTAGACATTTCCACTATTATTTTGCCTACATTGAATCAGTTGCTAACTGCTGCTAGCTACTTATAAATCTTTGTTGTGGGTGGCACTCGACAAATTATCACAGCCTCGTCTTGTTGTTCTGCCTTGCCGGCTCACTCTGTTCAGTGTTGTTAATTCCTCTGATGCCGTCTAAGAGGTGCAACAACTTCGATCCCACATTACGCCTCTGTGACCTTCATGTGAAACAGCAAGTCACAACAGGCCTGTATCGAATGGCTTGGGTAAAAGAAACATCTGTCGTTGTAATGCTGACACAAATCCCTGCCGTGCTTGGATGACACGCCGAGTTAAACGAAAACTTGTGTATGGAAAATCTTTATTGTGTGAGCATGGGGTGGGCAGCAGGGCAGGTATAGTTGCTCTACATACTATGGTATTGATCAACAAATTGAGTTGACCCCACGCACTTTGAAGGACTGCACCCTCATTTGCATAAGGAAGGAAATAACTAAGACAGGTAAATTAATTCCAATGGAAATATGTCAGGGGGAAATAATTTTTAAAAATATAAATACATAAAAATATACCTCGCAAAACTGATTCAGTTAATAAACAAAGTGTGAAAAAATGAAAAGAGAGGGAAAAGAAAACTTCCATACAGTTGCGATGTGAAAAAAGTAAAACTATCTATTATTTCACAAGAATAACTCTGAAAAAAATAAAAAGGACAAAAGAAAGGGAATGTCTTTTCTTTATTTTGTCCGCATGACTTGACCACCAAAGGCAAAAGTATTGTTAAGTAAGTAAAAATAAATAGAAGAAACACATTTGAACTGAATACTGCCTGATATATCATATACCCCTATTTGTTACCATATGTGTAGAAAAATGCAAAGTCGCTATCAGTTCTACATCATCTCTATTTCGCTCACATCACCACCACTGTGTCTCGACAGACGGAGAATCAAAGAAAACGTATGAGCCACAGAAAGACAGGTCATAAGTGAGATAAAGCTGCCGTTGCATCAGCTCACACAAACATCACCTCTGCTTCGTCAGAGGCGGAAAAGGTTATTTGAAACACCAGAGGCCTCTCTGGGTAACGCTATCACTCTCATGTTCCCACTATCTTTTTTTTTTTTTTTTTTTTTTGTGGACTGAGACAGACTTCCATGGCTACTGTATAAGAAGGTCATATAACAAGGTCAAAATTTGATTGTCATGGGAGACAGCCTTTAAATCACCTCACTCACCCCACAAAGAAGCATCGTCTTTATGTCAAAGGCATGAGATGGAGGTGTCATAGACAAACACCGAACACAGTAAGCAGGGTTCTGGCCGACCAGGGTTAGGACCGTGATGTCCTTTTTGCCCTTGAGAAAGTTCTGATGTGATCATTCATGCTTAAAAATTGATTGGAATGTAGAGGCAATTCTGGCCGAAGTATTTATTCTGCCTTCTGAGTGCAGTTTGCATGTTCTATATGCTTCAGTTTCCTCCCACACTGCTGAGACACACAAGATAAATGGGCACTTTCCCTTCATCTTTTACTCAGAATTTCCCACATCCTTTCCTTTTGTTTCTTAACCATCCTACTGTCCTTATGAGCTCCCCAACTACTCTTACACTGTCCTTTTTGTCTTGCATCTCTTCTGTTATTCTTTGCTGCTCCACTTGCTCTCTGAGCTGGGGTAGACAGCCGGAGGTGCGTGTGTTCTTATGTATCGATCTATCCATTTTTAATGGCCCCACCGCCTCCTAGGGTAGGAGCCATCTTATGTGGCTTCCGTTGTGCCAGCGATGCTGTCAGGGCTTGTTGCCACTCTCTGCTACTTAGAGCAAGAGCACACGACCTTGGAAGTGCATTAACGGAAATCCCAGGGGAAACAGACATGTCCATCAGTCCCCGGTCCCACACGAAAAATATGCGAAAGGTCCCGAATGGTCTTAACTGGGCAAATCTTCAGGGACTAAACACTAACACTAAGAATATAATATATTTGTAGTGATTGCTCACAGCCAACAACATGAAAACTGTTTTGTCGAACCTCTGTTGCTAACATATTGTGATTAAAATGCATGAGAATGTGAGTTTGATTTAATGTGGGTCTTCCATACTGCCCCTGAATTCAGAGAGTCATCTTTCAGAGCACAGTTAGTGAGGGCACCCATTGGTGGTCTCTCAGCACACCTCCAACTCTGAGATCACAGTGTCAATACAGAACATAAGAAAAGAGATAAGCTAATTACCAGACATGGCGTTTGATTCATCCATCGCTCTGCTTTGTCTTCACAGATTTGTTGCCATCTGTGCAGACGCTCATCCTTGGAGCCTCCTTTTTCTTTAGTTCTTCTGTTCCTTCTGTACAGTACGTCTGCTAATATCCTCCCTGTGATGAATACACAGTCACTAATGAAGGCCTCAGACACTGAATAACCAATCAAAACCGAGGCTGGCAAGATGGTAAGCTACTAATTGCTCTGGACTCAACATGAGGACATGGAGAAGGGATGGTGATCAAAATGAGGACAACGTGTGGGGAAGAGAATTTACAAAAGAGAACTTTTATTTCTTTTAACGCTTAAATCTTACTTTTGATACAGGTACTTAAAGTTTATACATATTTTTAATAGTGTGAGGTATTTTGTTTTGAAGCAATAACCTAATATTATCTTTAATAAATGCATTTGTCTCCTATTTGTTTGAAAAAACTTTATCTTTTGACAGTTTTATTTATAGTATACGGACAAATCACACACAAAGCCAGCTTGAATTGTGACTTTGTTCATTCAAAGCCTGTTGGGTCTCACACACACCGTAAGTACCCTGAAATACCGAAGGTGGTGCCAAAACATTGTTATTTGACATGATGAGAATGCTGCACATAGTACACAAGACCTATCCACACATGTGCCACAGAGAACACGCAAACACACACACTATGTCACACACATGCCACATATTTTGAGGAGTTATAACTCTCAGGAAGCAGCCCTTTGGGTTTTCTTCCTCTTTGACAGCACATCATGCGGACCTGTTCTCCAGCTGCTGGCTTGCAATGAGGGAGAGACAAGTCTAATGAGATCACTGGCATCCCATTCGGCAAGGGTCAGCGCTTATTTTGTGCAATTCATTTTTAAATGGTCTCAAATCTAATCCATTTTATAATGTCAGCCGCTGTGCTGATCTGAGGCTGCTGAATGACACTGAGTGATTCCCTTGATGTTAACTAGACATTATTACATAGCCTGAAATGACTGAGGATATCGCTGTGTTTGTTGATTGGTCAGCTGTTGTCGATGCAGCAGAACTGTTGCAGCCTTCCAATGCCGATGATATGTAATGAACCTGAGAAAATAAAGATATTTGTCAAGTCTGTAAGAGATCAAGACTACAGTTTTACTGATGACATACTGTACATACAGATGCAGGAAAAGTAAATGTTTTCTTCTCTTTTTGACAAACCACCATTTCCTTGAAAATATTAAAATGTCACACTATACATTCCTTTTATCAACCCCACCAAAGAGAATCTGATGTATTCTGCTTGTGTGTGGATACGTATCCCTTCTTCTGATCTCTTCCCCTTTTATTTTCTTCAGCTTTTCGAGCTTTCCCTTCCTCCATCTAACTTGTGCGACCAGCTGTGCCTCCTGCTTTGCCTCCATCAAAATGTCACTTCTAATTTGCTGTTTGTGCTGACTCCATACCTGCTGGCAATCAGTGAAGAAGACATCTATTACGCCTAGACGTGACAGGTCCCCTCAGAGTCTCCCTGGACCTTAATGATACCTGACAGAACACAGGTTTACTACTTAGCAAACTGACCCCTCCTCCCCAGAGACAGATGGGGTCTATTTGGCTAACACATCCTTGCTTGGTTTACAAGGACCAGACAGGGTAAGGTAACACAAGTGGTCTTGTTATGTCTAACTAGGCTTAAAAATAGGGCCCAGCATTTTCAGGTACTTTGTAGCTAAAAGAGCAAAATTAGCTGGATTTAAATTTTAAAGTTTCTGCAGCCAGAGCCACAGATTTTTCCAGTTTTCTGCATAATTTGAGTGAGGATATACAAAGGAAGGCCACTGTAGCCTGAATGAACTCTATTCTGATTGGCTGCAGGGTGGCCTTTAACTCCAGATAATGAACAACTTCTAAGTAGTTCCAGTCAAACTTTACAATAAAAACCAGTAAAAAAGCAAAAAAACCTGAATATCAGTATTGAATGTAGTCCTCCAGTGCCTTGTCTTCATCACAGGGCGACTTTTGTAGCACAAATGCTGCAATTACACAGTATATTAACTGTAAAATATATTGGTGATATACTGTATATTTTTCTTTTGGTAAATACAGTTCTATAGGTGGGGTATTCTCTTTCAAAATGTCCATAATCAGGAATTGATAAACTTCATTGTTACTAATAATTCCTTAAAATCGACAATTCATTGGGAATTATCACTTGCAGTATATTACTGAGAGCCAGTTATAAGACTATGCACAGGCTGCAAGCGTCATCTGCGTGGCAGGTTGTGGTTATTCTCTGCACAGCTGGATGTAATGATACCCTGGCTCCCTGATTATTGGACAGCACTCTTGGGGACTACATCAGAGCCTGTGGCTCCTTCTTGGAGGTGTTCTGAGAGCTGGCCTCCAGGTCTGTGGCGCAGTTTATGGTCTGGCTGAATTGGGGTGACTACAGTTTGGTTGACACACACACTGGTTTCTACATGATAGCTCCAACTGCTGTGACGTATGTCTTCTGCAGTCTGCCTGTGCACTAGTTTAGAGATTCTGACATCCGACTTGCCTTTGATCCTCTGCTTTGCAGGGTTGTTAGCCTGCTCTTGGCTTTGGCATGGTGTGGTCAGGTGACCGCTTCAGGCAACCTAGGCTTCATGACATTGGTTGGCTCATTTATTTCACTTATAATTATTTAACCTCGGTTTGGCCTGCAGCTGAACGTTTTTTCCTCTTGCTGAATGTATTTTCCGTTAACAGTGATCGAGCCACAGCTTGTCATCATACAGCCTCCTGCTGGTGAAGAGGCTGTGCCTGTACTTTTTTATTGTTTCCACACTTCAACTGTTTAGAGCTGTTTGGCTTTCAGTATAAACTACTGTAAATCCGTACATCGGAATCAGGATTTACAGTACTTCAGTAGTTTATAATTGTGTGTGACATTTTCTCTTTTTTTTAATCTTTCTCTTGAATTTAGTGATTCATACTCATTTTCTATTGACTTTTCTGAATAGTTGCTTTGTGCATGTCCAAGATTTGTTGTTTGTTTGGACATTTTGGATCATTATTTCTATTTAAATGTATGTATTTTTAAATTAGAATTAAGATCAATCTATTTATTTTATCTATTTATATGAATCTTTTTGTAACTCTATTAAATGAATTTACAAGTATTTGAAATGATCTGGACTTTAATTGTGCAGTGGTTGTCCACATGGACAGTGTGTTAACTGGTAAATGCATATCAAGACAAAAAAGTATAAGTATTGAAGTATTCTAGAGAGAGATTTTTGTTGAGGTCCGTGTATGATGGGGTAAAGGATGGGATGTATAGCATCAAAGTCTATAAGAAAAAATGTTACATAATTGGAGGGAAAGGTCTTAATATAGTATTTGAGTATCAACTTTACTTAATGCTATACGTTTTTATAGAACTAGATGTTCTTATCTTTTATGGGACATTTTTGTTAAATGTTCATTGAAGAACATTAAACGTCAACATTTCTGATTCAATTTCTCTCCCATTCCTCACTTCTATTATATTGGATGCTGTCTATCAATCAGCTTAGTGACACAGCAATGAAAATGTCAAATGTGATCATAGCATCATTAAAGATGTAAGGTTTATTTATTCTCTTATAATTGACCTGTGCATGATTCTGTGTGCTCATTAAGTGTTCAACGCAAAGTCTCTGTGGAAACATAAGCATTTAAACTAACATCATTCGAGATGCCTACCCGCCGAGTGGAGTCATAACTCTTATATTGCTATTGCCACAGAAAATTAAGATTGTGCAGTAACACTTACCGTCTCATTTTCAAAGAACAACCTCACAGATGTGGACAACGTTGGACCTGAAGCAATTGTTTTAAATTACCCTGCAGATTAAAGGTGATGAGCGTCCTTGCTCCTTCCTTGAGCATAAAGTTTTAGCACCTTGCTTTATTTACACTTCATTCCAAGCTAATTATCTTTCAAAAGTGTGCTTTTAATTAAGTGAGCAAAGTTAAAAGAAAACTCTATGGACACATTACATTTGGCATTAAATGAAATGCCGAATTTATATTGAATTTATAGATTATATTTACATTAAATATTGGTTACACCTCTAAGTCATTTTTCTCTTTATTTTTACTAGTTCAGACTTAATGATAGATAATATTTATGTGTGGATGTGGGTTAGTCACAAGTCATGTCTTAACCTTTGATTTCTCGAGTTCAGAGCTGCCGTGGTGAAAATCAGTCATGTCAAGTCACATGTAAAATAAAAATTCTGATCTTCCAGTTTTTTAAATTCGTTCAAAGACAGAAGCCATGAAAATTTTCATTTCCACAAGAATTTTGTCATGGCGACTTACAATAAAACTGCTTTCATTATAAACAAACTGAGACCAGTCCAGCAATTATATGTTACTATATACTAACTGTATTCTCAGTAAAATGCATGAACGATTTGACGAGTTACATTTAGCATGCTGCTTTAGACCACACTGACCTACAATCACAGTATAAGAGCAATAAAATATGCCAGATTGTATAGTTCAACTATTGGGTTCAATGGCCATGCTTCAGAGCATGGGCCTCAAACCTGTGGCTCCAGCGGGACCCCTGCCCCTATGGCCCCCAATTTGACATCAAAGTTTAGTGTTAGTGCAGCCTGCACGTTTTTCTTAAGCGCGCCTTTTTTCTGCATCACTGCGCGTGCCAAGTTTTGTCCTGGGCTTTTACATTTTTTTTTAGCACTTATGGGCTGCCATAGCTCAGGCTCGCGACAGCTTCCGGTGGCATTTGCTGTCAGGTTAGCCAATGCTAAATTAGCAACGTTAATCACCTGGTTGAAACATGATTCCGAAGTGACACCAATTGGAAGGAAAATATATCCTGTCACCCAGCCCCAGTCATGTCTTTCTCAAAACCTGCCGTGAAGAGAGAGGTTGGTGAGGAGCACAGATAATTTCAGGAAAACTGTGAGACGGAATATTTTCTTGTGGAGCACAGGGGCACCCAGATGTATCTTATATCCACAGAGAAAGGTGCACAAGGAGTACAACATCAGACGTCATTACTCATGAATGAAGCCAAGTCCAGGGATGTGAGTGGAATAGCAGACAAGCTTGGACAATTTTTGAGAGAATTGCCGCCCCAACTTCCCTGAGATTTCCAGGATGTTCAAGCGGACCATGTGACTTTTTGGGAGCCCATATTTGTGTGAAAAGCTTTTCTCTGCCATAAACTTCAATAAGTCAAAGTACAGGTCCAAACTTACTGATGAGCATCTTCAAACCATACTGAGGGTCTCGGTATGGTTTCCTCCCTCAAGCCAAATGTGGCTCAGCTGTGTGAGTGGATGCTGCCAGGTATCTGGCTGCAAGGAGAAGGCAAGAGAAGCCTGTTCATGTTCTGAAGAACCCATTCATATTCAGAAGGACAGGTCACGTTCAGAAGAAACATTCATGTTGAAGAACAGTTAATAATAAAGATTGAGAAGTTTGGATCAGTTGTACTTTTTTTTTGGAATACTTGAAACTTTTTTTTTTTTTTGTGTGGAATACTTGATGCGGCCCAGCCTCTCCCAGACTTTACCTCCAGCGGCCCCCAGGTAACTTGAGTTTGAGACCCCTGCTTTAGAGAGAGGTATTTCCTCTTGCCACATTCTGCCATGACCACAGCGTAGTATTCACACCTAACAAAGGCACCCATTTCACCAGGGCTATCTCTAGGCACTAATGCAAAGGAGCCATAAGTCCTAAGCCCGTTTTCCACCAACCAGTACAGTTAGGTTAGTTAGGTTCGGTAAGGTATTGCATTTCCATTGTCAAAGGCTGTGAATGGTGCCCTTAAGTAGTGAACCGTACTGTGCCAGTTTTGTCACCCTTCGTTTGACGTACCAACCATAGCAAAACCATGAATGAATGGGGTAGACCCACTGCAGTCTGCTGATTAGTTGACAGAATAGTCACTTTGCTGCAGTGGTGAGGCCGCCTTTCTCCTTTGCAGCGTATAGCCTTTTCTCAAACAGAGCCTGTCTACTTTATGTGATAAACAAATATGCTGACAAGAAAAAACACAAAATGCTGGATGTCCTCCATTGTTTTTTGTTTGTTATGGTTTCTTCGCTCGGAATACACTCTTTGATGTATGATGTCATGCTACTTAAGTTAAGTTACTCTGTCTACCAGTTACTGGTACAGTCGCCAGTGAAAACACACGCCTGTAATAAGCGTAACGTTCCCAAGTGTGCTGTACCAACTGAACTGAACAGTACTGCTTGGTGGAAATGTGGCTCTAGTAAGTAGCTGTGAACTCATCACGCCATTATGTCTAAAAAAAATAAATGTAAGTTTTAGATTCCTGGAATCCTAGAAAAGTATTTAATAAGTCTCAGGTATGTCTCAGGTCTCATGAATACAAGGTCAAAATGTAGTCTTTTGTGAATGTTCTACAGGTTGCGATTTAAGTCAGACCATGTGTCAAGTCACGTGTGGTTGTTTCTGAAGTAACGGCACACCAAGTCGTACATTAAATGTACGCGATTCAAGTGTAGAAATCCCGGTTTAGTATAACTTGACATTTTGGATTGGAAATTCATATGTTTATTTGTTTGTGAAGATTTAGATTTACATGCCTCAAATGTCCTCAAATGATGGAGGAAGAAAATGGGTGCATTATGTGCTAGAAAGAGACGTACTTATGTATAGCACATTTCTAGCAAGTCAAAGAAATGCAGCATTGATGACAGCCAACACAAATCAGAAAGCCTCTTTAGGATCCCTGCGTGTGCATTTGTGCACATAATTGACATGGACCTAACGATACACTTGATGAGGACCCGAGGGTTTGCCAGAATGATGAGGGATGGAGGAAAAGCAGGAAGGAGAAAAATGGCAGGAAAAACATGGTTGAGCTTGCTGCCGCCTCATTAATACTTTTCGCTCTGCCATGAGCTTTACATTCTCACTTTGCACAAAGATCTAAATGGAAAGTTTGACCTTTTTGTTTTTTTTTCCCAAATCTGGCTCTCTTGAATGTCCTTTGTTAATGTTTAACAGAATGTTTGATTTTCTGCAAAATATCAAAAAGAAAACAAAGGATTTGCTAATTCTACCATATTTATTGACAGCATGTTCACAGTGACAGGGCTCAGGCATGACAAGATCATTTACTTTACGTGATTTGTTGAATTTCTCAGTCAATTCACCAGAGCAAGTCAACACACTGAATTAATGAAGGAGCTTCCTGCTCAGCCAACCTGTGCACAGCTGTGGCTTTTGAAATTCACAAACTGCGTTCAAATGGTTGCAGGCAATGAAAATTAATGGCAGCTCAGGACGAGAAAGCCACATTAGACCATAAAAGCTCAATTTTAGATTAACCCTACCTTGAGGAACCAGTTTTTATGTGATATTATGTCATAGACATAGGTGTTTAATAGAAAATAAAAGTCGACTTATTGAATCTCCTCTTCTGTGGCGTGTTCCAGATTGACTCAATAGAAAATAAAAGTTGACTTATTGAATCTCCTCTTCTGTGGCGTGTTCCAGATTGACAGAATTTAAGAAAAAAAAACAAAACAAATCTGTCTGCAGAGCGATTGTGTGTGCTTGTTCCCATATGTTCAAGACTACTGATGTGATTCTGTGTTAACTTGCCACAGCGTTTAGTGAAAACTTCTGTAGCAGTACCCACATGCTGCACAGAAAGGGAACATTTTGAATGCAATATCACTTGATATGACTCATACTTTTCATCATTTCTCTTTAATTGTGTGCCAGATGAATGAGGCTGGACATGAATGGGGTTTTATAATGCACTAAGTGTGACGTACAGAGTCTGGACCCACAAGCGGACACAGGAAACTCAGGGGTTAAAGTACAAAATAAAGATTTAACAGAAACAAGAATCAAAACCGAACTGAGCAGCAACGAACACCAGGGAAGGACACGGCTGTGGTGGCTGAGCTCTCCAGTCCCGGCAGGGCTGGAACAACAAAACAACGGTTAACAAAAGGCGCAGGAAACTCCAGGAAGACGCGAAGACAAAGTACAAACAAAAGATCGCTAGGAAGGCTGAGTAAAGTATTGAACAGAAATTTTCTAGTAACACTAGGAACCACAGGATCAAAGTAGCAACAAAAAAGTCACGAGAGCAGAACTAGGAGACTCGGACGAGAAAAACATGGGAACAGAGAGATCAAACGGTATCAGGATGTAGGTAGCTGTCTAGGTTTACCTTGCTGGCAAGACGTTCTGGCTACGAGCAGATCAGGATCTGATTCTTTTATACAGCCACTGATGAGGAATCAACAGCTGCAGGTAGTCAGCTCTGCACACCTGAACCGCCTTAAGTCTTGAAATGAAGTAACAAAACCGAAACACAACTACCAAACTAAAAGCAGAGGGCAGAACCATGACACTGAGAGCCGAAGAGCACGCTCGCACAAAAGTACTGAAAAGTTTCACTCATAAAACCTTTTTATACTGATCTCATTCAGCCTGCATAAAAAAACAAAAAAAACAAAACGTAACACAAAGATAATGGATCAGTGTGGTCATACCCATGGTAGTCACAGACAGATACCATCTTTACAGGTCCATTGCGTATTGACAATTGTTAATTGTCTGTCTCATTTTAGTAACATGGAGGTAAATTAATTAAAACATATGTATCATTAGTTTTTACATGCACATATTTAAATGCTGAAGAAGCCCATTTCATAAATCAAATGAGCCAAAATATGTCAAAAATGCTTTACAGTCTTGCGTATGCATTGGCCTGATAGTGGACCAAAGGAAAAAAAGGAGAGAAGAAATTCCTGGCTGAATCCCTGTGAATGAAACCAATAGTGGCAGGATGTTAATTGTGGATTAACATTAATTAAATATGACATATCTCGTTTAGTGCAATTGCAGTATAAAATGAAATGTCCTCCCTTCACCGGCTGGATCAGGGGCGAGCCAGATTACTTAGCATTGGGCCGCCCCTCTGTTTGCACTTAACCATAACGGTAACAACACACAAATGATGATAGGCCATACACATGACACCAAGTCCACGCAATATAGCTGTTCTCAATGTGTCAACAATATTAATGCGTTTAATATGTGGACATTTTACGCATCTTTACACAATAATAATAACCTTGCTCCAAACTCAATGACGTTATGAGCGCACACATTGGCGCTTCACACCACACATTCCGAAAAACAACCCAGAAAATGTATCTTAATCTAAACTACTCTAAATATACAATTTACCATGTGAAGGGCTTCAAAGAGACCAAAAAGATTATGAAAAGTTAATGTCCAAAACTAACCGGTTCAGACACAGCATGCGGGCTGCGACGTAGTTCATCACCAGATGGGAAAGTTTCTTGTGACTATTGTAGTTCGGGATGCTTAGAGATCCAATATCCATTAAAAAAAAAAAAAAAAAAACACTTTTAGAACTGTCAAAAGAAGAACACTTATGTAAGTGTCACATCCTTATCCTCAAATGTGACACTGGAACTAAATAGACACCTGCTTTCAAGTGCAGTGCCAGATTCATATTACATAATTATCAATCTGAGTCTTTTGTGTGTGAAAACCTTCAGAATAATTCATTGAGACCAATCCCTGATTCAAATTATGAATGACATGAATGCAACCAAGTTTTTTCCAAGAATCAAATGTTTAACTCTAGGAAAAATGTTTTACAGAATGATCTGTCAAAACAAAATCAAAGAAAAAACGGTTCCGATCACTCAAAGAGGAGATTTAAAAACCCAGTACTGAGCAGACACAAGACAATAATATGCAGAACAAAAGTAGTTTTTATTAATGCCCCTCCTCTTGGCAGCAATAATGTGAACATTGTAAATTTGACATATAATGTTTATGATATATTGTGTGCCTACAGTTGTTTTTTTTCTATCATCTGAAGACTGTGTGATGGTAAATTTATGAACTGCTTCCAAGTTCCAGGAAATGAAATGGATTCATCATGTTGGAGAGTGTGTCCTCAGTGAATTCCACATTAATCTACCTTACCTCATATCATTTATTGTTAGTTAGAGGATTTGCATGTGCATATTTTTAAAATGGTGATTGTGCTGGAGAACAATGTGCAATAAACACATAAGGACTTAACTTCTGATAATTATGAAAAGCAATAACAAATTGGACATGCGCTTGCTTTGACCCACCAAGATCACTGCACTAAATGAAATAAAGCCTGACAGAACAAAATCAAAGAAGCTACATTTTCAGCTCTTTGACGTAGGACTGTTGAAGTTCTCACAAAGTTATAATGTTGATTGTCCACATCCTGATGCTGCCCTGTGGAGAGACATCTGGGTCTTTTTAAATGCATAGAAAAATCATAAGAAACACTCACTAGAACTAAAAGACTGTTAAATGAATTGCGGCTTGATCAGTCTGTAGTCTGCCAAGCTCGTCATGGGGTAAGAGCCTTTTTACATTTTTATTACTTCGTTAATACTCCCATCACAGTTCATGAATATCTTGCCCTGTATTAGTAGCCGGTAAAGCATCAATTAACATGTATGTGAGAAAGCCTAGAATTTTGACAAGCTGTGCTGTTAAAGTGTGATGGGAGGAAAAAAAAGACAATCCTTTGTTCTTCTCCCTCCCTCCTATGTGCTCGGCTGGTCTGAACTATGACCAGATGGGTCAATTTGCATGTGAATTATTAAAATATATTATTACATAATTAAAATGTAATGCAAAAGACCAAGTGATATTAAACCTGCAGCGTAAAACGTGTGTCTCTGTCTTCTGGAAGAAAAGAGTAAACTCTGTCACTGTCAGCTCCAAAATTGCTTTAGTTGTAGCCTGTACACCGTTGTTTCATTCACTCACCTTTCCTGCTCTGGAAAACCAGAAAAAAACAAGAGTCCCCACAAGAGTTAGCTTTAAAGCACAATGACAAAAATCATGTAATACCTGAGGGAACTAGACCAATGAATTTTCGCTAATAAAATAGTACATGTTTGAAATCTGCACAGAAATACAGATGGACAGGCAAATGACACTAAGTCAGCCTCACACTCCGAGAATGATAATATATGACGATAACTCATATCAAGCAATTTTAAATAGTCTCTCAAAGTACTGCAACTGGTGACATGCAAAACACAGCTGTTGCTCTGTTCCAGAGGCATTACGTTTCATTATTTTTTGCCTTTGTGTTCGGCTTGTTTTACAAGTCATCTGCCTCTTTGATGGACACAAATTGAGGAGTAGTGTCTAATCTAAATCCTCTGAGTAACAGAGTTATTTCTCTACTGCTGTAGCCCTCTCACATAATACTGCCAGAGCCTGGAAAATCAATGGTATTGCAGCAGAGAGCTTGTGGATAATTGATGAGGTCTAATCTGCAAGGGTACATAAAGCATTTTTAAAAGACTAACATTGACAGCAGAACAGGGAAAGGGAAAACCACAATGCAAATGCAAGACGAGAGAATGTGATTAGATTCATGTTATTGTTAATGTTATTATTTAAAATAGACACAAGTGACACGTGAGTCCACATGTGCAACTCTCTGAACCTTGTCAATTTAAGTCACGATCTAAGAGAACAAAAGTAAAAACCATGATTAAATAACAGTAGTTGGCTTTGTTTTGTGTAAAAGTGAGTTTAATTTCAAATAGTTTGCAAGTTGAAGACATGCTTCCTAAAATGTCATTCAAATTTCTCACACGAAGGCAAAGATGATGGAGGCACAGAATAAAGTGAAGACTGCAAAGATTTATATGAATCAAGAAGTAAAAGGCAACAAAAACAAAAATCAGCTATTTCTTTACAGAACAAAACCTTTTAAGTTTAAGGTAAATTAATATTTTTCAAGCCCACATCTGATGAAAATGTGGTTTTTTTTGTTTGTTTTTAAATGTACTACAGGACACATCATGGTTGCAATAAAGAGTCGATGTCACGGCGGAGAAATTCTACTTTTGTTCTGCAATCTACCAATGACAGTCTCCAAAAAACAAATTCTGACAGCTTGAGTCTTCTACATAGAAAACCTAAGGAACTAATGCTAACGAGTTGTCAGGGCCTAATATTGCCTAATATGGAGGAAATATTTTTGTGTAAGTTCTCAGTCATTCAGGTTGAGGTAGTCTTAAGTACTTTAGTTGAAGGCATCTGGACTTCTTTTTGGTTTTGAAAACATTTCACCTCTCATCAGAAAGACTGAGAGCAACAGTGTTGCTTCTGAAGCAACATCGTTGTCTCATATGTGGCTGGAGTGTCAGAAAAACTTAGAAGGATTTTCTCCAAATACCAAAAAGAAGTACAGATTCCTTCAACTAAAGCCCTTAAGACAACATTTAGGAAACAAAACAAAATCATTCTGATGCATCGCCGTCTGTACGGGCAGTAGCTCTTCCTCTTCCTCATGGCAAACTTTGTCTGGTTCAAAGCTCTTGATTTTATTATGTGACAATGTGTGTGGACAAAACGCAGTCTACTTCACACAATGTACTTCACAGGAATCCAGTGGGGATGTTAGCTGTACATGTTGCCTCACTGCAATACAGTGCTCTCTGGGTACTATTTCCAAGGCAGACAATCCCGTGGAGATCCTGGCGCTTTGAAAAAAATAGCTTTTAGGAAATGTTTTTTTCACCTCACTGACTTACTTTACTAACTGTCTGTATGTTCCTTTGATGATGCCAACACAGAGAATCTTTTGTCAAAAGATTCATTCAGATTTCTCAGTGGTTTCGACTCAATCATATTTTGACACCCTCTCATTGCATAAAGATGTTTGACTTTGAGGTTCTGACACACCGCACACTAACAACCTTGGTAAGACCATCATCATCTTCATCATTCTGACCTTTGCATGACTGAGATGAGACACAATATCCTTGATTCTGAGCACACATCAAAGCCCAGGATCTGTTTTGAGTGACATATCATTCATATGGGAGCGTCAATGTGCAGATACTTTGTGATGCAAGCAGCGAGCAAGAAATGCACCGTGTCTCTTCCTGTAGCCGAAAAAGAACAAACAAAATAGTGCTTCACCATTTGTAAAATTAGATATTTCTCAAAAATTCATCATACAAAAGGCATGCTTGGTGAGCACCTGAGTGAAACCACATAAAAAAAACAAAATAAGTTAGCTTAGTTCATCATCTTAAGGCTGTACGATGATATCGACATGGCATCAGAACTGACCGATAAAGGCCCTTAAAATGAGCTGAAATTGGCTCAAAATGAACATTTCTGCCTATAGTCCTATGATAAAACTCAAGTAGTGTTCTTTATTTTCTCAGTGAATATTAGTATTGTATGTCTGAATCTGCAAATGGGCCACTGTTAGAGTAGAAAAATATTAATTCCACCTATGTACTAATTAAGGTGCATAAATATGTTGGTATTGTTATTAATTCTAATCAGCTGGATGGTTTGGAAAAAAATAGCATAGGCAACATCCCTAGCTCACCTAGCTCGAAAATGTGACTTTCTACGTGATTTTCAACACTTGCGTCTTAATTCAATGGGCACCTGCAAACCCATTGCAGGTGCTGAACTGATTATTTCATATATTTTTCTTTTTGTGAACCATTAGCATGTGAAGACAGTGCATGCGACTGACTTTTGACTGACCAATGTTTAAAGGCCATGAGGTTTGAAAGTGAATACAATCGGGGTAGTGATAGTAAGCATGCCAAGCATGACAGGATTTGACTTAAATTGTGAAAATGCCAAAGCACAAGATTAAAAAGAACATCTCCGAGAGGAACTTAATGTCTTTTTGTACATTTATAACTTTAAATAATGGGACCTTAAATGAATAAACACTTCTATATATAGATATTTATATGTAAAATATTCAGTTTCTGACCATGCATACAGTGCATGAAATGGTAATAAACTAACCGCTATTAAGAAATAATAATGAAATACCCATTTTAATAATTACATTACTGAAATGGATTATCGTCTAAGACACAACAGATGGCCCATTGTTCACTTTGATAGCCGCATCATGAAGGGACAAAGTTAGATGCTTTTTTTTTCTTCGTGAAGTCAAAAGCCTACAGAAAGACATTTTGATGGTACACTCATTAACATTGCTGCCAGCCTTGTATCTGTATGCCAAACACTTCATGTTGAGGTTTGCAGCAAAATGTGAAAATGAACAAATAAATGAAAGTCATATTACTAAAGATAGTAGTGAGTGTAAGTATTCAGTAAAGTGGTTCCACTCTGGATAATGGTGTTGTAAGTCATATTCACATTATAAGTGAAGAGCAACGACAAGAAAGTGTTGTTAATATATTTATAGACTGCCTATGTTTCCTTATTCTTTGACTTCTATCAAAGTGAAAATGCAGTGTGAAGTAATGTTAACATAGCTGGCATTGCTGTCACTGAAAACAGGGTAATTTACTTGTGATTTTGTCTATTTCGGTTTAGCTTGATTTTATATCTTATCAGTTTTATTTATTGACTATGTTGAGCTGAGCGTGGGTGCAGCTTCTTCAGCGATGAACTCGGAAGAATAAACTGGACAGAGGCAATAATCACCTTTAGCCGTCAGGCATATTTAATGAACATTTTTCGCCTTCACATTGGCACAGGATAAGAAGAAAAAAAAAACAAAAAACCACGTTCACGGCCAAAAACGTGATGACGTAGGCATGCATCTCACCAGACCATACTCCGCCACCTGGTCGCGGCTGTGCAGAGTAAATCCTGACGACGACATCAGCTCAAGATGCCAGCACTCACATTGAAGAAGTGCGTTCAGTGGGAGGAAGTGGAAACAATTCATCCATTTTTGTTTATATTATTGATTCCATTATGTATCTTCCTAAACTGTTTATATATCACCTTGTATTTCTTTGATATCCAACCTTGATTGTTCCATTGTCATATGTATTTTTCTTCTTTTTCTTCTTTGCATTGTACTCTTTCTAAATCTTTGTCAGTGCGTCAATCTGATAATGAGATTTAATTGACATTTGTGATTTATGAAATTAAAACTTCATGGAGCTGAGGACTTTTGGATTTTACCTTTTTTTTTTTTTTTTTAAATGTGGTGAGTTGTGTTTTAAATTCTTATAATTCCTTCAAAACAATGTCATCTTCAGCAGTAAACCTTGTACATTGTAAAGTAAGGTACTAAATGTTGCATACTGAAAAACATAAAGGGTGGGTTTCTGATTATAATCTATTCCAAGAAAGATAATGATATGCCTTTTATCCAATCCATTGAAAAATTCTGTGTAGTCACTAATTAAAGAACCTAAATGTATAGGATCTGCTTTAAGTCGATTATGGACTTAAAGTGCAAATTCTGATGAGGTCAGTTCAGCACTTTTCAACTCATAGGGCAATTGATGCGCATCACAACACTTGGATCATCATAAAGAAAGGCCATCTCCCAAAGTGATGATTCTACACAGACGTCCACTCCTCTTGTTTTGGAAAAAAACAAAACAAAATTACACAAGCCAACTCACAGGCAAGCCCAGCAGGAAGGTCCATGGCTCCATCCTCTTCGTCTAATCTCTCAGTAATGCCGCTTGAGTCATGATAAAACAGCTCTGATGGAGGCAAATCCTGTTATCCAGGGGCATTTGGTGGTGGTGGGAGGGGCACTCTTTGTTACAGGTGGTGGATAAATTCAAGAAATGAACCCGAGTGTGGATTTTGGGATTAAACACACCAGCACAGCATCTGAGGCAACTGAAGTTCTGTGTGTCTGTGTGAGTCTTTTTCCACGTACAGATAGAAACTTTCTCTCTCCCTCATACACACACACACAGATAAAAGCTTAAAAGCACAGCAGAACACACACTTTGAGGCCAAGAAGGTTGGCTCATAATGGAAATCCATTTCAGCTGCTGCAACGCCTCATCTTCTATATTGCCTTTTCATTGAAAAAGAGGCTCTTTAACTACAGGAATATATATTTTTTTGTAGCTCTTTGTTCCAACACTCTCATCTTTTAAAGGACACATTAGCCCTTTATCTTTTAGAAATATGCTGGTACATTATTTTTCCTTTATACCATTTCATACTGGTCTCTTCTTTTCAGATCACTTCAAAAGAGGTATTGATGAAGGCTGCATGTAATCCCTTCTTTATTATGTAACCCATTGCCTGATGTGGAATAGGTTCAACAAATAAACGAGCATCATTTCTGACAACTAATAATGTTGCTGTTCTATTCAGAATTATAGATGCATCTTGAGTTAATTCAGCATTTGGGTACAATTCTTACACTGAATCCCCATAGAACGTATCTGTTTTTATTACTATTATTATTAAGTTTTTCTTTTCTTTTTTTTAAATTATTCAACTGTTTTCTTTTTTCATTAATTACCCATTTATACACCCATTTTATCTATATACTATAGGAAATATGACAGGGAATGGCAAGAATGTGGGAAAGATGCATAGCCTCAAAAGAAAAGATTAACAGAATTTGTTTATTTTAGCTTGGAATATCACAGTATTTTTCTTGTTATGTTTGGGGGTAAACACTTTTCCACTGTTTCCTTCCTAAATATACTAATGTAGTTTATTTGTTTCCTTTACGTGTGTTTTTGACATATGTTGTTATCTTTAGAAAATAACCCCAAAATGAAATGTGTCGTTTCTGTGTCCGACTTCATGCTTGACTTGATCTGTTCTTCCAATGAAGATCTGCTCACACAATTAGACAAACTTAAAAAGGGAGTTAGTTTAGTGTTTTAATAAAGAGAACACACGGTGCCTTTAAATGATACAGATTAAAAGGGGCTTGGTGTCAGTGGGAAAAATAATAAGCAAATAGAGCATCAGGGAAATTTGACATCTAAATGAAATGAATACTTTGCATATCAACAACAAAACAATAAAAGAGGACGATAATGATACATTATGATTTAGAGCAACTTAGCTTATGTAAAACTATCTAAAAAATGTTTTGTTTTTTTTTTTTGCCTCCAAGTTGTCAGTAGCCAGGGCCTGAGGCATTTTGTCTTCAGGCTGTCCACCCTCCACCCGGGCCATTCCTGGGATGTGATATCCCAATAACATTTTGAGGGATTTTCCTCAAACTTTGCACATACGTCCACTCAAATTCAAGGATGAACTAGTTAGATTTTGGAGGTCAAAGGTCATCATGCGGGACACAATTTTAAAACAAAAAAACCTCAAACCCACCGAAGGTTGGCTTTGATCAGTAGACCTTGACCTTGACCTATGAAAGTGATCTGAAATCTTGTGAGCACAATTTCTCATTGAGGGATTTTTGACAAATTTGACCCACACCTACATTTGGACTTGAAGGTGAACTGATATTTTTTAGATGTCAAAGATATATTGCGACCTTACATATTGTGAGGTCTCAGTGTAGTGGAATTGTTGTTCCAGTATGAAAGGGGTATTAGAAACATCAGCTTGGTCTTTATCTTCCCAAACGGAGCTTTCATGTTATATATTCAGTCAAACTTTTTGTTGATGTGTACCTTTCTACTTACATAACTTACATAACTTAGTTCTCTGTACTGGTATTTCCAAAATGCCGCCCCAAAAAAGTCCTCCTGTTGCTGTAAAAACCTGCCCCAACTTAATTGGTTTTTACCAATATTCATGTTCAGGTTTGCTCAACCAAAAATTCAACAATCAAATGACTCTTCCCTCTCTTTATTTGACCAATTGTCTAATTTAATTCAATTTAAATACTGTCAAGAACATTATTTGCTGTCTCTTTTATCCTTATTCTATTGTGGGGTTTTTTTTTTTTTGGTATTTTATTTAAAACAATTTGACGCCCATACGCTTAACTAGCTCTGTGACCCATGTTTTATTACAAAACATGATCTTAAAACTTTGAAATAAAATTAAGATTTCTACCAATCGCCTTTTCACAAAAACTGCCCCAGCCTTTCTTCTTGACCCACCACTGTCACTTTGTATGCCTTGTAAAGAGAATTTAAACAGGATCAAAATTGATTTATTCCACACCATTAAATATAGTACTCATGTATTCAAAATCAAAAGGTCCAGATAGCCATCTTCATATATCAGGCAAACTTTCCAAACAAGATAATAAAGTATTTCTCTCCATTTTTTTTTACAAACAGGTGTTGGGAAAGTGAGTATCGTCTTATAATCGAGGTTGTCACACCTTTAATTAAATATTCTGAAGCAGTACAAACACAATAAAGGAATGTACACTGGCCTGCGGAGTGGACTAATGTCCAATTCTTTTGATGACCCTGGGTAGTGTTGCTCCAACAGGAAGGAAGGAAGGAAAGAAGGAAGGAACACAGAAAGGAAGAAAGAGAGACCAAAGGAGGAAAGAAATAATTATTGCTAATCCAGCCTGATTGAGGCTTGCTCAGTTAGTTGCGTTTCTGCAAGCGTTTTGATAGCCCATGATTATCCCTGCACACTGCTATTCACTGACACAGACTGAAAGCCAACCAATTAGCCTTTGGCCTGCAGAAAGCAATGCTCGGGCAGGCTGTGTAGTGGTGTGATTAGCCTATCTGTGATAGCTAGCAGTGAAACCCCCACTTAAGGTGTCAAGAGGCTGTTTGATTTCATGCAGCCTGACATTGCTGATGAACCCTGACTGCTGGAGAATTATGATTACAAACAAGGAGCTAACAGGATGATAAAATGCCGTGTCATTCAGTTTAGCTTTCTGCCTGTCACATTGATTGTATATGTGTTGAAGTGTACATTTTCTTGTCATTTTTATTTGAAATCTATGAATTAGGGGTGGGGCCGAACCTTATTATGGCTTTCAGCAGAGCATGAATAAAGGGATTGCACGAATATATATTTGGTTCACAATGATTTATTAAAGAAAGAAAACAAGAAAAAAAAAATTAAAATAGCCGCTGTGCTTAAAATTATGAGCCAGTGGGTATTTCGGTATTGCTTGTTTGTGCAGATAAAAAAGGAAGACAATGGGAGATTGGGAGACAGAGATCACAAAAAAGTAGTGCAGTCTAATAGAAATAGTCCAAATGGTGATTGCCAGACTTAATGACAAAGGTAACTGAGGCATGCAGCAATTGTGCTGTTAGGTGGCTGCTATAGTAGATCCCACCATTGTAATAACAAACATCCTTACCTGCCTGTGTGGGTGTGCAGTGGGCAAGAGAGCAAAGAGTTTTCAACTGCATTATTTCATTAGATAAAAGCATGCCATGAATTTTTGTAAATAAATCCCTTTTTTCCAATAAATGTTGACTGTGGACTGACTAAATTGAAATATTTGGCCCACTCATCTGCCACTGGCATTTAAATCACCAAATAGCATGCTATAACACCAATAATGTATCTGTCTCTGAATCTTTAACTGCCTGCAATATTAACATTAAACAGAAACTGACATCCAAACAAGGTGACGAGATATCACTTGCTACTGCATTCATCAAAGTATTACACAAATTAGTGAGTATCAGTCCTGTAGGCCTCCATTTTTAAAGAGAAAGTGCGCGGGTTTATTGGTTTAATCCAGTTGGGGCACAAAAATGAAAAGCAGCTTACACCAAACACAATGCATTATTTGTGGTTTTTTTCTTTTTTCTTTTTACAAGTAATCCTAGATCAAATATTGATGCATGCTGTGATTGTATGCATCCTGTTTGACGGAGTGAGCTTGAAATGAAAATGTGTCACCTGTTCCATAATCCTGACAGGAGAGTATATTAGACGTTAATCCCTACACTCTAAGAAATGGTGACAATACAAAAACAGGCAGGGTTGGAGAGAGGATGGGAGAGGGGAAAGATAAAAGAGGGGTGTATGACAGATTTTTTTAAAAATTGTATTCACACATTTTCCAGGACACGCAACAGACATGCAGACAAAATATAAGGAACAGTCAAAATAATCATAAACACAAACAAAACAAGAACGAAGAGGTTATATTTAGTATGTCTGATCTGTACACAGAAATAAATGCTTCAAAATATTCTAAAATTTTAAGTTAATAATGATGTACAATGACTGTGTCAGACTGTTGTGTTTTTTCTCCTACAGCTTTCCCACAACCAACACTGATATTGTGTATCAGCGTCCGGGTTCGACTCCATGTCCATTGAGAATGCTTACGTATATGGATCAGTGCACACTGTTGCTACCCTCAGTGGCCAAATTGTAACCACTTGACTCCGGCCGTTCAAGTAACAGCAGAGGAAACAATTAGTCATAAGCTGATAGCTTTGGGCTCTGTAGACCAACTCTACCATTACTGAGTTATTAGGCGAGAGCTGGGAGGGATGATTTAGATAGACACAAAGGTCGGAAAGAGGGGACAGGGACCAGGACTGAAAAACATGACTGTGAGGGGAGTAGAGAGGAAAGGTGAAGAAAAACTGAAATGAAAGACAGCAAAGTTGAGGTTGGGCTTGTCTAACAGTGGGACATTGTGGGAATATCAAGCGTTTGGGATGAGGATAACATGACAGATCAAGCAATGAACTCAGGCGTCCCGTTGAGGCGGCGCACAAGTGAATGCACGCAAAAAAAACAAAAAAAAAAAACAGCTGTTGGGCAACTTGTTTCACATGGAAACCCCCACGGAAAATACAATGGGAAGAGGACTGGAGGAAGGAAAACAAGGAGAGAAAACATTTACTGAGATGGTTATTTTAGTTTACATTTATTTCATCCAGGTAAATTAAATAGACAGCACAGCCTGTTTTTCCCATTTTCAATAAAGACTGTTATGAACAGAGACGCCTTTTTCCACAATAAGAAAATACTAATTCATAACTATAAGTATATACAATATTTACTTTATTCACACCAATTTTTGAGAGTAATTAACTGAAATCCCTAAATAAACCACAAAAGGACAGGATAAAAACAGATATACAAAAGTGCCAAAGTCATTTACCTTTTGGTGCATTAGCTAGTTTGTTTGTCCCCTTTGTCGTGTTTACAATTTGTTACAATCCCATTATAGCCATAAATTTTATAAATCACCAGTGTGCTGATGTCTTATTCCAGTAAATTAGCCACGACACCGTCAGCACTTAAAGTAATAAATAGTGCTCATTGTAGAAGGAACATGGCGGGTGGAAGCTTGCGTCAATTTCATTTTTTCCCTTTAATTGCAGGTAGTGCATGGTTTAATTGTTGCTAAACGACAAGATGCCATTCCCATTCATCCCAACATCGAGCAGTTAAGCTTTTACAATATATGTCCACTGCAACAAGAGATTGCAATTCAGAGCTCATCTGTAAGTGAAGTGCTGCCGTAATGACCATTACCCTGGTGTTCGCTCTTCCATGTGACACTTCTCAGCCTTAATTACAATCAACTGCCTGTTTGTTTGGGAAATTCAGACCTCTTAATCCAGTTAAGTGTTAAGAGGAACAAATTGTGATTACTTGATAATAGACACTGTTACATCTGCCCCATTAACCATGCGCCATTAGCATAAAAAGGAGTTTATCTGACAATAAATCACAGTGGTTTTGCTGAACTGCTAATTGTAGCTAAGATCTTTTGTGCTCAAAATGCACTGCTTTTACTTACACAGTCATTATTTGTATACTGCAGCTCTGTGAATTAAGCAGCAAAAAAGTCTTTGAAAAGTGTCTTTTTCAGTCTTTTGAAAGAGAAAAAAAATGACAAATGCCTTGTTGCATGCTGTATAGGTTTCAGCGCTCTCAGCTCACTAAATGAAAGAAAAATAAGTGTAATTAAAGAGCACCAATACAAAAACAGAAATGAAACAACTCAGTGTGTCACTTAAAATCCATTAAACAGAGGTGAGATAAGGATGCTCTATGAGATTGGACAAGGTGGTCTTCGCCTCTCACGGTTCATTCCGACAATG
>KV751315.1:2097525-2107935 GCA_001698575.1 Mola mola
TAAATAAGTCTTGAAACCATCTTTTATGTCCCAGCTTTTAGCACATCTCGCTCACAAAACAGTAGCAACTGTGCCTTTTCAGCAACAAAACTACAGCTTGGAAACATACCCGGGTTCAAATTAGGCATTTTAGAAACCATTAAATCTTGCGTTGCAGAAAAACAAATGGGTGTTCAGGGGCTTATCATCCAAAATATCCTCCATCTTTTTTATTTGCATGAATTTCTATTACTCTCTGCTCAGGATAGTATGAACTGCATGTGGGGTAAATGGGTTAATTCAACAGCCAGGTCTAATAAAAGAGTTTGCTGACCTGAAGGAATAATATGTAATATATCCACTTTAAAATGTCTAAAAACATCTACATCTACCGTATGTTAAATATTTTGTTAGTTTGTGGTACTCAAAATATCCAGATGTTTCCAGCCATGTTCAAACCCAGAGAGATCTGTATTTAATTCAAGATAACAGTCTGCTTAATTTGTTCACTTTTTGAGTTTGCTTTCAGAAAAATGTTAATGACAAACTTTTTGTTTTTCGTAAAGAAAAATTCTCTGCTTATAACCTCAGTAAAAACCTTGTGATAGATGAAAACTGAATGAATCCAAACATGAAAATACGCTGAGCAGCATACACTTTTTTGTTTTGATCAAGAGCCCTCCTCTGTCAGAAATTACAGTACATATGGTGCGTTTAAAGGTCAAGTGTACTCAAGAGAATATGAAAATAAATGGCTACAACACTGCTTGCCAAGTGATTGCTATAACAATTTATTTTTAGCAAAAAAAAAAATAATTAGAGAAGGTGCATACATTATTTTATTTTCTCAGCATGATGTTGCCTTTGACTTGATATGAAAAAGGATAATGAAAAATGATTATTCATAGTATAATATAATAGAATTGTTTTTATGAAGTAGGGCTGTGAGAGTACATGGCACTCACAGTAGGGTTGCTGTTTCAATGCGTTTTGTACAGTGCAGAATAAATAAGCTGATTATGTTTCTTTTCAACTGACTGATGCCTTTTGGTATGGGTTGGTGTGTGCATCAAATACTAACATGCAGTCTATCTGCAGCTGCATGAACCTGACACCAGTATAATGACAGCCTGGCACTAAGGGAAAACATTGCAGCTTTCTTCAGCCACTGGTATGTTTTCGTGATATCAGCCACTTCCTCTATCCGTTGGTGGTACATTCCGTGCAGGGGCTTGTCCCTCCATGATGGTCTCTTTTCTTTTTCGTTCTCCTCACTGGGTTTCTGCTGCCTGAGACATTCACTAAGCAGGTCATCATTCGGGGCCATCTTCCTGATGTATTCCTGGATCTTTGTTGTTTCATCTTGGGTAGTGGCTCTGACGCTCACTAATCCTTGGCCTCCCTGTTTCGGCTTAGTGTACTGCCTCAGGATGCTGGACTTGGGGTGAAACTCTCCATGCATGGTGAGGAGCTTCTTTCCTTGATATCTGTGGTTTCTATCTCCTCCTTTGTCCAGGTTATTATACCAGCAGGGTATCTGATGACAGGCAGGGCATAGGTGTTGATGGCTTGGCTCTTGTTCTGACCATTCAGCTGACTTCTCAGGACCTGCCTTACTCTACGTAGGTATTTGGCTGTGGCTGACCTTCTTGCAGCTTATTCATGATTCCTATTTGCCTGCGGGATCCCAAGGTATTTGTAGCTGTCCTGAACATCGGCTATGTTACCTTCTGGTAGTTCAACCCCTTCAGTTGGGATCATCTTGCCTCTCTTTGATATATTTCAGCTACACTTGTCTCGTCTGAATGACATGTCGATGTCATTGCTGTAGATCCTGGTGATGTGGATCAGTGAGTCGATGTCTCGCTCACTCTTCGCATACAGCTTGATGTCATCCATGTAGAGGAGGTGGCTGATTGTTGTTCCATTTCTGAACCGGTATCCGAGTTCACTTTTCTTAAGACCTGGCTGAGGGAGTTCAGGCCAATGCAGAAAAGCAGGGGGGATATGGCGTTTGTGGTACTCAAAATATCCAGATGTTTCCAGCCATGTTCAAACCCAGAGAGATCTGTATTTAATTCAAGATAACAGTCTGCTTAATTTGTTCACTTTTTGAGTTTGCTTTCAGAAAAATGTTAATGACAAACTTTTTGTTTTTCGTAAAGAAAAATTCTCTGCTTATAACCTCAGTAAAAACCTTGTGATAGATGAAAACTGAATGAATCCAAACATGAAAATACGCTGAGCAGCATACACTTTTTTGTTTTGATCAAGAGCCCTCCTCTGTCAGAAATTACAGTACATATGGTGCGTTTAAAGGTCAAGTGTACTCAAGAGAATATGAAAATAAATGGCTACAACACTGCTTGCCAAGTGATTGCTATAACAATTTATTTTTAGCAAAAAAAAAAATAATTAGAGAAGGTGCATACATTATTTTATTTTCTCAGCATGATGTTGCCTTTGACTTGATATGAAAAAGGATAATGAAAAATGATTATTCATAGTATAATATAATAGAATTGTTTTTATGAAGTAGGGCTGTGAGAGTACATGGCACTCACAGTAGGGTTGCTGTTTCAATGCGTTTTGTACAGTGCAGAATAAATAAGCTGATTATGTTTCTTTTCAACTGACTGATGCCTTTTGGTATGGGTTGGTGTGTGCATCAAATACTAACATGCAGTCTATCTGCAGCTGCATGAACCTGACACCAGTATAAAATGACAGCCGCACTAAGGGAAAACATTGCAGCTTTCTTCAGCCACTGGTATGTTTTCGTGATATCAGCCACTTCCTCTATCCGTTGGTGGTACATTCCGTGCAGGGGCTTGTCCCTCCATGATGGTCTCTTTTCTTTTTCGTTCTCCTCACTGGGTTTCTGCTGCCTGAGACATTCACTAAGCAGGTCATCATTCGGGGCCATCTTCCTGATGTATTCCTGGATCTTTGTTGTTTCATCTTGGGTAGTGGCTCTGACGCTCACTAATCCTTGGCCTCCCTGTTTCGGCTTAGTGTACTGCCTCAGGATGCTGGACTTGGGGTGAAACTCTCCATGCATGGTGAGGAGCTTCTTTCCTTGATATCTGTGGTTTCTATCTCCTCCTTTGTCCAGGTTATTATACCAGCAGGGTATCTGATGACAGGCAGGGCATAGGTGTTGATGGCTTGGCTCTTGTTCTGACCATTCAGCTGACTTCTCAGGACCTGCCTTACTCTACGTAGGTATTTGGCTGTGGCTGACCTTCTTGCAGCTTATTCATGATTCCTATTTGCCTGCGGGATCCCAAGGTATTTGTAGCTGTCCTGAACATCGGCTATGTTACCTTCTGGTAGTTCAACCCCTTCAGTTGGGATCATCTTGCCTCTCTTTGATATATTTCAGCTACACTTGTCTCGCCTGAATGACATGTCGATGTCATTGCTGTAGATCCTGGTGATGTGGATCAGTGAGTCGATGTCTCGCTCACTCTTCGCATACAGCTTGATGTCATCCATGTAGAGGAGGTGGCTGATTGTTGTTCCATTTCTGAACCGGTATCCGAGTTCACTTTTCTTAAGACCTGGCTGAGGGAGTTCAGGCCAATGCAGAAAAGCAGGGGGGATATGGCATCTCTTTGGTATATGCTGTACTTGATGCTAACTTGGGCAATTGGCTTTGAATTGGCTTCTCTTTGGTATATGCTGTACTTGATGCTAACCTGGGCAATTGGCTTTGAATTGGCTTCCAGAGTAAACTTCCACAGCCTCATCGAGTTCTTGATGAAGGCTCTTAGTGTCCTGTTGATCTTCTATAGCTCCAAGCACTCCAGTATCCATGTATGTGGCATTGAGTTGTAGGCTTTCTTTTAGTCAATCCAGGCAGTGCACAGGTTGGTCTTCCTGGTCTTACAGTCTCTAGAGATTTCCCTGTTTACCAGTAGCTGGTGTTTGGCTCCTCTGGTGTCAACACCAACACCTTTCTGGGCCCTGCTCATGTATTTAGCCACATGCCTACTCATCTTGGCCCCAATGATTCCTGACAGGAGCTTCCCTGCCGTGCAGAGGCAGGTTATTGGCCAGTAGTTGGATGGAATCTTTCCATTCTGGTGGTCCTTCATGATCAGGACTCTTTCTCCCATATGCCCTTCCAGTCCTCATCTTATTACCCTCCCACTGAGAGTACACTTTGGATGGTTCACTGGTGAACATCCTGTTGATTCTTTGGGCCTCCACGTATCTAGTGTATCTCTTCAGGTAGGCAGCCAGTGAGCCTCTGTTTGGCAGTCTCCAGTGCCTCAGTTACTGACAGCTTACGGTGCTTTTTAGTACTTTGGTAGTCTTGCCCTTCTCCAGCCCTGACAGTTGGCTAACCTTTCTCCATGTTGCCTTGATCTTAGCCTCCAATCGTCTTCTCCATGGAGGGTATTGCCCCTTATGGCTCACATTCAACTTGTAGCCAAGCACCTCTAGGATTACTGTTGCTGTTGCATATATCAGCTTGTTCGTCTCAGTGATGGTCACAGTAGATATAGTTTGTAGTGCTGCATGCATATCTTCTAGCAGATCTTCTGAGGGTATTCTGCCACTAAGCCTTGGTAACCGTTCCCTGGGGGTTCCAGGTATCCATGTTAGGCATTTTCTTCCTTCTCAGGTCAGCTGCCCTTGTGTTAATGTCTTCCGGGCTTCTTGTTGGGTCTTGGAACCCAATCTCTGAGTGTGGGGGTGATGATGGAAATCCCCCCACTGACCTGTCGTCCCCCCTTGCCATAGCATCGTTGTTGTACCTCATCGATCTGTAGTTGTGATAGTAATTGTCGATTGCGGACATTGGAACACTGAGTTACGAGCTGTTTCTTCGTTAGCTTGGATGTAGGGTTTCAAAGCATCCATAGGTCCCACATCCGTTACATGTACTCCCTCTGACTGGGGTTGCTGGTATAGTAGCACTCGATTAATCCCACATTCTCATGTCTGCTCCATGTCTGTATTGTTCCTGTAGCCCACTTGTCGTAAGGTTGTCTTGGTTCCTCAACTCCTGACACGGACCTTGTTGACCCGGGCGACGTCCCAGCCAGTATGGCTATCTTAATCGTGATTGCACTCATATCCGAGGTATGGCTTGTAGCACTAAGGACCTTATATCTATAAAAAAGTCTTGTTTTAACCTCATTATATTATCTACACCGTTCATGCGTCTGACGTCCTGTTTGTCTTGACCTGCTCTCATCTACTTGATATTGCTTCAGTCAAGTGTAATGTAGGCTCGTATTCTTTGTGGAAAAGAGCAAAGGGCTGCTTTTAGGGACACACACTGGCATACCTGGTGGAAATAACATTGGTTAGAATGGCTGCAATCAACCTAGCTGTGGTGGCCACGGTACAGCACAAACGTTGCGTGGAAACTTTGGTATGTTATGATACTTCAGTGCCTCTACATGTGTCTCTTTAACTCCTACCCCTTTATCAGTTTTGTTTTGATTCTATAATATTCTCTGTACCATAACATATACTGTTACTATTCAACTCAAATATTATTTTGTAGCCTGTGTATTCTATAGTTTAGTGTCACATTCATAATCAGAGTGACAAGTAGAAATGTGTAGTTGTGGAAGAATAAGACGATCAGAGATACACTGCTGCCTGTAGAATTTTTATTTTTGTGATCATTCAATAGTATTTGTCATCCTAAAAATAAATCCCCAGACCAAGACCTCCAGATCACTCCACCACATAGAAAAACTTATAGGTAGTATAGATAGGTAGTAGTTATTGCAGGCATTGGCTTAGGCCTTTTCGCCCTGTTTAAAATTATCTTAAAATTACTAACTAAAGATGATTGAGATTAAACAGAAATACAGACAATATTATTCATGGATTTTCTGGGATTAGGCAGAATAATTTAAAGATATTAGATATGGACTATTCAGACTATTAAATTCTCATCTCAGAGTCTTCTGGTGCTAGGAGAAGCTTAGCAGAAATTGACCCAAGTTTTTACAAAACAGACTCTTCCCCAATCAGTATTTGGTTTCAGAACCATTCCCTCCATTACTGGGGTCTCCTCTATCAGCCTGGACTCTAAAATTGCAACAGTCATTAGCTTTAAGTGCTTTCATTAAATAAACTGAACAGAATGCTTGAAAATGAAAAACACCATCACCTGCTGTATTTGGAGAGTATTTTTCCATGTGGTTTGTTTGCTGTGGCTGCGAGTGTGAGGCTCTAGTCTTTAATTTGAGCTGTACCCTGGTGGAGATGATTAATGGAATTCTTATGCACTCGGACCAGTTCTCACAGGTGATTTACAGGTATAATAGTCCTTTACGATATTGCTCTGTGGGTTCTAAGCCATTTAAATAGCACCAAATGTGCCAGGAGAACATAAGCAGTTCATTTTAAACAGATTGCTGGCCTAGCTCGGGACAGGGACCCAGACATCAGGGAGCTATTTTCAAGATGTCAGTTCTGTGCTGTTTGCATGGAAGGGAAATGGAAAACATTTGGTGTGGTGTCATACCTGAAATTTACCCTTTTACTCCTGTAAGCACTCTGGTCTTGCATGTCTTGGTATTGAAGAGAAATATGTCTCAGTTTGACTTTTTCTAATTAAGATAGATTCTACTTCAAGCGTTTGCCACTGGTCATAATACATAATAATTCAGTATTCTTTTGTCTCCCTTATCTTATTTTTCCTGCTGGGAATTTCCTGCAGTAGAAGTCTTTGTGGAAGATATCTGTCAGTAATTCCTATTTCAGATAGCTGAATCACTTTCAGGTCTGGTGCTTGATTAACATGGAAAAGTGTCTTGAAGAGGCTGAGAGTGTCTTGCTCAAGTTGATTTAAAGCCACATACAAAATTTTGAAGTAACTGTTGGAGGGAAAAATCACTAAAACACTGCATCGAGTTAGTGTGTTAAATTTGCATATGGAAGTTAATGAGGTTAAACAAAATCACCAAGCAAATTCATTTTAATTGGGAGTAGGTCAATGTCAGGTCAGTATGTAACATGTACAAGTTACTTTTATTGTTGGAAGGAGGAAAATATGGACCACCAAATAACAGTACTGTTTGTTTCTATTGTTTGTATGTTACTTTTAATGGCTAAGCTTTGCTATTGTTGGATGTATGCTTGTTTTATATTGGTTGAGATGTGTCACCTGTGGAATATACAATACATGGTTTAAGATCTTTATTCAAGTGAAAAGTCACCTCAGGCATAGACACAGGCCTACCTCAAAGTATGAGCAAAACAAGTATGCATGTTAGTGCCAGGACATGGTGATGAGAATTTGGCTACTGGAATAAGAAACTATTACAATACGGAATGTTACTTTAACTGTTACTTTAACTGCAGGCTCAGAGAGAGAGGTTACATGCAGCTTTTGTGGGAATTACAGAAATGGAGTAGCCAAACATCCACATTGACCAAAGAGCAACTGGTAGCCAGGTGCTCTAATATCAATGGGAGATAGCAATCACAACCGCCTTACTAAGCAACACAGAGATACTTCCCTTCATGCCATGATAGACCTGTAAGGTAAAGACCTGAAACGAGATGTACATAAGTGATGCTCTAGAAACCAAACTCACAGCTTTGGCTACTAGGCTGAAATGAAGATGAAGAAATAGATGAAAATAGAGAATAAATGGCTTGTACTCCAAAGATAAATCCAGGGTGAACTCCTGGCGGTAAAAAAAACAAAAACACCAGCAGACAACACACCTAGAAAGGTTGAATCATCCTGATCATGAAGGGTACCCACAAGGGTACCTGGCAACCTGGCAAATAACATGCCTCTAGACAACCTGGAAGCATTGCAGCAACAGAGCTAGGTTGAGTAGGCACCTTAGTCTTTTTGGACCCAAAAAGAAGTTCAGATGCATTAATGTCTTTTCAGTCTTGTAATGAACAACGCTGAATTAAAGCTCAGAGGTGATTCTGTTATTTGAAGGATAACAAATAACAAAAATAGGAACTTTTTCTCAATTAAATTCCAGTCTTCAGTGAAAAAAAAAGCAATCAATCAAAAAATTATAATTTAGTTGACTGAAATGATACAGATAGCGTTATATTCACTCGACCCAACTAATATGTTTCAGAAGCTATACATTGAAAAATGCACATATTTTTGCTATGTTAAATATTTTGTTTTTTCTTCAGCATTTAGAATATCTAGACATTTAGAATATCTAGACAGCGATGACATTCGATTTTCCGTGACAGATAATGAATATCTTTTATACCAACAACACATCTGAAACTGACAAATTAGCACATATACCAATAATAACTTGCAAATGTGTGAAATAAAAAGTCAGTTTTCATTTTTTTAAATTACTTTTTGGAGTTATGTGATGTTCAAAACTGAAGTTAGGTATGTACATAATTTATATGATGTAAATATGCAAGTAAGCATATTTTAAATCAAATGAATAATTTCCTAAACCAAACAAGTATTTTTGTTGCCACTTTAACATAACGTCACATAATAAAACTCACAAATGTGTAATGAATGTCATTACACACAGTTGAATCTTTTCCACTGCCACTGTGAATACATTTAAATGACACTATAAATGTTTAAAATATGTGAAATGACATTATAAAAGTTCTGTGTATATTTTATGCTATCTGATGGGATGTCAAACTGAGCAAACAAACTGCTGGCTTATAGCTTCATATTTAGCATTTTGATTTTAGGCATCAATCTTCTCATCTAACGCTCTACCAAAAAAAGTTTTCCCTGTCAAAATTATTTATCAAGGAATGTCTCCTGCAAGTTCCACAAAGAGCTACAGTGAGTTCCAGCGAGTTACCAAGACACAGGATGTGATGAATTAATGAATGTGACTTTTTTTTTTAAAGGTGTATTTTATTGCTTTGTTTTTCAGCTGAGTCATTATTCCAGCCTCTCCCTTAACTGTCTTTTGAAACAAACAAACAATAAGACAAACAAGCAGACATACACTGTAGACTGACCAAAGGTTATACAAACAGCAGATATTTGAAAAGGTGACTCTTAAGGTGACTTTGTTTCAGTAATGGCTATCAGAAGGACCAATGTTGAAACTTGAATTGATTTCCAGTTATATTTCCACCTCTTGTGCCTAAAAACAACATGCATCTGTTATTGCTGTATAGGCTGAGGCCAAGGTCATTTAGAATGTAAGAATAATAGAGGCTGACATTAGCCCCATTGCCTCTGAATGGGCAGATGCTTTGCTTCAGAAAGTAGGTTGCCAAGTGTCTGCTTTGATAACACGTCGGGGCTGCCTGAGAGGAGTTGGCAGGCTTGTGGAGGGAAACTCTATGTGTTTACTCAGTGTAGATAGACTCTGCTGCATTACCGTTTAGGGCACGGTGAACACACAACACTGTATGACTATATTCACACACATGGTTGGATAATCACACACAAAGGTCCTTGAACATTTAACCTCAGTGCAGCTGTTTGCAGAATTCTCAAGACCGAGCATTTCTGTTTGAACAACTTCTAAATTCCATCCATCTCTTAATCCATTAATCTACCTATCATTTGCAGAGATGGGGTAGGGTGGCCGATCCCATATCCCAGCTGACATTGGACAGGGTGCAAGGTAAATAGAAAAATGGTCGGTTCATCGCCTGGCTGACATATTGAAACAAACCACCACTTACACTCACATACCACTTACGGGCAATTTAGAGTCATCAATTAAGGTCCCTTGTGCACTGTGCTGCTTAAGTTCTACATTCACAATATCTCAAACTGAGGCAACATACTGGTTAACAAAGTAATATGGCAACCCGGATACAACAGGGCCGAACCATTATCCTGCTTTTTGTATTTTTTTTTCCTTACTAAGTCACTAAAAGTTTGTAAAAACTTAAGAGAGGAAATGATTTTTTTTTAAAAGTCCAAGAATTAAGGCAAATTGTGATTTTCATTACTTTTATTCATTATGGCCCTCTTGCCATTTGACAGTATTTTTAGACCATTTTAGTCACTTCCAATAAAAGCTCAAAGTATAATTGCCTTTTCTCACTTCCTCTGAAAAGTTGTCCTCACATTATCACATTTGGACTTCAACTGTTAAGAAAGCCCTCCCTTCATATCATGAGTCATTCAAGTTGAGCTTTATGAAAGCAGCGAGTTCTGGCACTTAAAGCAGTTATCCTTTCCATTAGTCATTGATAACTTTCAGTCAACTTTGTTCTTCGGCTGCCTATGTCCAACCTTGTTTCCTCTTATTTCTTTGTCATCTACAGCACATTGCCTTTACATTATAGGATCAATTTGTTTTTCTCTTTTGCTGTTCCTGTGCCTTCTCACACCTAATGAACAGTATGATTTCCTGTCTGTTTAACTTCTGCATTTATTTTAAACTATCTGTCTGTGTCCTCCTTCTTTGTCCTGTCCTCCTGTGTGTGCGCTGGCCTCCGTCATTTCAGTGGTGGCAGGAGGTA
>KV751315.1:2127201-2138548 GCA_001698575.1 Mola mola
AATAGTAGCCATTTTAATGATTTAGATGTAGCAATGATGTTTGTTTGATTTTTTTTAAACCATAAAACATGTCAGTCACATCCCATAATTTGATGTACATGGACGTATAGGTTTTTTTTTTAATATTTGCACCTGATTTTGCTGAGCATTTTTATTTGATAGTTGAAATACTTGCTTCAGATCTTCAGATTTTGTTGGTGGACCAGTAGAGACAGAGATCTTTTTTTGGACAAAGTGAACTTAATTTGACCTTCTTTGTCTCCCTAAAAGAATAAGTGCAATTTTAGCGTGAATGTTATAAAGAGTTGTGGCTTCAGCTTATTTTTACTTCTTTCATTGAACAGATCTCCTTCACCCTCAGAGCAGTTAATCAGAGCAGAGCAGATCAACTGGGTAGAAAATAAAGTTGAAGATATAGACAACTTAATGATAAGTAATACATAATAGATTTTCTTGTCATTCTGATGGTCACTAACGAGACAGCAAAGGTTTGTTTTGAATGTAAGAGGAAGGACACTGGAAATCTATTACGTATATCTATTTGATACTATTTGAAATCACTTTAGTCCTTTCAAAGTATTTCCATCATATCACCTTCAACTCAGCTTTACTGTTCATGCCACAATGACCTTTATGAATAGCGAGATGCTCCAGTGGTAGTCGTGGCAGCAGATCTTATTTTGGAGGCTGCAAATAGGCACTTAGATAAAGTAATTACCTCACCCGACAAAAAAAGGCAGTGCAGTGCGTTCACTTCATCCATTGAAGAGAGGAACCAAAGTCTGCTGACATAACGCTGACAGTTTGAAGAGCACATTGTGCTACCACATTAATAATAAACTCTTTAAATACCAGTGTATGCTTTTATGGAGGGTTATACAGCCATGAAAAGAGGGCAATGTAAGAATGAAGGATGAGTGGGGCATGACAGTGGGGTTAAAAGATAACTTGGCTTGGTTTCACACATTTTTTTGCAGTGCTTGTCCTATTTAAAGGTTTTAAGATGAAAAAAAATATATATTTTTTTTACAGGGGAACTAATTAGCTAATTTTTACGGCATTGGAGGATATTTTAGTATGTACAAAGTGCATAATTAATAAGCCAAGAAAACTTTAATCGCTTACGGGGTGTTCAGCATTAATTGCCTGTGCAAATTAACATATCCGCCCCATCATTTTCTCCCACTCTGACTTTAAGAGTCAAGTATCAGTATGCATAAAAGTGTTCCTCACAGGGGGACCGGAGAGGTCATGAACCTGAAAAGTTTGACACATGGTATATTTATATGGTGTACATAAGAGTGGAATCTTTAGTTAAAGGCTTTTCTATTTCCTGTTCTGCTTTAAACCAGGAAGAATAGAGATTTCCTGCCATGTGGTTGTATGACTCCAAACCATAACATGATAAATGTAATGGCTGATAAAGTTTAGTGGAGCTTCCCATCCCAACGTTATGTCCCGCTTTGTATCTTGGTCCTTTCCCTCTTCCATATAAAATACGTCACGACACGGCAGTTGGAACTCCCCAATGTCTGTTTCAGGTGGACTTTATTCAACCCCCATTGCAAATTAAATTTCATGGCAAAATGCCCAGACCTTCAGCTCTTTGCAGTACTTATTAGAGCACCCTTTTGCTGTTATGACCTGCTGGGAATGTGACGCATAGCCAGACATCAACTTCTGGAAATGTTCCTGAGAAATCTAGGCCCGTTCCTGATGGGCAACGGTGTCTTGTTCACCAATATTTTTGGGTTTGTGTGCTACAACCTCATTCTTGAAATCCCACAGATTTCCTGTGGGGTTCAAGTCAGATAACTGTGGCCCTAAGCAGTGGATAGGAATATTCATAGAAGAAGATACCAAATGTAAGTATAACCATTATTTGAATTTCATCTATACTTCTGTCAATAAGTTGGGCCACAGTTCTTCTAATACATGTCTGCATTGTTTTTGTCTAAATGCTTTGTTTTGAAACTTTTAAAATGGCATTAACTCTGATACAGAAGTAGACTGGGATCACAGTTTATACCTCACAGTATGGAACAGTTAATTGACCAATTATTTTACAATTATACTGAAATTTGAACTACAAATGTATTTTGCATCCATATCTTATTATTAATAAATGGGTGACTCCTCCATGAATGTTTTTGACAGTGTTTTGGTTAGTTTTGACAGTATTTATCTGTACAAAAATAAATTCACAATTGTGATATCATGATATTAATACAGGGGAGCATAAACAGCATAAAAAAATCCTAAGGATTTCTATGGATTTTATTGAAAGTGACTTTTATAACAGCATTATTGAATGGTAGCTTTCACTATAACCATTTCAACCAACACTGGTCAAACCACATACCCTCATTTTATGTCAAACAAACGACACACAAACAACCCTGTTAGTCATGCAAAAAAACAACAAATTTGTCTACAAATTTCAAACAAACACTGCACAAAACAATGGTAATTTAGGAAAATTCCTGGAATTTCAGGCTAAAAGAATGTTATTCAAAGTGTTTTGCTTTAAAATGTAAAAACAAGTCAAATGTAGCCTCATGTTAGGGTAAAGTTAATAAGGTTAATATGGTGACCTAATTCAAAATATATACAGTATATACTGCTTTCAATGGTATCTCTTGGAACATTCAGTACCTTTGCATTCTTTTACTGTTTGTGCATTTACTGCAGTTGTGCATTTGCACTTTTACTGTTTGAATGAGCCATTTCACCATCAACAAACTCATAGCTAGTCCAGATATTTTAATGTGCCCTGTCACAAGCACCCCTGATGAAGCCAATGAAGCCCTTGATGAGTTGCATCAGGTGTGCTTGAGACAACACCTGCTTGCAAATGTGTGCTCTTCGGAGAGATTCGAACCAGGGGTTTTGATAATCATCCAAATTCTGGTTCCGGACAGGTCATGGAGGAGTCATTTTAAGTGGCGTTTTGTGCTCAATTTGGGAAAATCACTTGTAAATATTATTTGCGTGGAGCTGTTTAAATTAATTTTTCATTGCAGTTTGTTGCATCGGGTGCAACGACTTTTACTAGCAGCTCAGTGCCAGCATAACAAATGTTTGTGGTGGACTGTAGTGTTTCAAATATGGATATTACAAAGCTTCTGCAGATTCTTCAAAATCTATAATGTGAACATCTTCATCTCCAGGTAGCAGAGAAGAGTTATGGCACTAAAGAACAGTTGGAAAAGGCTTCTGCAGAACAGTTTCATGTCACAGCAAAAATGGTCTGAATTTATTGTCATTACTTCATCTTTGTATCCCTTCTCACATTTGTGTGATATTGTTTCATAATTAACACAGAGATTTATGAGCTAGATAGAGGGATGAATATCCACAAAAAATAAATGAATAAATAAAAACACTGGCATAAAATAAAATGCTTTTAGTAATGGATGTTTATATGAAGGACAGAGATAAATAGATGCCTCATTAAGCACAAAACAAGCAATTCAGTAAATTAATCAACTGAGACAGTAAGCTACATTCAGTTAAATACGATGGTACCATAGAAATAAATGGAAGTTAATCAGCATAATGGCCGGTGTTGCCAGCTGAATATCTTAGATCACATAAAGCCAGTCTTTTACCATAACACAAGTATTGGAATGTCTGAACTTGCCCCCACCTTTTAAATGCATTTGAATAGATTAAGAACTCAACCATATATAGTACTTATATAGGTACATACAGTTTACACATTTTAAATACTCCTAGTCAGATCCTGGATTCAGTAAACTTAGTTTGTATTTGTTTGATGACATACATCTGCCTAGACTACTTTTTCTAAAACTAAAATGACAAACTGGTATTTTTGCCTCATCTGCATATCTGTATTTATTTATTCATTGTACCTTATGGACTGATCTGTTCAAAGTTGACAGCATATCCCTGGCAAGCAGGCAACATTAAAACAATGTTAATACATCCATGTAAACACGCTACTTTATGTTGAGGCAAAAGAGAGTTTGTCTGAAGACTTACTTGACTCATGCCCTGCATGCAGCCATGTGTGCCCAGTGTGCAAAGCCACTGCGCCAACTTTGTGGGTGCAGCTCCCCCAGTGTCAGAATACCAGGTTGTGAATCATTGATCTGAGTAAATCAATAGTCAGCACGTCCGTCTCCTGGCCACTCTCAATGGGTCGCCATCTGTGTGTGTGTGTGTGTGTTTGTGTGTTTATATCTTGTCCGAAGCCATCACAGGAGCACCATCAGCACACACCAGGTGGCGACCATCTGGGTTCTGCCACTTAACACACAGCATGGTTCCCTGTGTAGGAGAGTGCTGTATGTATGCATGCATGAGTTTCAGAGATACTGAGTGAAAATTAAATGTCACATTTGTTGGTGTGTACTCTTGGTGACTAAATTGCATGGATGTGTTGATGAGCTGAGTCAGTGTGAGCGTGTACAGAAAGGTGAACATCTCTGGGAGTTGTGTGTGGATGAAGATACAGTGTGGTGGTGGAGGCTTTGGCCAGCACTGAAGGAGGTCGGGTGATAATAACGTGGTAACAAGAAAATTGCTGTTTTGGGATGCTAATAGCATGATGACTGCTGGCCGAGAAATATTTCTGTAGATGTACTCAGCTTGTTTGCATGTTTCACGCTAAGTGTACAAACATGGAAGTGTGGTGCGTTGGTGTGAGTTTCTGACACATCTTGACAGACGCGTTTTCTCACTTCTCACAGGGTTCTCTGCGTGTGTGCGCACATGTCATGACATTCTTGACAATTATTGCACATGAGCTTATATTTTGCTGTTGAAATGGGAACAATCGTGTCTCCAAGTACCTTCTTTAGGTTTCTTTTGATGTTTTCATGATTAATCTTCTTGGTTCAGAGAAAAATACTTTACCAGGAAATTCACAACCTAAAATACTGTTGTCTATTTAAAAAGATCCATTACCTGGAGCAATTATAGTTAAAAGTAGGAGGTTTATATTTTTGTTTTAGTTAACTACGGATTACTCTGTAAAATCTGTGGAGAAAATGAGGTGCAGGTGTAGCTGGTCTGGCCCGACTCGTCCTGCTTTGTATCCTCTGCGTTGTGTTGGAGGGGAAGAAATAAGAATGACCACCGTTGTCTTGCCAGCCGGAAAAGGGGTTTTTATTCTCTGTAAAAACATGATATTCTCAGTACAGCAACTTCAAACCGTGGTTCCTAACATGCACACCTTTACTGTCCATGGTTCTCAGCCGGAAGGGGGTGGATTGCCCACTCCAGGTCGGGGGAGAGTCGCTTCCCCAAGTGGAGGAGTTCAAGTATCTCAGGGTCTTGTTCACGAGTGAGGGGAAAATGGAGCGGGAGATTGACAGACGGATTGGAGCAGCGTCGGCACCTATGCGAATGCTGAAGTGGTCTGTTGTGGTGAAGAGAGACCTGAGCCAGAAGGCAAGGCTTTCAATTTACAGGTCAATCTACGTCCCAACTCTCACCTGTGGTCATGAGGTCTGGGTAGTGACCGAAAGAATGAGATCGCGAATACAAGTGGCCGAAATGAGCTTCCTTCGCAGGATGGCTGGGCTCAGCCTTAGAGATAGGGTGAGGAGCTCGGACATCCAGGAGAGGCTCAGAGTAGAGCCGCAGATCCTCCACGTTGAGAGGAGCCACTTGAGGTTGTTTGGGCAACTGGTCAGGATGCCTCCTGGATGTCTCCCTGGGGAGGTGTTTCGGGCATACCCATCTGGGAGGAGACCCCGGGGCAGACCAAGGACACACTGGAGAGATTATATCTCTCGGCTGCCTTGGGAACGTCTTGGTGTCCCCTCGGAGGAGTTGGTGGAAGTGGCCAGGGAGAGGAGCGTCTGGATCTCCCTGCTCAGGCTGTTGCCCTCGTGACCCGGACCCGGATAAGCGGCAGAAAATGAAACGAAACGAGTTCTGAATGATTTTATGCCATTTCTTGATGTTTTCAAGGTTTATTTCTTACTAAGGAGTTTTTGTCTTTTCTTTTCTTAGTATTATGTCTCATGTCACCTGAGTTTCTGCTGTTTGTCATAAGTATAGTTCCTAGTGTTCTCCCCTGCTTGTTATCTGCGTTCTTTTAGTGTTTTTTGTTTTTGGTGTTAAGTTCCCTTGTGAGCTTCCCAGCTATATGTTTTCTAGTGTTTCTGAGGTTCTGTTCCTGTTCCTATGTCTTGTTTGGATTTACATTCCCCCCCTGTCCAATTATCTCAATTCTCCTTGTGTATTTCAGTCTACAGTATGTGCTCACTTTGTCCTTTAAGAATAGTGCTTGTTTTAGTTGTGTATATTTCTGTCCATTTCTTGTGAGTATCCTCTTGTTTCTCCTGTATTACCTGTTAGTTTGGTGTCTGGACTGCATTTTGCTTTACCCATTTGGATGGGTTTATTTATTTGGACTGGCTACCTGGTTTTTGATCCCTGCCGGCCTTTTGACCTTTCAGTTTGCCTTTGCACAAACAAATATTTCCAAACCAACCAGTTTACTGTGCGGTCTGCACTTGGGCCTATAACCCTGCTCCCAGTGTTTCCTGGCATCAAATATCAAACTGATTAGTTCCTGTATACTACCTTGTATGCAGACTGTATAATACTCTTGTGATTTCTTCAGTATTTGACCTTTATTATAGTACTGACTATATGTGCATATCATCATCATATCATACTAGCCTTCTCCTTGTTTTCTCACAGTTTTGGGGTCTTTGTTTTGAGTTTCCTGAAACATGCCTGTCTTTGATAGGCTTTTTTACTTACGCCGGTTAAGACTTATTTTCTTTATTGGACTGATTTTGATTTTGACTTGCCTGCCTCATCAACAGACTGTTTTATATACATATACTGTACATACATAGATACTAGACCTCTGAATTGCACTACTCAGCTAGAGCTGTGTCTGCATCTGGGTGCTTCTGTTCTTAGTAGCACAAGTGTGATATGATCACAATGTTATCATAATTTTTGAACGTTAGGGTCATGGCACGTTGAGTTGAGGTTGGGGACATTTACTGTATGTTTGGAACTGCTATCAAGGACCCCTAGCTACCAGGCAGTCTCTCACAGCTTTCTCCTCCTTAAACTCAATGACTATAGCAACTCAGTTGGCACATATGCCCATAATTGCCCTCTCTAGTGATTGCCAGCATAAAGCCAGTGGTAGTTTCAGGCTCATCAGGCCTTGTTCCTTCATAAGCACATATTTACTCTTGCTCTATTACCTCCCAGCACTGAGATCGCCACACCACTACTCCGTGGGATATCCCTTTAACTGTAATGCATTCTGCTGTGGCAGTGACATACATATAGTTGGTAGTGAACATGGTGTCATGCCTCCTTTTTTGCTTAAGTGGATCAGTAATTTCTCAAGTGTAATATTTAACGGTTTCATCTATTATCACCTATCTGTTACTGGTGATTGCAGTTGATAGCACTGATTCTGGACATTGCTATTGCAAGCTTCATCTGACTGACTGTTACATTGTGGGTAACATGTGGGCACGTTTTCAGATGTATACTCTGTCCAGCCGATGGTTTACCTTCTGATTTAGCATCATTGTTAAAAAAAAGATCAACAAAATACTCATGTACTATGACCTCTCCATCAGTGTTCTCAAAAGTCTATGCTGCATGTGTGTGCATATCATTGACATTGCGCTGTAGCGTCTGGAAAGCAGAGCTGCGGTATTCAGTTCCTGTCCATACACCCAGCCACCTGTCCAATACTGAGTTTCATGACATTATACCCCTTTTATAGTTTGAAATTGGAATTTAAAACCAAATTCAAAGACCTTGTAAAGACCTTGCAAAATGAAAGAAACTATTGTTGGGATTTTTTTTTTCTTTCCTTTTTTTAAGAATGCTTTTGGAATTTTTTAATTTGGCCCAAATTCTCCCTGGAAGTAGAGGGATTTTACACTTATACTGGGGCCAGCCACCAGGGGTCAATCAAGATGCTTTGGCAACACTTTGGGGGAGCTCTCACGTCATTCATCCTTACTTTTAGTCTATGGTGTGTATATACGCACCCACACGCCTCCACTCCTGCAAGGTAGACATGCAAACTCCCAAAGTTATAATAATATATAGTGATAAGGAGTAGTTTTACATCAAGTCCAAGACCAATACATAAAGTATCTGTATACATATTATTACAGTTCTGGAACTGGTAAAGGAAATTAAACATATTATGATGCAGATGCAGATTGAAGGAAAATGCAAATTAAACGTAAAATTTATGAAAAATATTTTTACTGGAAATATGTGTGTGTGTCTGTCTGTGTTTGATTTACATGGATGCCGTAGACAACCTAACCCATTATCTGCAGCATGTATCTCTGCCACAATCAACAAGGACACACCACACTCTGTGCAGCATGTCAATACATATGCATATTATTCTGTTTGTCTTTGCGTGTGTGAGTGTGCCTGGAAAAGCTTGGCCCAAATCCTCAAACAGTAGGTGCTATCAGACTTACAGTTACACAGGCTGCACTGTGGAGCAGAAAAGTAAACACAGTTTGAAAGACTGAGTGCCCTGGTACAACAAGCAGTTGCCATACATCACAAGAAACTGGGCTGGAAAAAGGACCAAAAAAATGATTTTTGAAGCAAGGGCTATTTCAACACGAATGGAATTAGGATGAAGACTGATATTGAGCTGTGTTATAGTTTAACAGTAAACAATGTCTTCAGGTCACATGTAATTCAAAGACAAAGGAAACTTGCAGAATTGCTGCATTATACCAATCAAGTTCCACTCAGTGGAGTGAACAAAATCTCAAAAACATTGCATCACACGATGAGAGCGTGATGATAACCCTTGAATCAAGCCATTATATTTTCAAACCTTCAGTTTTTCTAAAGACTGAAGTATTGCGGGTACTGGAGGAACAGCTAAGAATTTTTATGCAGGCATGTAAAGTATTTCCTTCATTTGTTTTTTTGTTAAACACGTCCATTAATCTAAGCTGTTTCTTTTGTTGAAATTAGCAGTTGTTAAGTTACTAAGAATTAGTGTACATAGCAAACATCAACACTGTCAAACATCAGCATGTTAGCATGGTAGAGTTAACATTAAATTTATTGCCCTGTATTCATTGGTAAAGGTTGCTAGATTCAAACTTAATATTACGTAACTTCTTTTGAACGTTGTAAAGCTTTTGTTTGGGTTCTATTCAGCACGTCCACTCCAAGATGACCCCCACCTACATTTGCATGACTGAGCAGTGTTGTAAAGCTTTTGTTTGGGTTCTATTCAGCACGTCTTCACTCCAAGATGACCCCCACCTACATTTGCATGACTGAGCAGGTCCGTCTGTTCCTCCTGCTTGATTGAGTCTAAGAGGATTGGGCATGACCTGTTCTTTTAAAACCAAAAATAAGTCCTCAGGTAGCAAGTGGATATTATACATGCATATATGTACAGAAACGTTGTATGTGTGTGTCTGGGATACTTTGGATCATCTCTCCCAGTTTCACAAGCCATACTACTGTATGAAGCTGAAATGACAGGGTCATATGTCATCTCGCCTCTCTTCCTTCTTCAGGTGTCAAAATTGGACAGGAAGTCAGAGGATTTAAACTCTGTGCTTCCTGCCACAGTTTGACTCAGTTATCATTAAAGCACAGCTGTTTCTGCTGAGAGCTCTCGCCATCCCCCCATCTCGCCAGGATTATTTCAATTTAGGTATCTGTCACACATACTGGTGAATATTTGAAAATAAAGACAGCCGTGTTCATAACAAGAAACAGGAAGTGTTGTTTAAAATTCCGACCTTTAAAGTATCTCATAGCAATGTAATACTAACCAAACCAGGTTTTTACAATACTTTTTACTGGATAATATTCTGATTCCTCATCGTCTATATATGTTCTGTTGGAGCACATACCATCAAACTCAAAACAGCAGAACAGGTTTTTCATGGCAAAGTATGAACCCTCAGACTGTGTGTTCCCTTCTGCTCAATGATGACCCATTGAAATGATCCCACTCCAAAGGGAGAAAAGAGGACAACAATACAAACAAGCCATAAACTTAAGTTGGGGAGTTAAAGGTGTAGTGGTTGTTCAAAGCAAACCATGACACTATTGGACTTTTATTTGGAAGACAGAGTGTTCAAGGTGTGTTTGGCTTGCAGGAGAAGCATCTGATAGTGTTTCATGAAAAAAAAAAAATGAGTAGAAAAACGAAGGATTAAATGTAGTAATTAAAATGGCAAAGCTTTTACTTTAATTCAACTGAGGGAACATAACAATATCATCATTTTAATTTCAACTGTGGGAATTTGTTTTGAGAAAAATGTGACAGTATTTTCATTCAAAAAGACTGATTACTCATTTTGAATGAATTGATTTGTTAGTTTGAGTGATGCACGAGAAGAGTCTGACAGAATGCTGTACTAACAAGAATTTGCTAACGTAGAAAAGTTTGTCTTCACTGGGCTTACCTTAAATATCAGTGCAGGTACGACCATGATTTCGTGACGTCACTATTTTGAGTATTGAGTATTGTGGTCTAATAAACAACGTTTTGAATCTTATATATTTTTAGATAGTTTTGGAAACTGCCTCCAGCCTCCAGCACATTTATTTGACTTTTCAGTGAGGGATGAGATGTTTGCGACCGAGAGATACTCCTTATTCCTTCAACAAAAATACAGTGTATCCCCGCATTTGTGCTTACAAGACAGGATCTGTTCCTCAGCTGAGCTGTAAAGTAAGTTAGCTTAGCTGAGTTAACTAGCCCGTCATACATCAGTAAATGCTTGATTGCTTCTGCACGGCGATATAGATAGAAAATAATTCCGTCATGAAACTTCTCACAGCAAGGACTTCAGTTTTTTAAAATGTATTTTACAACATGACAGCTGTGTCATAGTTTAATCACATTTGAAAAATATGCGATTATAGGGCTGAACTTCTAAGATTGAGGACTTTGGCTATATCCAAAGACAGACACAAACACAGGAGCAGAGTGAGAAGGGTGAGCTCTTTCAAACTAAATTCAGGGATGATCAGACTGTGGAATGTATAAGGAGAATGGCTGCAAGGTAAAGTGGCACGGATGAATTAGCTCGAGCTGACAGCAATCCTGGAAGCACAGGAGATGAGAATTAGTGAAAGGCACAAGGAAATGATATGGGAAATAACTCTAACTACAGAGCAGCTGAAAGACTGAGTACTGACGCTGTGATGCTGTAAGAATCTGTCGATGGGTAAAGGAAGACTCCGTGGCTTCATTGAAGACAGGTGGAGAGTATCGGGAGCCAGGTCCTCAAGCCATGTCCACCACACACGCCCACACACAGTATGTATCATGGGAATGAGACTGGCTCACTAGGACTGCATCCCATAGATAAAG
>KV751315.1:2138575-2155599 GCA_001698575.1 Mola mola
GAATTGTTTAAGTGAGTTTTATTTATTCGTTTTTATTTGATAATTCTGTATAAATTCTAAAGCCGACTCTAAACTGTAGTTCATTCACTCAAAGTGCTTGTTTAACCTCGGCCTCCAGCTTAGGAGAAGATCTTCTTCCGATGTTACAAGCAGCCCTGTGAAGGCACAGTTTATTTATATATTTTGTGCTTGAAGAAAATGGATTATCATTATCAGAATATTCATATCAGGCACGTCATTCAAAAGCAACACAAGGTTAATTAATTAACCAAGTTTAGTGGAGGACTTTTAAATTACATACTGTCAGTACTGTATTTCACTGCATGTCAGCATTTTATTGATTGGTGAACTCCATTCTTTTACGTCTTATAAGCAATTATTTTTTTCATCAAATTTACCTTTCTATTTTTTCCACCATTCCACCAATCAATAATATGCAGGTGCCAAGGAAGAGAATAATGTTTTATTTAATTTTATTAGCTCAATGGCATTACTGTTTTGTTAAATAACTCAAAGCTACTGTAATTGTAACTGTTTTATATGCTTAAAGCTGCAGCCAGTAAGGTTGGGAAGAGAGAGGACTCTGATAACTTGAACTGCTTGAGCTGCTCTATCTACCTCCAAGCCCTTCCCTGCAGAGAAGGCTGGCATGCACAAGATCAGGGCTTTCTCAAGCTTTTGTTTAACTGTTAGGTCATTTTTTATTCTTTTTTATTTTTTGTGTGATTAGTGGGCAGTTTTATCATGTTTGTCCACCTTTAATTTTGCAAATCTCCCGCTGCTCTTGCTTACTGAGCCTTTACTGAGTATTTGTCACTCGGGAGATATGATTAACTGTCAAACGTTCCAAACAGAGGAGTAAGAGAAGGAGAAGTAGGTTGATTTTTGTTCACATATTATGTCTCGTGTTACTGTGATAATACTGTGTTAATTTTAGCAATTCTGTCTTTTAATTGAAATTACCTACTGCAGCTTTAAATGCAAGTTATGTGATAAATATACATCAACATATACATGTTTTGTTGATAAATGTGGCATAATTAAAGGCTTAAATTAAAAAAAAAATCTGTAAATTCTCAGAATTTATGATGTTGTGTTACATGAAAGACTTTTTACTCTTTTGTATATCTAGCAAATAAAATGTTAGTTAGTTGCTTTAGTCTAATTATTCTCATTCATTTTTTTTTTTATAATTTTTCCTTGTTTACAGCTTCCTGACACTCTTAAATCATTGACTATAATTCTGAAGATAACACTAATTCAAAACAGTAAGAAGATGTTGCAGTTGATGCTTGATCGCAGTGCAGTGAGGGAATGCCAGCCAGTTATCATCTGTAAGCAATTTATCACTCGGGTCAGCTCTTATAAACATCACAGGGTTCACATTCATGATACTGTCAGCAAAATAACCTATGATGAAATGTTTTGGGTCAAAGCTGAATCAGCAGCTGATGTCCAGAAATCCATGAAAATTTTTATCATGCAGCCCTGCCCTAAGACAGCATTGTATGGCCGCATGTGGCTTTTTGTGAAACTGGGCACATTTGCCGTAAGACATGCATTAATGTAAGTGTCAACAACTCCTGGGTAAACTTATTTCTACTCTCGCTTCATAAGGAGACACAGACTCTAAAAGACTCAACATTAGTCCACCAGTCAAAATACATCTCTTTATGAAAATAACATTATGGAGTTGGGTTGCCTAAACCTTTAAACTCAACAAGGCTACACAATGCAACGCCACAGGGCCAGTTGAAACATTGGAAACAAATTGCTTTTGTCCCCACTAACTATGGTCAAAATGTTTTAAATATCTGGTAACATGGAATAGATTCCTACAATGAAACACCTGTGTGCTTTTGACTCAACCGTATAGAGAATGTATAAAACTGATGACGGTGCTTTTAGCTGTTCCTTTACAGTTGGACAGAATCACGCTTTGACTGACATCATTAATGACAATTAATCTTCAAAAATGTCTGAGTAAGACAGAGGAAGACAATTTTTCTTTGAGTACTGAAGCGTTTAGATGCAACCTTTCTAATCTTTTTTCTTTTCCTTTGTTTTTTCTGGTCTGCTCTGGTCAGACAAACATGTGTCCTTGTTGGCTTATACACAATCAATCATGTTCACTTGGAGGACGGACTTTGTCAAACTATCACGATTCCTCTCTACTTGCGCAAATTAGGACAGAAACATACATCAATGATGTTTAACTGTCTGTAGCTCAGTTCTTCAAAGCAGTTACTTAAATCTGTGGCAATTAAAGTACCAAGAACAAAGAGGGCAGCTCTGGCCTCTCAAGGGATTAGATGAGAAAGTTCCAGGTGTCAGATTTTATGCTCTATAATTATGATGGGTCAGCCCTGATGAGAGTTCAATAGCAAACAAGCATCCCCACAGGAACAATGAAGCATATTATGTCTAATCATTTTTTGCTTTCAACACACTTACATTTTTTCTGAGACTCCAGGGACAATGCAAACAGTCACATTCATGCATTTATATTTCTGTGACAGAGAAAGCAGAGTTTATCGCAGCAGTCTCCACCACTATGACCTCCCTGTCATTCATTTGTGCTTCACTGTAAGGGACAGGGAATGTTGTGCATTCATACCGGATGCAAATTTTGTGCCTCAGACGGGTGGAATAGAATTTCTGTAACCTGCTAGTTTCAGCTTGTTCAGGTCTCACGCTCAATTTAGTTATTTTTCTTCAGATGGTACAGTTTGACTCCTACTTGGAGTAACAGCATTACTCACTGCCAATCTTGTTTGAGTTTGACAAATTGGATCCCATTTATTTTCCAAAGGTATCATCAGTTAGCAGATATTATTAAGGTCTGATGGTAAAGAGACACACATCATCCTTGTTTAATGCACTGGCAGACACACTTGCTCGTTTCTTAAACACAAAAGAGCATCACAGCGTGAAATGAAAAGGAGTCCCCGCTGGTAAATGTTTGGTTTATGCTCCATATTAGCTTGCAAAGTGTAATTAAAAATTGAAGCAAACTACCTGCACGTGGCCTGTGAAATGGAGTGTGCTGGTGAAGCTGCATTAAAGCATTGATTTTTAATTAGCAGTTCCCAGGAGTTATGTCAGCTGAGTCCTGATTCTGATTGAGCATGATTTTTGATTTCTTAACTTCTCAATTATAATACATATTTTTACTCTTTAGATTAAAAACTATATTATTTGAGTCAGGTTAAAGCCGCTGTAAAACAATTAGTTGTATACTTTAATTTTAATTTCAACAGCTCATCCTGCATAAGCATACAGTGATCTTACCAGCAGTTTATTAAACGCACCTGACAGCCAAATTACACTACATGCATAATATGAGTGTTGACCTGTTGTGATAAAAGGGAGATCCTGCTAATTAGAAAATTATACTATGCAGCAAATAACCACTGAGCAAATACTAGGCTGTACATCACTCTAATCCACTTTCTGCATTATTCATATCCTTTTAGCTTTGGAGACAGTGTTATGCTGCTGCAGCACTTACTGCAATCAAGTTCAGAGAATAGGCTCGCAGGTTATTAAGCCAACAAATTGTTCCTCTTCCTCATCTCATTCTGTATGAATGCTACTGTGTTCTCTTACCAGTCTTATTTAACAGCTCTGTCCTGTCAAATGCTAAAATGGCCTTACATATTTTAACTTGTTAAATGGCCATGAATTTCTCGTTTTTCACTTAGGATGAGGTGAACTGCAAATAAACCCGATTTTTAAAGTTTTGGACTGTGAATTAATCTGATAGATTTTCTTTGTTCCAGTCACTGAAAGGTTGAAAAACATGAACATTTATTCTCAGTTCAAAATAACACTACACAACAACATAGGACTCATCAACAGTTAAATAAAGTGGAAAAACTACATTATGATTTAAGGAAAGTTACATATATTGCAGCATATTAAACTAATATACTAGCAGAGTGCCTGATATACTTGCACACATGTACACATGCACAAACACAAACACAAACATTGATTTGTTCAGCTTATAGCTTCAGTGGGACAGGTTCGGGCACCAGAATGGTGATTGATAGAACAGGCACATGTATTTACTAAATTGTTTATGAGTGTCAATTCAGTTATTTTAATCTGATTTTGCCAGTCACATTGCAGCTGAGACGGAGAGCAAAATCCCTTTCTCTGATCTCCACCCACAAGACACATATCCAACATACACCAACACATGTGAGTGCATAAGCACATGCACACATGCAGACAGTTGAAAAATTGTTTGGTGGTGATGTGCTGTGTTTGTGCGGAGAGATACATTGGTGGAAAGATAGTGAAAGGGAGAGAAAGCAGAGGCTGATGCTGACAAATCCCTGACATGCAGATGGCCTGTTGTCTCTCGCCTCTCCTGTGCAGTTTGCTTTCACATGTCATCATTTAATTTATTTTTATAGGTGGATTATGAAACTGCTGCCTTGATTTTATTCACAATAGTTTAATATTGATAACTCAAAACTATTAAGTCAGAAGAATAGTATAGTTGGTCATGATTAGCCAACATATTGTGATCTAACTATCTCAAAAAGTCATGTCTTTCTTTGAAGTCACAGTAAAACGGAAATTATAGCGTCCTCTACAGTGTGATATGTAGTCTTTGTGTGTACTTGAGGATGAAGTGAACAATAATTTAGATCTCGAGCACGTTTTTTTTTTTTCGTTTGTGTGTACTTGAGGATGAATGGAACAATAATTTAGATCTCGAGCACGTTTTTTTTTTTTCTCCAAACACCACTATGATACCAGTCAGTCAGTTCTTGGTGTTCTTAGCCAAGTCCCAAAATCACATTTTATTGGATATATTTTTTTAAACCATCCGAGTTAAAAATGAAAATCATGTTGTTTTTTTTACCTTGTTAAAATGTCCATACACTGTCAGAAATAATGTACTATATTTGTACTATTAGAGTACCAGTGGCTCGTCACTAGAGCAATGATTCTCCTGCAGTTCTCCTGCTCCAATTTGTAAGTGACCTTGTACAATCAGCGCTTCCTCTTCTTCATGGGAATTTGTCTCTGGCATAAATATGTGTGGCTGAATTACTCCAATGTTTGAACTCGTCAGTGTGCAGTGTGTGATAGACTAGTGTAAAAGTCTAAAGATGACACAGCAGGTAAGATCAGGCTCACTCCAGCTGCAGGCGAGGGGCAGAGCGGTGAGCGGAGAGGGGGCGGGACTAAAGAAGAATTTTCACAATAAGGTATAGATAAAGGTGTAGAATTACATCCAAGCCATTTTAAGGCCACAAAGAGTGATGTGTTTCATCAAACAAATTTAAACGTGGAATTTTACAAAAGAGAAATTACAGTTTTGGGGTTTTATTCAATGGCTACGGCAGGATTTGAAACAAGAATCATTAAAATTATTGACAGGAGAATTTTGACATCAAAATACTCACAAAACGTTTGGACTTATACATAGATTGAAAAAACAACCCACACTGCAAGAAAGGATTAGATTTTATAGGGTTTATTTATTTATCAGATTTTTTGTTCAAAAGCTTTGCTGCTGTCTTTTCATAGTGGATTGTAATAAAGATTACTGAGTACAGTTTAAGACTGTTGCAATTTGCCTAAAACAACTTCATTCATGAAATCTGTTCCATATATGTTGTCGAGAAATTGTAAACAAGCTATTTTTTCCTCCACTTTGACAACTCGGTAGCATTTTCTATTTCCAAGAATCTCATCCAAAAATGTTGCTACTAATTTCACTTGATATCCTTGATTACAGAACATATAATATTTCCACCAGTTACAATAATAAACTGTCAAAATGTAAAGAACAAAACAAAACAGACATTGACAGACACAACAACAGTTATGTCACATGATACATCAGAGATGTTCATGATGGCCTTACTCATCACAGTGTATAAATAAAACATCTGATTTGACGGGTACAATACAACTGACAGTGTCAAAATAGGCCTTTGGTAGCGTTGCCTCCCTTTTTATGCTCTCTCAGAGATTTCCTGCTGGAGTTTATGTTTTAGAAGCCATGAAGCAGGGTGGTGGTTTTGTGTTTTTTAATTAAGGCCGTTGGTTATGTCTTTGGGTTGATTATAACAGTGTGGTGTAGCTCCATGTGCAATGGAAGAACGAAGCAGCTCCCTCACATCATCTCTCATTAGAGACACTCCCGGGGCCTCATCAAAGTTCTCCCTCCTTCGCTCCCCCCTTTCTGCCACTTCCCTCCCTCCCATTTTCTATAATGCACCGTTTTCCCAGTACACTGCTCCCTACAGCTCCAGGACATGCTTAACAAACACACCAGCAGAACACCCCTCCTGACGCTAACTTCTCTTCGTTTTGCACTACCACAGAAAGAAAATCACAGCTACTTCTTCCACTGTGAAGTTCACTCTTGCTTCTTTGTCAACAAATGAGGTTTGTCGGTGTTGAAGGTTTGTATAGCATGAAACAAATTCAAGGCTCCCTGTGCTCCTGTTGTTCTACAAAAATGGGCTCTGCTGGTGAAAATGCCTACAAGCCAGCATTTTCAGAATGTATTACCAGTGTCATCAAGTTTTCTTCAAGTGAAAAATATGAAAAATGCCTGTCTCATCACTGGTTTAATTAGTGGACATACACATTTTCTTCTTAAGTCTGTCTCACATTATTCAATAAGGAGAAGTGACAAACACTAGGAAATACTGTACAAGAGCTTTCTTTTCTTATGAAAGTGCTCAGTTCTTCCCTGATTTTCTTGCCAACGGGCTTTTTGCTTTTCTACAAGTAATTTGTTGTGCAAATTCAACTTTGTGAATCAATTTTTGTGACATTTTGTCACCACACTGTTCCATTAGACTGCTTTTTCGAAAATATAGAGAAATCAAATTGACACTGCAACCACTTTGGTAGAACAATAAGAATATACTACACTAGAATGCTTCATCAGACAGTGCTTTTTCAGAAACCAGATAAAAATTAAATGAAATGTGCAATAACCTTTTTAAAACAACGTTCAGCAAAAGTCAATTTGTTAGAGCATAATATTATCACAGTACAGATAGCTTCTCTGCTATCCTGTGTTGTTTCTTGGATTGTGCAGTTCTGTATGCGACCTTGCATTTGTTGTTCATTCATGTTTTTTGTTTTTTTTTAGACATTTTCCCGCTTGCAGTATTTACCAAGTTGCCTCGTAAAGTGTTCTACCGATGTCATTATGGTATAATGTCTACCAGAGTTTTCAGGCATACTGTAACGCACAGACAGGTCTCTACTCATTTCCCACCTCATTCACAATGATGCTAAGAAACAAGCTCCAGCCCCGCGACCCCATCACATCTTACCCTATGCAGGATAATATAATGACAGATAAAGGAAGCATGGATGATATCATCTCTACTTTAAAGAATGATGAAGTCAAGGTGGCTATAGACCACTTTGGACGGTCTTTTAATGCTTGATTCCGATTGGCTGTGTGTTGTGCTGCTGCTGCAGCTTAAAAGAACACAGATTATTAAAAAACGATTCATATTCATGACAGATACTAAAGTGATTTCCACACATGCTTCATTATGGCACAGTGTCAGTCATAAATACTGAGGCCTATAATGTTTTAAACTGCTAGAGCTGTACAATATATGTACACAGTATATGTAGTGGTAAAATATATATATTTCAAATGTACATGATCAGCAACTTTGTAAAGGCATTTCTCTTTTGAATTACTTGCAGCAACAGTTTCCTTTTTTTGCCATAAATCATATATATTTTTTATATGACATTGGTCATCAATCCTCATTCATGTATATAAGCTTTGTTTCCACATCATCTTGTCCCATTGTGACAGCGTGCCTGCGTGCTGATTTGGAAACCTTTGCCTGTCCTGACTGCCTTCCTGTCTACTGATTTTGATTTGACTAGATGTTATTGACTTTTCCTTGTGTCAGACTCTGCTATTTTGAGTCTAGTCTGGTTCTGGTCTTGATAGATAGGCTATATTCTCATTGACAGATGACTACCTATTTGAGGAGTATGTTTTTTCTTCACAGTCCAACAGGTATCAACATGACCTCATTCATTCTCACATCATTAACATCACCTATCACGATCATTCTCTCATATTCATGCAGAGTCTTTGTGCTACAATATGTTAAATGCTTTATGCTTTACCTCTGCCTCTGCCTTATTATGAAGATTTGTTTGTCTGATAAGCGTGCTAAATTTCTCTGGAGATAGCTTCAGTGTAGTGAAGCTTTATTTTGATGAAGAGGAACTGACAGCTTAGCTCACTACATTTTCCAAGTACCCTCTTCAACACTGGTATTGATGTGTCCTTACTACTTATTTCTTAAAGTCAAACTAGCTACTGTTTGACCAGTCTGCCATTACATTACTAAGTCACAGCTCTGAATAAGCCAACAGTGGACTGAAGCACTGAAGTCTGGACAAAAATCATTATTTATGTTTTAGCTGCAGGAGCTGACAACGCTCCACCTTAGTTATTACAATGTCTGTATGCGAAAAGGTATTTCAGGTACTATATATTCTTTATTATTAATGACTACAGTAATAAATATCATTTACAGAACAAAACAAGGTGAGACATGGCTCCTGAATTCCCACCTAAGGGCTTAAGAACTCGTGTTTCATTCTCTATTCTGCAGGATATATTTCTTCTGCTGAAAAAGGAAATGGCTATATGCATCTTTTTGTTTTTGGTACAATGGTGCACAACATAGGCAAATTCTATACAAGGTAGGAAAATTCTACTATGGGCAAGACCACTTACCAACCTTTTTCTGTGATTTGAAAGCACATTGCTGGCACCCACTATTCATATCTATCTATAATATGTAGGACAACGCAATGAGTCTGAAAACAACAACAGCAATAACAACAGCTGATAGGATTTAGAGCAGTAAAACTAATAGTTGGATGACATTTTCTGGTCTTTACACCTTTGTGAGCTCATTCACTGACTTTCTAGCAAGTTCCAGGTATTTTCTCCCATGGGAGTGAGAGGATATGTATAGTGGGAACTTCATGTGGACATTTTGCAGCCTTTAACTCTCAGAAGGCCATTTACCTCATGTGAAATGTTGTTGAGGTCACATGAGGGTTTTAAGGTCCCACTTATGTAAACGTGGTAAGTTTGCCTCTGCTGAAGTCATTATTTTTAACCTTTTTACCTTGTCCACATGTTGTTGTTTTTTTAAATACTATAATTACTAGAACCATTCACCAGCCAGTCTCAAAAAAAATCCGTGTAAAAAATCTAAGGAAATAATTTTCAGTGTATAGTAGACTACACGAGCTCCGACTGCAGGCAACAGAATTCTTCCGTGTAAAAAATCTAAGGAAATAATCTTGCAGTGTATAGTAGACTACACGAGCTCCGACTGCAGGCAACAGGCAGAGCGGCGAGCGGAGACGGGGCAGGACCGCAGTAGCACATTCATAGATCCCCACAGCCTAGATGAGGCAATGCTAAGAACTCCATCAGGGGATTTTTTTCATTAACAGAAATATAATACATAACTGTATGAAACAAGAACAGGTTTTTAAGGTTTAAATGATGGTTGCAGCAGGACTACACTCCAACTTTATTTATAATGCACATTTAAATAGAACCAGGTTGATCAAAGTGCTGTACATTTAGATGTATAACAGAGATTAAAATAAAACAAGAAAAAATGAAATAGAATAAATTAATTTTGATTTAAGATTTGAAAGATTTGAAAACGCCCCTGTCTCTTTTTTCATGTATATGGGGAAAATGCAATATTTTGAAAACTGGCATGTGCACTTACGTTGCGGTCAATTGTTTTCTGTTGTACCTTTTTCTTTTTTTTTTTCGTGCGACCCCAGAAAACTGTCTCTACACATGCGCAGGTTTTAGTTCATCACCAAACCATATCAACAACTACTGGCCTGGCAAATGTACTACAGCGTGTCTGGTGTTTCCTGCGCTCTCGTGTGCACGGAGATTGTTTTCAAAACGTTGCCGTCTGCATGTTGAACTATTTGAAAACAGCAACTGAAAATGAAACAGAAACAGAACAATGAAACGGGGCCTCAGTGGCCTTGGGGGAGCATATGTAATTAAAAGGTCAGCAATATCAGATGGGTCTAACCCTATTAAAAGCTTTAAAAACAAACACTAGTGTCTTATAACCAAATCTAAAACGTACACTAAGCAGGTGAAGGGGTGAAGTGCAGCAGCATTTTGGACCAACTGTAGTCAAGACATGAGGCCTGGCTAACACCAGCAAAAAAAGGGCATTGCAATAGTCAAGGTGAGTTGAAATAGACACATATATATATCACTTTCAGAAATTCTGTTTATGAAATTGAAAATCAGGATCCAATTTAATGCACAGGTTAGTTATGACAAGCTTCACATATGGTTTCAGGTGGCCCCAATTCTAATTTTATTTGAGAGGCATTAGAAACTTCACTGGGTCCAAACATCATGACCTCAGTTTTACTCTTATTGAAATGTTCAAAAAATTGAACCCATCCAGGCTTTCATGTCATTAAAGCATTCTAGCAATATTTTTAATGAGTTGCCATCATTCCTTTTAGGGGCAAGTATATTTGTGAATCATCTGCATAAAAAATATAAGAGAGGCCATGTTTTTTTTAAGATAGATCCAAGGGGAAGCAAAGATAGGCAAAAATAATCTGCCCAAGAATTGAACCCTGAGGAACTTCACATGGGAGCTGAACCAGGGTGAAGCAGAGCCATTAAAGCTGACTTTAAAATCTCACTCTAATAGCTAAGACCTAAACCGCTCTAAAGCTTGAACTTTCATCCCCACACAATGCTCAAGGTGAGAGATTTGGATACTATGGTCAACTGTATCAAACACAGCAGTAAGTTCTAGAAACACAAAAAGAGCAGACTCTCCGGAGTTAACCATAACTATTAAATCGTTAAAAACTCTTAAGAGAGCAGGCTCCTTGCTGTGAAGAGCTTTAAAACAAGATTGGAACACCTCACCAATACCATGCCATGTGAATACCATGTCTAAGAAAGACTGCAATCATAAAAGAACTGCTTCTTAGAATTAAATGGAAGTTTAGATATAAGACAATAGTAAGGCAGTAATGGATGGGTCAAGAAAAAATTTCACAATCAATCTAAGATGCCCCACTGTAAGTGAACTGGGGAGTGTTATTAACAGAATACATTGTTCTAAAAAGCACACAGGGTTTATTGCCAGCAGATTCATTGGACAACAAACATTGATTCTTATATGTCTGACGTTTAAAACTCTGTGATATTTAGGTATCATTTCAGACAACAAGTTGGAGAAGTCAGTGATGAAATTCTTTTTTTTATTTAGGAGGTTGATAAATAACTGCAAGTCCTCCTCCTCGAACGGTAGTCCTTGGAGAGTTAGAATATTTGCATTCTAGATCGTGAGAGGAGAAGATGTCATTTAAGATGAACGTCTTATTTGCAAATGATCTGGCATTGACCAGATCCAACCTGACAGGAGCTGCAAGATTCGCCAACTGGAGTGCCTGACTCAGCAGCTGAAGATTTATGTGGTTGACTTCACCTTTATTGGGAAGAGGTGAAGACAGGTGGGGGATGTGGGTCTCCACATCTGAGCCCACTACAGGTGTCAGCAGGTATGAAGGGCTCTGAAACACCCATAGAAGTGTTACAATGACATCGTAAGCAGCCTTATAATTTCAGAGTTTCTTACAAAATAAGACATCAAAACCTAAAGAAAAGTGAGGAGGTCAAAGAAAGAGGAAGAGGAGAATATGCACAGAGCTGCAGTTTGCAGCACTTCATGTTCTGACTTGGAATTACGTCACACAATGGAGCAGTTTTTTTCATTTGGTTTTTTGGCTAGATTAGACGAAAAGAGAAAGGAGTTGTGAGCAAATAGATTGCAGAAAATATGATAGCCCCCCCCCCCTCTCTCTTTCTCTCTCTCTACCTCTCTTTGTATTCCTCTCTGCATCCACAGCAAATTGCTCTGAGACTTACAAAGCTCCTCCAGCATAGCGCCCACCTGGGAAATGCCTGAGTCTGCGATCTATGCCTCATGCACTTCTAACTTTAAGTGCGTTGCCATCAGCTCAGCCAATTAAGCCTCTTGCTTCACTGAAGTCCTGTCTTCCTCCTCTAACACAAGTCATTGGAAATGAAAAAAGGTAGAGGGTGCTCCCAAGATGACAGAGGGGAATAGCCTCCTTAGGTATATTCCTGCTCTTGAACAAATCGAGTTTCTGACATTTGCCTAATCTGGAGTTTTATAGAGTAAAAGTAACATAACCCTGCGTCCCATGAGATTAACAAATATTTTGTCAGTTAGGCTTCTCACTATGAAATCCCCAACTAACACAGGTCCAATAATGTACAATCCCAAGCCTTGTATGGAAATTGGAACATTACAGGATACTGGTGTTAACTCTTTGAAAGCTAAAACCTTCTCTGGTGAATTGCAGTAAAGTGCTGAGGAAAGGATGAAACACATCGAGAGTAATGGTCTCCTCCGAGACTCAATTGGAATTCTGTTTGTCCAGGAGGGGATAGTGTCACTTCAGTTCATTGTCAGAGCAAAATAAATATGGTGAAATATCTTTCAATCTTTCATATGAGCAGGTCAGCCTCTCACTTTCTTTTTCATCAGCTGTTGTGAGTTACCCGTGGATGTCCTGGTGCTCAGGTTTTTAAAGAACAAAATATGCATCTGACTGGAAAGTCTCATCTGCACTGCACTCATGGTCAGTTTCCTGTTTGTGCATATATAATGACAACAGAAAAGACAGGTATGGTCCAAAGCACAATACATGGGAACAGAACTGTTTCAACTCCATTGAAAGTCTTTAACCATGAGTCATTCTTGTACGCTGAATAAATAGTCATCAGTATAATGCAGAAATACAATGAATATTTAAGTGATTAATTCCTGTGAAAGGTTCAAAATGTTGACTTCAGTCTTCTGATTCTCATCTCATCAATTTAATGTTGTTTTTGGTTTCAGTTCATTAAATGAGCTAAAAGCTAAATTATATTTCCTAATAGAAGCTGGAGCACTTTTATTTGATATTGTGGCCTATATAGTTTAATTGGGAGTATTCCAATCATTGAGGCCTATGTGCTTCTCCCAAGCCAACTGACCCTATCAATCATGGCTGCTGCATCAAAACTCTCATTTTGAATCAACAATACAGCTGGTTACTGTTTGTACATCATTATTTAGTGATTAATGAATGGAAGCCAAATAAATCATAATATATAAAGCAAGTTTATTAATACACAAGTTGAATTAAAAAGATGCAGAAACTAAGGAGAGAAGTCAGATTATATGAACACATTACATTATCGCATCTTTTATCTTAGGGTGATTGTTCGATCTTCACTTTTGAACTCTTCACTAATTAACTGGCCTCAAAACTAATGTTATCTGGATGAGCAAAAGAAAAAAAACGTTAAGATAGTTGGTAGTTTGAGCTTTCCAAGCTTGTGCCAGTCTGCATTCAATATCCATTCATTCCCCATCGCCTCCTTGCTTTGCTGTGACGTTCATTTTCATCCTGTAATTAACACAGCATATCTCTGTCATGATGTAGAAATAAATGGCAATTTAGCTCAGAAGGCAATTTAAGTGTGTGTGAGGAAGGGTAATTGTAAAACAAACGATAGCAAAGGGTTAATAGGAAGAGAATTAAAATTTTGATTAGACACTGATTAAATCTTTGGTGCTGCTTGAAACATAAGAAGCAGAGGGGAAAGTAAAGGGAAGGGGAGAATAGACAGGAGGTAACGAGAGACATTTAATGGAAGGGGAGACTGGGAGTGACAAGAGGAGCTAAACAAAGAGAGGAGAGGGTTGAGGTTGTGCAATGCAAAAATGCATTCAGCAAGTGGAAAACATACTGACAAGCACATAAACATTATCCTCAAGAGGAGATGGTGTTGAGCTTTAATGTGCAATCAAACCTTGTACTTGTAGACACTTTCTTCTCTCATTTATATAAATTTGTGGAGACATTTTCATCTGCTTTCCAAGCTGTGCAGCTCGCAGCTCCTACACAGACAATAACACACTTCTTTCTCTCCAAGCTATCCCCCATACGTCTGTGTGTAGGCGACACACGAACGGAGCGTGGTGTATGCCTGAGTCCTCTTCATTTTCTGCTTCATCCTAATAAAGACTACTTTCTCCTCCTCATGTCCGCCAGTGAGATGCAGAGTCGGATCAAATGAATCCCACCGAGCGCTGGCGCAGCCAAGGCTGTCTTCGGTCGGCAAGAGTGTAGATTTATCAGTATGAGCTCCAACGAAGTCTCTGTTAGCTGTGTATTAGAACGAGGCTAAAGGCAATTGGCAACATATAGGAACTAATGAGAGATAAAAGACTATTTTTCCTAACAAAAGACCAATTGCTGCAATTGTGAGCGGATTTGCATCTTTTTTTTTCCTCAATGTCTATGTGCCTTGGTAATTTTATAGCTTTGAACAAACCAGCCGTGGTGAAGGAGCCGGTGGTTGAGTTTGGGTATTCAATTTGTGTTGATGCTCAGACTGTGTGAGAATTATTATATGTGGATAATACCGCTTTATTTGCATAGCATGGAAAAGGTCTGCAGATTATGCTGAAAATTGTTGCAAAGCAGTGCTAGAAATAGAGAAAGTAAATCAATACAAAACAGCACAAATAATACATACAGTGTATATCAGTCTCTTGTGTTTAATAGAGGATAAGAATAGAGGAAGAACAATAGGATCTGTACTAAAAAGAAGTTAAGACCTGGTGCAGTCTGGGATTTAATATTTACACAGATCTGTAATGCATGTGTTCATCCTGTGTTGGATTATACCTCTGGTTACTCGATGTTAAGAGAACTATTGAGATAAGGAGTACAGTGTTTCACCTTCACAAGAAAGAGTGGTCTGTAGATAGCGTGTTTAGCATTTGCATTTCTGTGTGTGTGTGTGTCCCACCTATAAGAACATCCTTTGACTAAATTATTTATGAAAAAGTGGAGCTGCAGTGCAGTATGTTTGATTTGCCAAGCTTGAGAAAGAAAACATATTATTTTAAGAGAAAACTGTAAAAGAATTTGTAATGAAATTTGATTGGATGAACGTCTATTACTAGTGCAACTGTATTTTTTTTGTAAACAAATGTGAGAAACAATATTTTTCAAAAAAATAACAAAACAGAAAACACATAAACTTAAAGATGAAATTGATTAATAACATTATTTCATTTTTTTTAAACATGTCAATATAATATTTTTCTTATGAATTCAGGTAGCCACAGAAATCGTGGTCTAAATAGATTATTCCCTGATAGATTATGACCCATTTTTTTATTTTAGGAGTCACAAAAACCAGTCAGTGACAGGACTTGTATCTTTGAGTCATGAACGTCATTCAGCCAAGACAACTTCACATTAGTCATTTCAGTGAGTGCCCAGTGAACAGGATGTGTTTTTTCCAGCAAAAAATATATCAGAGTATAAAAAAGTTTCTGCGACTAAACTTTATATCTATGCCTTCAAAGTATTTCCATCCTTGTGTTGAATGTCACAGCAAGAAAAAAATGAACAAATTCGAATCAAATCTCTTCATCGCTTCTCATTTTTAGCATGCAAAGTAGATTTTTATTTAGCACATCTGAATGCAATCTGCCCCAAAGCTTGTTTATTTGTCTTTTTTTATGCACCCCTCTTGTTTTTGTTGCTGTTATTTGTTGATAGGCTTTCTCTTTTGTATTACCAGAGCAAATTTAATTAGAGCTAGAGGAATACAAATCAGTACTCAACCACCAAATGCTATTTGGTCCCCTAATAAAGGACTTAGAGAGAGGAAGGAAATAAATTACAAACGTGTTTTTAGGAAGTAAGGATAACTGCTTGAGGAATGTGAGCCTTTTAACAAATTAATGCTATTTTACAAAAGTGGCCCTGAAGGGCAAGAAAGTATAAGTCAACCTGCTGCAGAATCAAAGGACGCTTCTTCTTGATGTTTGGAATATGCTTTGTTATCAAAGTACAGAAGACAGTCAAAATAAAATCTTCAGAGTCTTCAGTTATTTATTACTTCTCTTTTCTACACTCGTCAATTCTAGTTTTAGTCTCCTTTCAGTCCCACGTTATTCTATAAGGGGTTTCTTTTTAAATCAAATAAATTGCTCATTCCCCTCCAGGAACCGCCACCTTACCGTGGTGGAGGGGTTTGGGTGCCCTAATGATCCTAGGAGCCATGTTGTCGGGGGCTGTTTGCCCCTGGTAGGGTCACCCAAGGCAAATTGGTGCTAGATGAGGGGCCAGACAAAGCACGGTTCAAAAGACTTCTATGATGGTGACAAACAAGGACTTGTGTACCCTGCCCGGAGGGATACCGGGACCCCGCCCTGGAGCCAGGCCTGGGGAAGGGGGTCGTAGGCGAGCGCCTGGTGGCCGGGCCTTTGTCCATGGGGTCCGGTTGGGCTCAGCCCGAAAAGGAGACATGGGTCCGTCCTCACGTGGGCCCACCACCCACAGGAGGAGCCATAGAGGTCCGGTGCTATGTGGATCAGGTAGCAGTCAAAGGCAGGGGCCTTGGCGGTCCAATCCCCGGTTGCCGAAGCTGGCTATTGGAACATGGAATGGAATGTTACCTCTCTTGTGGGGAAGGAACCTGATCTTGTGCGAGAGGTTGAGATATACCGGCTAGATATAGTCGGCCTAACTTCAACGCACAGTTCGGGTTCTGGAACCAGTTTTCTTGAGAGGGGTTGGACTTCTTTTCTATGCTGGAGTTGTCCCAGGTGAGAGGCTGAGAGCAGGTGTGGGCTTATTAATAGCTCTCTGGTTCTCAGCCAATGTGTTGGAGTTTACCCTGTGGATGGAAGGGTTGCTTCCCTGCGCCTTCGGGTTGGGGAACGGGTCCTGACTGTGGTTTGCGCCTATGCGCCAAAAAGCAGTTCAGAGTACCCCCCCTTTTTGAAGTCCTTGGAAATGGTGCTGGAGAGTGCCCCTACTGGGGACTCCATCATCCTACTAGGAGACTTCAACGCTCATGTGGGCAA
>KV751315.1:2155789-2196890 GCA_001698575.1 Mola mola
CTGAAGCGATCTGTTGTGGCGAAGAGAGAGCTGAGCCAGAAGGCAAAGCTTTCAATTTACAGGTCAATCTACGTCCCAACTCTCATCTATGGTCATGAGCTCTGGGTAGTGACCGAAAGAATGAGATCGCGAATATAAGCGGCCGAAATGAGCTTCCTTCGCCGGGTGGCTAGGCTCAGCCTTAGAGATAGGATGAGGAACTCGGACATCCGGGAGAGGCTCAGAGTAGAGCCGCTGCTCCTCCGCGTTGAGAGGAGCCAGTTGAGGTGGTTTGGGCATCTGGTCAGGATGCCTCCTGGACGTCTCTCTGGGGAGAGGAGGAAGACCAAGGACACGCTGGAGAGATTATATCTCTTGGCTGGCTTGGGAATGTCTTGGTGTCCCCCTGGAGGAGTTGGGGAAGTGGCTGTGAAGAGGAGCTTCTGGATCTCCCTGCTCAGGCTGTTGCCCCCGTGACCCGGACCCGGATACGTGGCAGAAAACGAAACGAAATGAAAAAAATTGCTCATTATTAATGTAATAATGAAAATCATCCTGCTACACCACTCATCTTCCCTCTTTATTTTTCTACTTTTCCATTTTCTACAGTTTTCCTTTTCTTATTATTGTGATATACCCTCTTCCCTCCTGTTTTCCTCTGCACTCCCTCACTACATTTTTTTATTACCTCTTTGACTGCTTTCCTCCAGTTTGCCTTCTTCACCTCTTCTCTTTTACTCCACAATGCTCTTCCTACTCTCTTTCCTTCTCTTCTCACATTGTTGCAATCTCACAAACACACACAAACACACACACAAACACACACACACACACACACACACACACACAACTTGACCTGAACTTCCTCCTCATTCTCCCACAGGCAAGCTTTGTTTCTCAGTGTTAATTGGCCCTTCTCTCTTCCCTCTATTCCATGTGTCCATCAATAAATTATTTCATGGCTGAGAGGGTAAAGAAGCTCCAGGTCTGGGCCATTATATTACACAAACATATAAGTAAATATACAAATCCAAATATATCGCACACGTGGACTAACATTCTCTCTAAAGTGCTAAATGAACAATACAAATAATTTCAACCTTAACATTAAAAGGACAGCAGTTTTTTTACAATTGTGATTACACATTTTGGTGTGTAAAGGATTCATACCAAAAGTTTAACAATAGAGCCAGGAGGAACAACAAGTATGCAATGGCTGCAGTGTAATTCCACTGAGTAAAAACTCAAATGTACATCCACTGAAAGATGGCCCACTTGTTTTTAACCTCTCACAGGCCAAGATTGATATTCAGAGTGTCTGGCAAGCAAAAGGAATGGAATCTTACTTATGCCTTTTTTTTTATTAAAGAGTAAGATCATTCTTTATTTAACCTGAAACACAAATTTTACTCAAGCAGAAGTCTCACTCTGAGATCTTGGTCGAGGTGAATTAATATTTAAATTAAATCCTTTAATAACACCTTATAACTCAACCATTTGTAATAGCTGTTATATCTAAGTGGCTGAAAAATCAGCCCTTTCCACAGACAGAACAATATTACAAGTCATTACATACATTTACATACATACATTCATACACTTACATAGATATTTATTGCCAACTTACATATGGAAACATTCATTTACATTTTAACTTAATTGACTTAATTTAAAAATGCTACCAATTAGGCTCTATAGTTATTATAGTTTAATCTGGGCTATTTGCTAACTCATTCTTAGACAGGTAACGTACAGTCTTTAGAGATTTAAAATGAAGGGGACAGTGAGAGGATCGAAGTTCGTATAGAGTCTATATAAAAACAGAACAATTATTTCGTATGCTACCCTGAGTTTTTAGTCTTAATCAATTATATTTCTTAATGACAGATTAATTTTTCAAGTTTCCTGATTCCAGAAGTGCACCAACATTCTGGTAAAAGCTACTGTTAAACCTAATAATGTGTATAAGTTTGCACTTCCAAATATTCAATATGTGGCTGTGAATAATAAACCTTTTGGCTTTAGATGTGTCCTGTCACTGTGCAGTGTCCCTTGAATTATCCAGTGAGTACTTGGTTATATTTTCCTCTCTTTTGTGTTATACTCAAGACATCATGGTGAAGATAGGTAGGAAAGGTTTGGGACGATTAACTAATAATCTCTAATTCCAGACCTGGTTTTGACAAATGAGTGTCTGGATGTGAAATAAGTTCTATAAGCAACTTTTGTTATTTAGACACATTGGGCCAGATCCACTAACAATAGATTGCGCCTGCTAATAGTGCCAAAATTTGCATAGAATTAGTGCCCGCAATCTGCTTGACTTATCCACAAAAGAATTTGTACTAATTATATGCTGATGCAAACATGCCCACAGTTTGGCTGCTGAGCGCATTTTGCGTCAAAATAGCCATGTATCAAATTGTAGTGGCTTTGACCCAAGATGTTATATGTCATATGTCTATCTTGAATTAGTAAAGAAAAAGGCTTATATAAATCAATGTGCTATGCCCTTTTAGTTGATGTGATGCCTGATCAGTCAAAATCCGGTAGAAATTCTTCGCCCCTCAGTCACTATAAAATACAAGATTGACATTTTCGTTCAAGGTAAACAGCAATAACAAGCAACAGCACAGGAGGAATGTGCTTCAACACTAAGGGGACCCAAGTTTGAACATCGAGAAATAAGACACAAACTTGTTTCCATAGTGAGTCGTTCATGTCAGACAGTCGGTGCTCAGGCAGGCTTGAATCAAAGCATTTCGGCCTTGAGTTCACAAAGGCAGCCCAGTCCCACAGAGACTCTCCCTGATTCCCTGAGGAGGATGGGGCTCCGCAGGGTCAGTCAAAAAGTGTAATTTAAAGATGAAGGAAATATAAATGAAAATACATACATCCATCCATCCATTTTCTACTGCTTATCCTGTTAGGGTTGTAATTTAAAGATGAAGGAAATATAAATGCAAATCCATCCATCCATCCATCCATTTTCTACTGCTTATCCTGTTAGGGGTCGCGGGGGGGGGGGGCTGGAGCCTATCTCAGCATCTTCAGGCGAAGGCGGGGAAATACAATACAATACAATACAATACAATATATAAATATAAATACAAACAAATACAAATAAATGTTATACATTCATTTTTATCCCACAATTGTGACCATCCAGCACAAAACAAATGAGTTTGGGATCTGGCTGTGGTCCTGAATCTTATGTCCCGACCTATACGCCTTAGTGTGGAGACGTCCATGGTTTTGAATCTTTAGGTCAACATAAAGTCCACTGTTACCTATCAATGAGGCCAGTGAATTGAATTTCAGGTTGAGAAGTTGAGCTGCTTGGGTTTTACTGTTCTGCCTTTACTATTTTCTTTTGTATTTGAAGCATTTTAGTGAAAGACCAGGTTATCTCCTGAGAAAAAGAGACAGTGTCTTAGGTATAAAACTATTAACATTATTCAATACTAGTCATTTAGTTTCAGCGGACCTCTCTCATCAAAGCAATAGCCCACCTTTGTCTCATCTCTCACAGTTTCATCCAATCGAAATATGACACCAGATGTGCAGGTTGGCACCTGTGCCAAACAAGCCTCACAGGTGAAGCTTTGACACAGACAGAACACACATTGATCAGATGTGTCCAGCGTGAGGTGTATGCAGAAGAAATTAAATATATCATGGCAAAAAAGAGCCTACCATCTAACGGTCCCCTTCACAAGTATAAACCAGTTATTGATGACAATGGCCTACTACATGTAGGAGGACACCTTGAAGAGTCAAAGTTGTCGAGGTATGTAGCTAATCCTCCTCTGATCCAGGCAAGCATCACATTGCTTCGTTGCTCATCCATCAACATCGTGTGTCCGTAAAACATCAAGGAAGACACTTTACTGAGGGAACTGAGAAAAAGTCGCTTGTGGATAGTGGGAGCCAAGAGAGCTATCAGTACCACAATCCAGAGATGCGTGACCTGCAGAAAGTTGCAAGGAAGAGCAGATCAGCAAATCATGGCAACCTTACCTGCTGAGCACTTACAGGTAGATCCTCCATTCTCATACGTTGGCCTTGATGTAATCGTACCATGGGAGGTTGTTGCACGCGGCACAAAAGGAAGGCAGGCCAACAGCAAAAGATGGGCGGCTCTGTTTACATGCATGTCGACTAGAGCTGTTCACATTAAGGTCATTGAAACAATGAGCCTCCAGCTTTATCGATGCACTTTGCAAATTCTTCACTACCAGAGGCCCTGCTAAGCAGCTGAGTTCTGACTGTGGTACCGATTGTATCAGTGCATCTAAGGAACTAAAACTGGATCTCCAATTCGCACAGTTTTACAGCACAAAGCAGCACAATCCTTTTGTGTATTTGGCCCATCATTTTGACCTTAAAACTCAACCTGTGAGTGCATAGTTTCTGACATTGCATGACTGAAATATTTCAATTTGAAATATAAGATTAAGGTAATATTCCCATTGAAAATTGTGTGTGCTTTTTTAAATCTAGAATTGTAGCTGAATATGACTGATCAAAGTAAAATCATGTAAATAGATAGTGCTAAAACTTTTATACATATACAGTATATGTAATCGATTAATCTAATTATCTTCTCAATTAACTAAAGTTAATAAATGTGAAGCATGTGTAAAAAAAATGTCATGATCATTTCCTAAAGTACAACTTGTAATGTGAAAATTTACAGTTCAAAATTCACTGAAATGATTAATCAATTCATATGGATAGTTGTCAGTTTTTGATTCTGATTTTTTTGTTTTTGTTTTTTTTTAACCAACCTATATTAAATAATCAATTAACCACAGAATGGCTATAGATGGAAGTGAAAAGAAACTGAACTGACTTTGTATTAGACTTTAAAAATATTGATGTGGATTTACTGCTGCCTCTCAACAAAAAGTGTTTGAGCTAAACTTCATTCAACAGGTTTATTCTGCAGAGATGAATTATAGTTATCCCTGACTCTTTCAAGTAGTAGAAGCGCCTTTGTTACCAAATATTTTGATTGATTGACTGACTGATATGATTTCTTCTGCCTCAACTTTTTTCCTGGAAAGACTGAATGAAGCATAAAGTGAAAAATGAATACAGAACAGCTGCGTATCTTCACTGCTGGATCATGAGCCAAAATGGATGCTGGTGCTGATTAGTTTCAACTAACAGCAGTATGACTTGGGGCACAGGATGGAGACTTTTCTTATTTGGCTAAAATGAAAAAAATGCAACAAAAATCTTACATTGATGTTCCAGTTTAACAGCAAATACATGACACAAACAAAAAAATAGCTTACAGCATACCCCTACTTTCAAAATAGCTGTGTTGTTTTATTCTTGAATAGAATAATGAAAATATTACACATCTTATGCATAACTCAGCATTGGTGAAATGATCCAAGCTATATTCAATATCAGTGCTTACCTTAATCTTCTGCTATATGCAGCTGTGTTCCTCTGTGGATGATACCATTTCCAATTTAGTAAGGCATAACTTGTTTAAAACGGCCTGCAAATTAAAGTGCCGGATGTTATAACCTCCTTCTGTCTGTGTATCTGTATCAAATCTTACACAGCAGAGTGTTGCAGAGAGCCTGACTTTGTCTCTGAACCCCTAATATCGAGCCTGGTCCTTTACACTCTCCACTGTGTGTGAGTGTAAATGAGAGTGTTCTGCCTAGGAAACGCTGCCAAACTGAGTACTTCACTTCATTACCCGTCCAACCAGCATATTCAACTAAAACAAACAGAAGCGGCTCTTGTTTACCGTGCAACAAAATACAAAATTCCTTGGACTGTGGCTGGACAATAAGCTGGGCTGGATATCTAACATAGATCACCTGTACAGGAAGAGACTGAGCAGGATGTACTTCCTGTGGACACTGCGATCCTGAAACATCTGCAGGAAACTCCTGTTAATGTTCTACCAGTTTGTGGTTACCAGTGTCCTGTTCTACACTGAGTTGTGCTTCAGTCAGAATGAAGCTGGACTCTCTGGTGACGATTGCAGAGAAGAGGGCGCTGGACAAACTACTGGTCATCATGGATGATGCCAGTCACCCTCTGCACACTGTCATCAGCATCCTGAGGAGCCTGTTCAGTGAAAGACTGCTCCTTCCCAAATGCAGGACTAACAGAATTAGGAATTCCTTTGTCCCGCAAGCAATTAGGCTACAACTCCTCATCTGGGGGTGGGAGGGATGGCATGGGGACTTAGTTATTTTTGCTTAATTTGGCTTATTTTTGCTCAATTTCACTTACTTTATATTGTGTGCTTCTTAACTGTGATGTTTACTTGCTGCTGGCACTTTAAGTTCCTGGAGGGGACCTCCCATAAGGGTTAATAAAGTTTATCTTATCTCTCCTCTCATCTCACTCTTAACAAACATTTGATTCAGCAAATAGGCATTTTATCTTTACTATTCTGTGTATGATGTTAGTCCACACCTTAAGAATTGGTTGCTGAACAGTGAAGTCAATTAGGCAAATTTCTTCCTAAAAGTTTTGTTCTCTTGAACATTGTATATCTAATTGAACATTTTGTAATTCAAAAATGCAGTTTACTATTCTAGTTATTAATAATCCAGAGCGCACATCAAGGGACTGTATAGTTAACATGCTGGTTGCTGTGGTGCTGTAAGTAGGACATACAGTAGTCATGCCTTGAGGTAAACTTCTCAATCTAAATCTAAATGCTCAATGATGAGCATAATGATGATGAAGCTACACCTACCCACTCTCTGAGGAATTCTGATACTGCTTCCGTGTTTGGTGTTGGTCTGAAGACTAATCTTGTAGTGCTGTACTGTCACATGGCTCTTTGACCAATTCCTGCATGGCATCTTCCTATGAAGGTAGGAGAGAGTATTGTCTCATCTGCTTTTAATCTCTGGTTACAAAGGCACACCCATGTCCTGGTTGCTTGAATTGATGCTGAATTTATGTATGATAGCCATAGTTTCATTGTGGTGCTTTGTTTTAGAGGGCAGTATGGTAGCCTGGAACCTGCTACAGGTATCGTGCCAGTAGCTACATCTAATATGCTATGACATTGTTACCTCTTCCACCCGATGGTCACATACGTAATATAGAGAGAACTTTACCTCACATATATTTAGTCTCTTGCTCTGTGTCGACAAAACTCTTTTTGAGTCCATCGAAAGACTGGCTGACTGTGTAGCACAGGCCATGTTAATCTTTGCATTTTCATCTGATACTGCTTTCATCTGATATCCCATACTTCATCCACACTGGCTTAAAATTGGGGCCACAAAAATGTCCAACACGTTCTAATTCCAGGTTGTCAAACCCCCACTGTGCATTTGTTTATTAGTTTTTTCATCACCTGTTTACAAATAACAAATCATTCTTGAAGGTGTCTGAACACCTCTTTGTTCTTTATCATTTGCTAGATTGTCTTAGGCTGATTTACAGTTGTACCTCTGCTTTCCGCAGAGAATACTACATTCTGGTGACTTCCAGTGCTGACACAAGTGGCATCCTTTTCAGGAGCTCTGTTTTTTTTTGTTTGTTTATGTGTTTATTTTGCATCTCTCTCTTCCTTCTTTGTTTTCAAACTTTTCCTTACATAAATTGTGCAGTATTTTTCTTGGTCTATGTTATGGATGTGGCTCTTTGTTACAAAGAAGACAGTTTTGGACTTGTTTATCCTCAGAGTCAGATGATCATTCTTTGGACAATGGCCAGTGCCAGATGCGTTCTTACATACCAAAGGAGCTGAGACATCTGTACCAAGTTTGCAGAGCTGGCGCTAAGCTAAAAGCTAACCAAAGCATTGGAGGTCTAAACCCTTGGTTCCTTCAGTAGTTATGGGGAATGTTATCTCACTGGCTAATTACAGCGGAATGTGTGGATCAAGATGGAATGCAGTTTGTATTGCTTCACAGAGATATGGCTAACTGCTTACACCCCAGATGCTAATGTAGATCCACGGGTAGAGACACCAAGATGACTGGCAAATGCAAAGGTGGCTGACTTCCACCATTTATTAACAACAGGCCGTGCAACCCAGGGCATGTAACTGTTAAGATAATCATCTGCAGTCGGGATTTGAACTTTTAGCAGTGAGTCTACATGCCCAGGGAGTTCTCACATGCCCTTGCTGTTTTCTCCACATGGACGCACACAGATAGTGTGTGTGATGTCATCCACTCGACTGTGGCTGGACTGCCTTCATTGACTGAGACTTTAACCATGTCAAGCTGGACTCTACACTACCTGCATTTTTTTCAGTTTGTTTCCTGTCACACCTGAGGGAAGAGGACTATTGACCTCCTGTATGCCAATGTTAGGGATGCCTATTGTGGCACACCACTGCAGCTGCTGGGGAAATCTGATCACAATCTGATTTTTCTCCAGCCCAAGCCATGGGTAAAGAGACAACATCCCACCGAACGCTTCCACAGGAGGTGGTCTGAGACAGAGGAGACTCTGAGGGGCACGCTAGCACTAGGCCATCTGTACAATGCTTAAGCACTATTGACACACAAAGTTCGAATTGTTTGACTAGTTTGAGTGCTCAGTGCCATGGTTAATTACAGCACACTTCCTTGGCCCTGGCACAGTTGGAAGAGGTGTATTTCAGCATGGTATGGTTGCTGTCTTTGCAAAAATCATTCTCAGCATTGCGTAATGCTGATGCAGATTTAATCAATAAATCTGTGAATTTTAGAGTGCTGTATCTGAACAAAAAGACTCAAAATAACCCACAGATCTAGTAAGTTGTATTGATGTTGTCTCAATGTGACGACCTAATTACAAGTAGTTGCCACGCTCAGGCACGACTGTGCTTAGAGCAGTGTGAGTCTGGGCCAGCAGGGGAGTGAAGAGTGGGGACAAGCCTTTCAGCACGGCATGAAACAACTCTACCAAGCGTGAGTGCACCCTGAGAGACTGTTTTCAGTCTACTGGCTGGGGAGTGCTGCAGGAATCATGTAGTGAGGACAGTGAACAGGCCACAATCTGCATCACAGACTACCCCAACGTCTGAATGAATGTTGTTGTTTCCACAAAAAGCTGTACGTTGCTTTCCCAACGACGAGCCCTGGATTACCAATTACATCAAGGACCTCCTAATTAAGAAAAAGAGGGCCTTTAGGATGGAGACCTGGTCGAGCTGAAGGGCATGTAGGAACTCAAGGTCCAACACAAAGATTCAAAGAGGAAACGAAAATGTAGGAGAAAAGCATGATGGAGGCTCTTCAACTCCTCCCAGCACAGGAGGGTGAAGTGGACTGTGCGTAGGATGGACATCATTAGAGATTTACACTACTGCACTTTATGGACATTTCATTCAATAGACTCTACTCAAAAAACTGTTCAGTATACCTTATAATTTCACATAACTGTACAGCTGTCATTTAAACTATATAGTCAGATTCGTGGTCATGTGGTCATTTATTCATACAGTCATTTACTCACTTTTTTCTTTTCTCTATTAATACCTATTTCTTGCTCTTATATTTACTTCACCACAGCTCTTATATTTACTCAGCCACATAACTACTCTGGCACCATGGTGTTCTAAAATTTCCAATTTTTAAATTTTTTATCCTTACAATTTATGTCTACTGTTTTGCTTTCATGTATAAGTACTGACACTTAATTGATGCTGTTGCTGGATACCTGAATTTCTTTGGGATTAGTAAAGTCTCTGATTACATACCCGGCACACATGACCTATGCCTTTGTGTGCAGTTTGCAATTGCACCACCAAAATGTTTATGGGGGTGGGACTTCCATGCCACTGTGAGGAGCTCCTTCTTTCTTGATCTTGCTGTTCTGCTGACTGAAAGGCAGCATGTCTTTTTGGAATTAATAAATGTTGACCAACAGTCACTTTTATTAAAAACACACAAAGGTTCTTCCATCCGTTCTTGCATTCTGTGAAGTCCAGGGGAACTGCCAACCTGGAATGGGGATACACTTAAGTGGTAAAAGGAACACTTTGAAAGAGCTACCAAACCTAATGCACCCTCTTGCAACAAAGCACAGCCTGGTGACTTGGGGGACAACTTTCCCATATCCCTGGCAGAGGTCAATGAGCTAGTCAAGTACCAAGGCCACAGGTGTAGTTAAGACTTGCCCTGAGATGCTTAAGGCAATGGACATTGTCAGGCCATCTTGTCTAACACCTTTTTCAGTATTGTATGGAGAGAAGGCCTTACTTTGTAGAGAAGCACACTGGGGTGGTGGCTAAATTAAGGGTGAAGGCTTTCATTCAAGAGGAGCATTGTGGATTGTGTCCTTGGGACCAGTCCTCTACACTTGAAGGTTTGCTGAGGGCATCATGGGAGTTTGCTCATTCTACATGTGCTTTGTGACGTCACTATGTGCCCTTTGCTGGACACTGTCATTATATGCTTTGTTGGGCTCGGTAATTCAGTCCAAATATCATCAAAGTGAAAGCTGAGGTTGCTACCATATATAAAAAATGTATTCATACGCAGGATATCAAAGTGCAGTTGCGTTCCCAGGTTGGGAACCTCAGATTGCATCTGTTTTTTGCAGATGATTTATTTCTGATGGTATCAGCCCAGGACATTTGTCGTCCTTGTTGGCTTGCAGCTAAACGGAAGGAAATAGGATCATGATGGATAGGTGGTACTACTTACAGTTATATTTTTGACATTTTATTTAAGCTTTAATTCTGTTTTTGTGTTCCTTCTCTTTAAGTCGTTGTTGTCGAGTTGAGGGATATGACAAAACTAGAAAATACTTTGAGGCTAATATTTGTGTTTGGATAAATTTAAACACCCAAATTATTTTTATTTGAACAAAAGTGGAATTACATGTAACAGTGCATTTTTTGTTGTTACATTAAAAAGAGTTGTGTAGATTCTTGGGAAGAATGTACATAGCATTGGCATGAATACTTACTGTACTGTAATACTTTGATCACCAGTAATGTGTCAACACATCAAGCAGTTACTTTTTTCTCTCTAAAATATTTATGTATAATATAGTGTATAGAATTCTACATTATAATTCTACGTTAATTCTACGTTTAGAATTCTAAACGTACAATTCACATTTTTGGATGGAACAATGATGTAGACTGTGAGTCCACATAAAATAGTTCAGCAAAATAAATGAAGTCAATCTGCACTGTAATTGTTGTAATTTCTACATCATAAAAAAAATAGTTTCACAAGAAACCATTTAACTGTTTTTCCTTTTCATTTGATTACTTTTCTTTTTTCCATTTTTTTTTTTTTTTTTTTTTTTTGTAGCATTTTTCCCTTTGGTACATATAAATCATATTCTTTATCTGTTGTGCTTTATTCAGGCTATCTGCTGCCTTTAGTCTCTAATTCACTGCTATCCTGTAATTGCTTTGTATTCATACTTTGCATCTTGCGTTTGGCGCTGTTGGTCTTGTTGTTTTACTTAATTTGTTTTAGTCTTGTCTTGTTTATGTTCCCTGTTTTCTTCTTCGGGATCCTACCACTGTCAAAACACATTGTGAACTTTGTTTATAATGGTGTTTCACAAATTACGTTAAGCTTAAACTTGGTCTTTCTGGTCACTTGCAGATAAAGATTGGACTAAACAAAATTAGTATTATAGAATTCCAATGACGCTCTGTGACAATTATGATGAAAACATTGCCAATAACATCAGAGCTGTAAAGGTGCAAAAGTCAAAATTTAACATTTAAAGAAAGACAGGAGTAACACTTTATAAATTCACAAGATGTATTTGTCTTACAAAACAAATCTGCTTTAATCCACATTTGTTGGCCTTTAGCTTTTCAAAAATATTGTCAGTGCAGGAAATTATTTTCTCTCCCCCTTGCAGAAATCACAAAGGCAGACATGTGTAGCAGCAATCCTAACTTTACATTTCATTTATATAACCACAATAGAAGAAGAAAAAAAAAAGGATTTCTGCTGTTATCTTTTTCTGCTCAGATTCCACTGTAGTCGGTGAGCAGAAGAGATGCTTATTTTTGCATATCCCAAAAACAAAGCAAATGCTTGACTTAATCACAGTTCTTCCTTTGCTATCATATGACGAGAATAAGAAAGTTCTCAATTTCAGACCAAATAATTGGGGGGCAGCATGTTATTTTCATATAATCATGCTGATAATAAAACAAAAATGACCTCCTTTGCAGAGAAAGAAAAACTTAGAGCTTAGAGAGAACCAGAACTATTAGTTAGAGACCAACAGACCAGAACATACAAGGAGGCAGCGCTGAGACAGAGAGAAAGAGCCCCTGGGCGGACGCAGAAAAAGACAGATAGAGAATCAGAAATGAAAGAGTTTGGGTTTAATCTAGCAAGCCTTTCGTAGTGTGAATCCAACTGGTATAATGAAATTGAATGATTTGTTGAAAATTTACTGAACCTATTTTTTGTTATTATTATTCTTCTTATTTTTTGTTTACTCTGTAGTTGACATTCTATAATCACAAAGGCTGCAGTTTGGCTCTGAAACTTTTCCAACAACTGTTCAATAACAGAGTTGAAAGATAAGAGCACCACACGGGTGATTATATTAATGCTTATCTATCTGTTAGCACCATAGGAAAGCAAACATACTTAGCGCAATGTTCTCTATCTGGTCCATGCTGATGTGGACTAAACAGTTTAAGACGATTGTGTGAGTGTGTGCATGTGTGAGCACATTTATGCAGAGAGCGTGCAAACAGAAACAGATAAGAGGGCCACTCAGTGAGAGTCTGTATGAGACTAATAGGCCAGTAATATAACCACTGGCTTAATTACTCATGCAGATATTTAACTTGTCTGAGGCAGAAATCTGAATACTAGAAAGAAATCAGCTCAAGGTCAGGAATGTACCATAGCAACTCTGCAGTCACAAAATAGGGCCGTTACAATATCATATCTCCACCACATTGTTATCATAGCCAAACACCGTAACGATATTATCATAATATCTACACAAGACTTTGGATTTAATACTAATTGTCAGTCTCATCATTAACTTTGTTAATTGGATGATTTGTCTTTTTCTTGGTAAAATTGCATTCAAATATGAGATTAAGGAGGTGTATGGAGGATTATTGAAACTTTGGCTAAAAGAAAGTTTGATGGAGTCATGAAACTGGTCGTTGCTGGTCAAAGGACCAACCCAATTGGCTGCAAGATGCTAAGAAAAACTGCATAAGCCACCCACCCTGCAACATTTGTACTTAAAACCGGAACAACACTGGCAAGTATGTGACAGAAAATAGTGAGCGCTGCTGACCACTAATAATAAAAAGAAGGATTCTGTGTCAAACATGCTTTAAGAAAGCTTAAAAATAAGACAATCTCCACTCTAGCCAAAATCTTTCCTCTCCATTCTGCTTACACGAATTATCTCTTTAGGGTAGTCATATCTTTTCACCTAATTTGCATCCACAGGGTGTCTCTACATCTCCTGTTATTACTGTGCATTGCTGAGTTATTAAAAAAAAAAGTATGTCCGTATATATACTCTCTTTTTTTGCAAATAAGTGTCAAATAAGAGCTTATGTTGATGTCATCTTCTGTAGCTGTCGGGCTCGGACGTCATCACCTGCGTTTGTGGGATTCAGTCTACGAACATTCCTCAACCAGTGACAAGGCAACACTGCACAACAGGACAGACAAATGTCTTGTTACATTGTCCGTTTGCCACCACTAACATTTTGTCATGATTGTTATCAAAAGTCAATATTAGGTTGGTCAGCGTGTTGTCTTAGTCATGGGAAAAAAATTTGTTGATATTATTTTCTATTTATTTGTTTGGACATAAGATTTGCTACCTGAATTAATATTGAAATACTGCAGTATTGCGTACTTTGTAATTTTGCAATACTGAATACATCTTTATGAAGGCCATCGAAAGGTATGTTTGTGTTTCCTGTAGGCACTGGGGCAGAATTTTTTCCCATAAATACAGACACTAAAATATACGTATATGAGAATTCGTTAGCATTAGTTATTTTTTTTACTTTTTGTATGTAATTAAGATGACTTCGAATAATCCAAGAAGGACTCTACGACGATTAGAGTGCAAAACACAATGGACCCTGTTGTATTTGGATTTGGCTCTTTCCAGCACATACGGTGTTCTCAGACAGCTTTCAGTGTAACAATAAAATAAAACAAAAGTGAACCAAAATTAGACATGACATATTTTAATAAATCAAACTGGTGTTGAACAGCCATCTGTAGCAGAGTACCCGTTCAGTGGCTTCTGATGTTTAAAAGACTGTAATGATCCTCCCATGATTACACCCAGATTAAAAGGCAGCCATCTCAAGCTGCTAATGCAGCTTCTGTGAACCACAAACACTCTATAATTGACACAGCATAATATTACAATTTGTTTTGTCTCTTATTCTAAGCACCTTTAGTGCCCTGCATGCTGAAATCTTCAAAATTACATGATCCCAGAAAATCTGTACATCCCTTTTAATGGCTAATATTCTCCCATGCCTGCTACAGGTATTGTGTTTAATGAGTCTTAAAACCTGTTCAAGTACACAGAACAGCTAAAGCAGGCAGAAAACCAGTCTCGCGAGGGAGTATTTGAGCACTGAATCTCACAGAATATTAAGCAGGAGTGGAGAAACGTTCTACAAGGCAGCATTTGTGCTGTACGAGCACATGGTTATAATAAAAAACATACTTGTTTAAGTTGCTGAAGTTTAGGCTAATTACATCTGCTTTGTCACTTTGGTTCCATCTCACCAAGGCTCCGCCCACAAGTAGACCCAATGGCTATTGCTGTCTTCCTTTCACAGTCATGTATTCATCCGCTGAAATTTGTCTCCTCCGGACGACATTTTGCAAGGGTTACCATCTGACTGTGTTATTCTCAAACAGAATGGAGTCACTGCTTCAAGAACCATGAACATGTTTACCATGTTCTTACTGCCAGCACAGACACACAACTTAACTTACTTTGCTTCACTTTCTTTGTCAAATTTGTTAGATTGTTATCAAACCAGTTTATTAGGACACATACTTTGCAACACTATTCCCTCCTAGACAGGGCTCAGTTTTTGTAAATCTGATATCTGATCTGAGCTGTTGAATTAAAATCTCTCCAGTCCCTCACATCTCTGCAGTGACGCTGCTGTCACTATCATCCTCTGCAGCAAGAGATCCTGCATGACTTACTGACTTTAGAAACAAACCGTACGTGTTTGTCCATTGACTTAATCAACATTACGGGAACTCCTGAGGGAAGGGCTTGAGGGCAGCAGATATTTCATTAATGATGATTCAATGCAAAGCAACCTTGAACTGTTGGACTTTGCATTCCACCTTCTACTGACTGCAAGTTGCTCATAGTAATTGCCACTATTGACTGAACTCTTCCATTTTATTTTTACTTTGAGTTTTGAGCTGCCTAATATACACAGGCTGCAGCACTTCAGGTCTCTATTTAAATTTCTCTGTCCTATTCATCCCTTATTAACCTGGGATTACACTGAGTTAAATCTAAAATTGATTGGTATTGTGTTGTAAATTCAAATGTGATTAAACTCGATTCCTAAACCGTCTCGGTTTTTGTCTTTGTTGTTCTTTGTCATGGAGTTCCTGTTTGACCTTGGCTGTGCGGCATGGAAGAATCGATTACTGTTACTATTATGCCAATGTGAGTCACTTTAATTCCAGAAAGATGCCAAGGAACATTTGTATTCATGAGGACAGTTCATACTCCTTGGTATTTTCCAATCTAAAACGAAGTTATAATGATTGACTAACCCTCTCTTTTTTTGTTCCTCATACAGTACGTCCTGTCCTACGTGTCATTCAACAACAAACTGACGGAGGGAATAAAGCTTAAAAGAGTGATTCTTTGATCTAAATGAACCAACATCGTTATTAACACGTAAATTCTAATATTTGGTGTTTAGTTTGTATTATATTTAGCATTTTCACACTATTTTGCGGGGGACGTTTCTTCATTCTGTGATTGGTTTAAAAAAAAAATTGAAAGTATTTGTGGTTATTTTCACTTCACTTTTGAACTTTACATCATTTACAATTAATTTATGATGAAAGCAGACAGATAACACCAGCATGACACAGCTCTGTAGTCTGGCTATGCAAAATTAGTGAGATTGTTAGGATTCATTGTCTGAGGAGTATTTAAGACCATGGTGGTGGACTGGCTGACCAATGACATTTAAGGCCAGGGGAATTATCTAGATAATGTGCAGGCTTCTGCTATCCTGTTTAGAAACTAAAACTTATATGAGCAGCTGTTATCCAGCTCTATCAGCAGCCAGAGGAGAAAGAATCTGGATGTTCCTCTGGATTCAAAAAACACTAGTCAATGTTAAATTTAAAACCTTTTTCACTGAACACTGTAGGTCAGCAAATGGAATGATACCTTTTATTTGAATTCATAGATATCAGTGCTTAAATGTCTGATTCTGAAACTTTCCAATAAGCAGTCAATGTCATGGCTGAGTATTTTTATTTTCTTTCTCCAATCAATCAATGACAGTCAAACTTGACTTGACCCGACTCGGAGGTGAGCAAACCATTCTAATGTCAGTGACCTCGTATAAGCAGATTCTTCTTCCTGGGAGTTCAAATGCATTTGGTTGAATTATTCCAATGTTAGACCTTGTCACAGAGCAGCGCATAGTAGACAAACTTAAAAGTCTGATGATGACAGGGCGGGTAAGCTCCGGCTCATCCGGGCTGCAGATGAGGTGCAGAGTGGTGAGTTGAGACGGGAGGAGAGTAAAGTAGCTCCTTCATACATGATCACAATATAGATGAGGGAAAGGTGTAAAATTGCATCCAAGCCATTTTGAAGCCATAGAGGGTTTTTTTCATGGGAAAAAAATGAATGTGTAATTTTACAAAAGTTTAATCAGTGGTGGGATCAGAACTTTACTGGAGTTTTTCTAACAACCATTTTTTTTGTTTTGCCCATAAAACATTTGTTCTATGGTGGGATCAGAACTTTACTGGAGTTTTTCTAACGTTAACAACCATTTTTTTTGTTTTGCCCATAAAACATTTGTTCTCATGTGAAGTAGGTTAGAAAATCCTAATCTACTTCCTCATATATGATGGAATGAACAACCTAATACAAATACTGCAACACGGGTCGATCTTTGCTTCAACGGAAGCTGAGCTCCTGTTTTTTCAAGGAGAACACACAACTACAATGGAATACATACACTCGATTGGTCAATGCACCAATCACAATGTAATATCTCTCTTTAGGCATACAATTGTTTAATACAGGTCACACACTTGAATAATCCCTGTTCTTCCAGCCATTAAAAGCTCTAAATAAACCAGTAATAAAGCGTGCACACACATATTCATGATCATGATATAAAGATAAATTGGATAAACTTACAAATTGAACTCTTACCTGAACATATACTATTTAGGGAAGTTCTCATCATAGGATACAGTTTTCAAGCAAACACAGCTGAAAAACTGATGTTTGGGAGGCAGGAGTCGAAGATGTGACCTTTGCTTGATATTCAGGACACTGGGAGGAAAATGCTCTCACGAGACCCTGAAAGATTTATCAGAACAATTCAACATTTTACCTTCACTTTACTTTCACTGAGGAAGTACTAAAGGAGGGGCAAAAAAGCAGGTTTTGATGAATAATGCAAGGAGGACATTGGTAAAGATCTAGATCTCTAGTGCCTAAATATCAAACAAATGGAATTTACTCTTCAAGCATAACGGAAGGTTTTATTCGTATGTTTGTCGCCCCGTTGAGAATAATGCACATGTTAAAGTGTGTATTTAATACAAATTCCACTTTCTCGTTTTGAATGGATGGAGATATTAGGAAGAAAAGACTGTAGGCGTTGTGCTGCATGTATGTATGTAGATAATTATAATAATTTTAACTTTTTGGTGTTTATAAGTACCCAGAAGTCTTACCTAAACATAAGTAAGACAGTCACTCACAGTCTTTAAGAGACAGAGAACCTTACCTCAGATTAGTTCGTTAGTTCACCCCAAAGTCATGCAAGTTGTTGTTGGAATCATTGTTCACAAGACACATTTATTCTAAAGACTCTGACATTAAAATGGCAGTTCAATTTGGAAAAAAACTAACTTCGTTGTAGACCTGTCTCAGCCTCAACAACTCTTTCACTGACACCAGATCTGGAGAACAGTAGTGAGTATATTAATCTTTCTGATTCATGAGTGGCAACATCAGCTGCAAACATTAAATCCATGACAACATCTGGTGTTGGATTGTTTTGAGATCAACAAGCACTAGTCCTCAGTGATGGGTTAGTGTTGAATAGGTGCATTGGGGATGAACGGGAAAAGCCACCACGCCAACTAATGGCCTGCTGATTGTCAAATCTGCTTTGCTGCATTATTTTTGAAATTATCTTAAACATTCTTTTGTCATTTTAATTTTCTAAAAACATTTACAAATAAAAATTTAAAAAAATAAATAATACTGTGCTTCTTTAATGTGCCAGATGCACATAAATATCCAGTTATTCTGAGCAAGTATCCAAAATTCTTGTTTGTTTTTAAAATTTTGTTTGTTTGTTTGGTTGGTTGGTTGGGTTTTTTTTAGGTGCAAAGCTTGGACCTATCAACAACGAACCCAGGGAATTTTTGAATCAACAGGCACATGTCTGAGACAGCTGGACGCACAGGCTCAGTAAGAAATCCAACCTCCTCAATGACACAGACAACAAATGAAGCACTCCACAAAGAGCTCAGAGTGCAGAGAACATATTAATTAGATTTCTATCTGTATGTGTTTCCTTTTGCTCAGTTGAGAGAGAGGAGAGAGAGTGAAAACAGAAGTGTCCCTTATATCTGTTATTTCTTCCTGTGGTTACTTTTCCTTCTCTACAGTGTAAATACTAGAAATATGCTTAAGAATAAGATCTAAGGATGAAACTGAATATGCCGTATACATGAGTATGAAATATGAGGTTGAAGCTAATGACTCAAGCAAATGATGGAAGCTTGGCTGGATTTGAATTGAATTCATGGCAAAAAAGCAAACAACAGTTTCTCTATGCTCTAACACTTTTGATTTTGAAATAGAAAAAAACTGAAATCTGAGATGGTGAGAGATGGAGCTGGATGAGAATCTGAGGTAAAAAAAAGAGAAAGTGGGAAGATAATAATACAGTGTAAATGAGCTCCAATCGCTGTATTCACTGTGATGGTATGATTACAGTGACATCCTAAACTGAAATGCTAAAAGATATGAGTTCATTACACTTTTACACATTTTTACACATCAGACATGCATGAGCTAGCAGCCATGGCAGTTAAATCATTATCGAGCAAGTGCTGAAACGTGTTTAATGTTGTTTTTTTTTCCCCCTGAGAAATCTCATTAATCGCTAAATACGTTGCGTCAGTGACATGTAATTTTTAACATCCACAATTCAGAACATCATTCCAAGAAGTGATGCAGCTGAATGCAAATAGGCTACATTACTTGGCAAAGCACAAATTATGTGATGGAAATGGATACTTATTTAATTGAAAACTGTCTATTTCTGTTCAGGCGAAAACAAAACATAATAATGTCTATCTTAAAGCACCAACCAGTATGTGCATCAATAACCTATAAGTGTCACAAACAAAACTCTCAAAAAGGGTATGTAAATAGGCTGCATTATGGGCCTGGTTCAAGGCAAAATGTTGACACGCTCACAATTGATCATCCAGCAATGATTTGCCACTGTTTACTATGTTACTTACGAATGTCCACCTTGTGTTTTTGCTGTTTTTGACCATTTTTGTCACTGCAAGGAACACAGTTGGTGAGAGAGGCAGAGTGAACGGTTTATAATATGAACTGAAAGTGGTCATGCAAACAAGCTAAACCAATGAGGACTACAAGAGGACAGAGTGATGCTCAATTTTCTCACCTGCTTCTTTTAGCTCAAGCTGTCTCTCCCTCTCTCTCTGCACTGACAGTCAAACACAACATCTATTTGCTAGAAAATAAGATATAATCTGACGAATGCAGAGTCATGAGCTTATTAAATACAAGAAGAAGAGAATTCACATTTGGAGAATTATCACACTGCGTAGTAATGAGAAATCGTTGTGAACGTTCAGCTGTCTGATCCTCACAGTTTACGCTCTCTCAGTCCACTCCATCCTGTCCTGTCTTCTTCCTCTCTATCCTCCTGTCCTGCCCTCACTCTTTGTGCTGTAAAGCAAAAGGGTATCAGGACATCAGGGCTCGGTGGTTTGATATTCGCCTGCTAATATTGTTGGATTGACATTTAATGCAGCTGTGATCCCGCAAATTACTTCAGTATAAAAGGGTTGTTGTATTTTTTTCCATCTTTGCATTTTTCCCAAGGAAACTGCACTGACACATCAAGAAAGATGCATTTTAATTTAAGGGGGTGAGATAGAAAAAATAAAGTATGAAGAAGTGGAATTATATTTTATAATTAATTATTTTAAATTAATTTGTCCTTTTGAAGGCACAGCCATCACATTACCAGTTAATGTCACGTTACAAAATACATTTGTTTGATTTACTGTGATGTAGCTTCTGGTCTTATACCAATCAGAGAAAGAGAGAGATACAGAGAGGGTTCATTTGATCATTAGTAATGATGTCTCTGTGCACCTCAACAAACATCAAATTCTAGTGAATCTTGAATGAACAGATTTGAAGGAACACCCACAATTTTTGTATCCTGGGTATTTATGTTTCTGTTTAAGTAGTCCAAACATGTCGTTGTATTCATCACACATAAAGCGTAATCAAGCGTGTGTTGTGACTATATCTTTAGACACCCGGAATACTTCTTTAATTCCCCTCCTGTGGTGATAATGTGTTATGAAGGTCACCAGGCAACACTTCTGGCATAATAATGAGATACTGATTTGGAGCCCTTTCCCAGCCGTACTGTAAGTCACTTGTCTTTACAACTTTTATTTTGCTGTATATGTTTTATTTTATTGCATGATATCTACACTCATCAGCTGTTTTATTAGGTACACCTTGCTAATACTGTGTTGAACCACATTTGCCTTAATTGCCTTAATTCCTAGTGTCATAGATTCAACATGGTGCTGGTCCATAGTGACATAATGGCATCAAGCAGTTGCTTCAGATATGTAGGCTGCAGAGACCAGTCCATCTGGCACCAACATCTTTCTTCCTTATTCCTGGATGCTCGGATTGAATTTAGGCGGTTCAGACTGACCATGTCTACTTGCCTAAATACTACGAGTTGCTGCCATGTGATTGGCTGATTAGATATTTCCATTGATGAGCAGTTGAACTGCTGTATCTAATGAAGTAGCTGGTGAGTGTATGTTCTGATTAAAACCTATTTGAGAACAATATGAGAACACCAAGACTTGAAGTGTACACTGAACTCTCAAAGTAATTAAACTGTAGCCAGAATTCACTCAGGAAGAACAAACCTTTGCATGCTAGGCCATATTTTATTTCTTACATAACACCACGCACTCGTATGCAATGTTGACTCATAATCACTTTGCTGGGTTTTCCTGGGAGCTCTTCCTGTCAGCTGGTCTCTCCTATTCCATAGCTCAGCAACACGCTTATTACACAGGGCTATCATCTTATTGCCTCGAATTTTTAAATCTGACTCTTGCAGTATGTTCATGCTGTTCTAAAACACAACCTCCACCTCTACACCCGGAGTCCTCATTGTCTTCAGCTCCATGGTCCCATCAGATTTCAGTGGCAGAGGGGTTATTAGCCACCAGAGTGTCTGGTCTCTGGCGACACACCCTGCTGTTCCGCAGTTCGTGTCCTTGCATGTCCATGCACCAAGGGCTTGAGACTCAACCATCAATTCTTAGTCCACCCAAAAATCTATTTATTTACTTCATTACTTACTTCTCTTCTGATTGAAAAGGTGATGGCTGGGTGTACTGTAGTTTTCAAACACGACTGCCGATACTATCATTTTCGGTCATGCTTGTTATTCGCTTTCTTTGTCGTGAATTAGTTGAGAGGACGCATGCCACTGTTGTTTCCATCAGCCAACAGCCAGGAAGCGGCCTGGTTAGTGGAGGCAATGTGCAGTGTTTCTTGGCTGGAAGAAGCAAAGTTTCTGCTGTTTCTGCCTGGCAACCTCACTGCAATGACAACTCCACCAGAAGTCATTTGCTTTGGCCAAAAAGTTGTCTGGCACTAAATGCCCCACAAAACTGCAAATTGTGATTTGAACTGTTTTTTGCATTTGCATACTTTAATTGAATAGCATGTGTTTATTATTTATTAGTTTTCAAAGTTTAAAGGTAGATCTTTATACAAATTTAACAAACATTAACTGCCCGGTGGATGAAACTTTATATTTAATATTTCAAACTTCATATAGTGTAGGAAGTTGACAGTCCTTCTTCCAATTTCACATGTACCAAAAGACAAGTTTAGAAAAACAAAAACTGAATTTTAAGACTGTTAGGGCCCTATTATATCAAACACCGGTAGGTAAATTGACATATGTGCAAGTCTATGTCAATTTTGACGTTTAAACAATGCACAAATTGGGCACAAGCGACAAAGGGGTTGCATTTATTTATTTGTGTGTTTTGGTCATTACTAAAATTAATCCAGAGTTTCAACACCCATTCCCTCCCTTTCTGGGTAGTCAGTGACACTCATCTCGTTGAGGGACAGGTTAGTCTCCAAAGCCTCTGTCCCGTCAACAAATGCACCGGTATGTAACTGCCGTGTATGTGGATTTGAGTTTTGAGAACCAGTCAGAATAACTGTCCTGATTACCAGCATGAGGCTGCTGAAGGGTAATGCATTAGAATAGATTAGGATCTGACGATGATTCCTTCTTCTGTGCATCCAAAGATCAGTTACTCAGTCCAGGCCTGGAAACATATTGTTTAATTCTGATAACCTTTAATTCTATCATGCCAATTTTATTATGTAGTTTTGCTGTGTCCCATGAACTTTAAATATGTGTAAAACCAATATGATACTGACATTTGACCAGGTTGTTGTTGGTAAAAATCATAATTGTTTACTCCTGCCTTAAGATAGCAATGTGTTAACAACTTGCCTGACTTCACCTCAATTGTGGACTGTATGACAAATGTCCTATACAAGAAAGGCCTGAGTGGACTGTACCTGCTGAGAAGATTCAGGTCCTTTGGAGTGTAGGGAGCACTCCTGACTGCCTTCTTTGCCACTGGTGGTATCAGCCATTTTCTATGAAGTAGTCTGCTGGAGCAGCAGCATCTCAACTGCTGACAGGAGGGAGACTTGACAGACTCATTAAGAAAGCCAGCTCTGTCTTTGGATGTCCCCTAGACTCAGCACAGGTAAGGGGTGATAGTAGGATGATAGCAAAGTTGTCATTACTTCCACTTCATGCATGACCATCATAACTGAGCAGCTCCTTCAGCAGCTGTGTGAAGGAGAAGTACTTCCCTTCTGCTGCTGTCACACTGTATAATCAGCACTGCTCCCAGCAGACACACAATCAGACTCAATCACTGATACACTTGAGTGCAATATTCTATCATTTACTTGTACTTAATATTCATTTTTTCCATCTGTAGACACTGCTTGTGTTTGTTTTTATGTAAATTTGGATTTCTTCCCACTTTGGGACAATTAAAGAATATTTAAGTTAAAAATCAGGCGGTTAAAAATCAGTGTGTCGTATCCGCAACTGTGGCAGTAATCAAAAGCAGCACAATTACAAGAAACATTGAGTGTCTTTTGAGAAAATATGCTCAAAATCAGGCTGTGGGCACAGCAAGCTAAATGCTGAATATTCATAGTCCAAGTTAAAAGGATATTGAACTCGACCTCTTCACTTTTTTTTTTCATTGACTCAAGCAGTAAATATCATCTTGGATATATAACATTATCCAGCCGCCTACTGAGTTTGCATACACAAGAGTCGTTACTCTTATTGATCTCTCATTTAACTCAGTATAAGTACATGTAATTCCCAAAAGAATTGCCCTTTCATACAACTCGAGCAATAAAATGATCACTACACCCTTTTGTTTCATTCATGTTTATTTATACCTTTCAGAGTCATATTTCAAATATATTTGCCTCTAAAATACTTCATTACATGACAGAGATATACAACACCCAGCACTGTTGAATACCTTCTCAATTTTCTCCCCGTTAAAGGTGCATTTCACAACTCTTGTTCCGAAATGGATCATTACATGAACTGCTATATGCCATGAAACCTGACAGCACTTGTTCTATCACTGTTACCAGTGCACTGTTCCCCAAAACCTAATGTGAAGACTTGTCACAGTGAGTAATAACATTAAAGTGACTCCTATAAAAGTAAGTTGTAAGGCTTGTCCCCTCGAAGCTGCTAGGCGAAAGGTCAGATGCCACAGACTGCTGACTTTGCTGCATGTGCCGTCTTTTTTTTTTTTTTTTTCAACCCATTCAATTGAACTTTATATTAAAATATTTTCCTATTACAATTTAACATAGTTTGTAATCTTTTCTGGGCAAAAAAAAGCAACGGCCACAGTGAATTTTATGTTTTAGAAAAAAAGAAAATAACTTTTGAACATGTACCTCACAATGTTGGAAGAAGAAAAACAGAACCTTCACGCAGTTGCTCAGTATATTAGCAGATTGAACAGCTCACAAATAGACAAAGGTTGAGTTATTCCACACCCTTTCAGGTAAAGTCCAGTCAATTCAAGACAGTATAGACTATATAGATAGACGATTAACAGTCAACTTGTCATTCATCTTATTACAGTTTTTACCTGTGGCAGAATTTTATTTGAAAGTGTGTATGCATGCAGCTCTACAGGGGCTCTGCACAGAGATGATATTAACAGATCAAGTGTTTTTTGATGGAGATTTATATGAAGAACAAGATACTAATAATCCTACACTGGGCACTGTCTGCCACTGGCTTTCATATCAAACGAATACACCTTTTAATTGTAACATTTTGCAAAAGACTGTTTTTTTCAAATGCTTAGTGGGCTTATTTCACCTGCCTAATGAAATCAAACTCATTAACTCATTATGTGAACACTTAGCCCGTTTTCTTGTCTTTGGTTTCTCATAATCAAAGTTTAACTATATTTCAAATCAAGTTAAATTTGAACTAACTTTTATTTTCCTACTTTGGACATTCCCATTACATTCTATCGCAGCGTAAATTTCTCTCAACAAATACGACCATTGTAATTGCTGGTTAAAAATGAAAGCGCGGTACCATTAATGCCTTTATTGAAGCTGAGCTCTGTTGATGATGTTTACAGTGTTGATGTCACATAAGTTTTGCTTTGCCTTATCTGTCAGATTAATTTTTGATTCTGGTGCTTGTAATCAAGTCAGTCGTCATACTTGACCACATCCTCACGTTGCTCAGCTACGGCATTGTAAGATAATTAGCGGGTTTAAAAAGAATTTCTGTTGACATTTACTGCTTGTTTACTGTTGGCAGCAGATGTTGTTTTGAAAAAAAAAGAACCGTGAATATATTATTTCTAATAAAAACCTGAATAAAATTGAAATATTAGACGCTTTCAGGATGTGATTTTATTGTGGAAGATATATGCAAACATGACACGGATATATCATGTCCAACATGAAGTGTTGCTACAGGTCTGTTATATTCCATCATTATGTTTTTTAAATTAAAATTGCCGGATTTTCATTTAGTTTAATTTCATTTGAATACTGGAGACAAAGCCTTGCTTTTGGCAACTAAAGTTTGAAGATGTTTTTTTAAGTTTTTAAATGTTGCCGCAAATGCTGTCGCAAAGGGCTATTGAAAAAGTTTCACATCATATTTTAATAGCAATAATTTTAAAAAGTCAATTTGTTGCTATGTCAGTCAACACAATGATAAAAATGAAAGGAATGAGTTGGATTATTTGTGTATAGTACATTATTTCAAAATAATACACTGTCTTCTCCTTTAAAATAAACATTGTCACAAAAGCTAAAATACGACAAAGTGTGTGTGTTTGTGTGTGTGTGTCTGCATCTCTTTAGGAAACAATACATTTTTAAATTGCCATAATATTCTGTCTTGCAGCTAATGTAAAGTATGTAAATTATTATGCGATTGTGAAATGTTTCTCCTGTTCCTACTGTCATCGAGTCATGATAAATGATTTTACAAATAGCATGTTTAAATGTCATGCACATGAAACGGATACACTATTTCTAAAATGTATTCCATACGAGTAATGTGCTGACCCACAGTGTGCTGCTAAATAATACTCATGATACTGTAAAAGCAAAACTGATACAAGTACCACAAATAGTCAATTCATTTAGCCATAGTGGAATTGGAGGTGCTGCAATGAATGCCTAGAAACAAACAAGCAAACAAACAAAAGTGCATTTTATTTTTTTTCAGGGAGAAGTGCATTTAGCTTTAGTTGTTGCAGGCCATAGAGGTCTATCGCATTTCATTCCTAGCACATCTCTGCCAAATCAGCTTGTTTTTAAAACCAGCTGCATGGCTCAGCTGCCTCTATACAGTAAGTCGCTTTGCAACCCACCTCTGGCCTGGCTCCTACCTACTTTTTATGTCGTATCTGACTTAATCAATGGCATCTCATCTCCATGTAGGAGTGTGGAAGGGCAGTGAGATTCCAGAAAAGAGCCAACCTGCCAAATATAACTACTAGTATAACTCTAATAATTTCTTTGACAATAAAGGTCCTGATTTGATTGAAATACATTTACATGAGACTAATTGAGGTAAAGGATTTCCTTTAATACTGAGAGTCCCAAAGGGCTTCAATATAGCATCCTGCGTAATTTCACAGATTTGTATTACATGTTTTAACACGGAAAGTGTAGATCACATCAGATAGGCCCAGCAAAACGAGCAAATCATTTTTGTAAAATATGTAATAAGTGAATAATAACTGTATTGTTGAAAAATCAATATAACAATTTTTCCCAAACACGCACACACACACACAAATGATTATAAATGAAACATAATAAAAATGCAATGGTCAAATCAGCAAAAGTACATACAGCAAGGAAGAGAAAGATTCACATGTAATGCACACAGTAAAGAAGTAGACAAAGCAGGTGACAGGTCAAAACAGGGTTTTGTCATATGACATGAAACACGCTGCTGTCAAATACAGACGAACTGTACCCTGAAAGAGTAAAATAGTTATTCTAGTTAATACCTCCCCTGGTGTACCTTTCTGAGAGGTGAACGTACATGAATAACCAATGACAAATGAGAAGAGATGACAACACTGTTATTTCCCGGAGACTTAACCGTGATCTTAAATGTAATACAAAGTACTAAATACAGATTTATAGATATGAGTATTGCTTAACTTTAACAATCATATCTATGTGATTATGGAACTTGTTTACACTTACAGACATTCAGCGCTCATTAAACAATGACAGAGAATCTGATATGTGATACAAACTCAACTCAACCCGCTGGATACTGACAATCTTCTCCACCTTTCACTGTTGTAGTGAAGTCGCACGTGGCATTCAATAACCTGTGGAGAAAGAAGTACTTTCCAATCATGTTCATATTTGACTGAACTGACTGTCCAGTCACAGTCACGTAGTTGTGGTTGACCAAACTTGACCTATGAGTGATGCAGTCCAGCGATGGGTAGTTTATAGTGACGGACTTTTCAACTATCATCCGTGCGTCTTCTTGTTGATGAGGCAGAGCGTGAGCTGATGACTACAAGGAAATCTGAGTAAGTTTGTGTGTATGTGTGTGCAAAGAGAAGTTGAGATTTCTATCCAGGTGGCTTGGTTCAGCTTGCATTTCCCACTTCGCGTCCAATTTCGGTACCGGGTCACAAATCCTCTTCTCTTCCTCTCATAAATATTAATATAATTCCTTAAAACCCATTGCCCTTGACTTTTTTGAACGCCATAAACAAAACAGAAAAGAAAAAAAAATATCAAAAACATCGAATAGGTTGGACAAATTGCAACATTACATGATAAAATAAAACCGAAAGGAACAGCAGAGTTTGTATAAACGTTGTGCTTCTTTAATTCCATTTTGTAAAGTCCTCCACTGTCCTAGTTGTGTTCCAGTTGAAACTTTGTTACATTTAATATATATAGAGATAAATGTACACGCATAATCTGCACTGAGGTTTGTCTCTTGTGGCAAGCGGTGAGGCTACCGGGAGCACAATTCTATGTTCCCCGTTTCTGGCTCATCCTTTCCCTCATTCTCATTTATTTAGTCATTCATTCATTCACTCATCAGATTTATCTTCATCTGCGTCATTCAATATCTTCCCTGGTCCCAAGGGCTGGTTCGGAAGGGAGATGGTCCCTTGAAAAAGAAGGTTTAATTCTTCACCTTCACTCTCTTCTCTACTTTCTTCTTGGAATTCCTGATTCCTCGTTTATTCCCTCAAGTCCTTTGTCTTCTTTGGTAGAGTGTCCGACACTTTGGTGTGTCTGGGGAATAGGTTAGGAAAAGGAGGGCCCTTAAGGAATGTGGATCGAGGGCATGGAGATACATGAGAGGGTGCATGGTTGATGAAGAGAAGGAAAGGCGGACATGGATAAAGTCGATTAGAATAAGTTTAACAGACTGAAAAAATACCAGCTTTGTCAAAAGTCAGTATGTTGAGCATTAATAAGGAATGAAGTTGGTTAGATTAAGTGTATGGGAGGAAAAGGTTTCAAGAAAGCAGAGCTTGAGAAACTAGACGAATATTTACTGTTGCTGTTTTTCAAAGCCAGAAAGAAGAACTAGATGCACAAAGGAGAGAAAGACAAGAAATATGGGTGACTGGAGAAAAAGGGCAGAGAGAGAAGTAAGAGCATAAGCTGGGGCAGTGTCTGTCCCTATACAGACAGGCGGTGTTGTGGGAAGTGCTCATCATCTGTAGAGTAGCAACAGGAAGCAGGAGAGGACAAAGGTCATCCAGCTGGCTACGGGAAGCGAGTGCGATCCACCAATCAGAACTGCGGAAACAAACCCAAATAAAGAAACATATTTTTAGTGAATACATGCAGATAAGAGAACACCATGTTTCCAGTTCCAAGCATTCATATCATAGTTTGAGTTATAAGTTCGCACTGACAAAAGTTCTCCTCACCGTCCGCCATGTGTGGTTTTATGTGCGTATAAGCACTCTGAGTAACCACTAGAGCTTTTTTACTCTCAAGCCTTCAATGAAATTACTTGTTTTAGAAAGTAAAATTAAGAATTTTTATGGCCAGGCTGAAACACATTTACATTTGTGCTGTATGTGTATCAAAAGATATTTGAAATATTGATATTAAGACTGAGACATGTCAGATTTTAAACCACTAACTGTATGCAAAGATGGATGACATGGGAGCCCCCCAAAGCGTAATCACCTCAAATGCCCCCTGGTGACTGGCATTATTTCAGATAGCGCTTACTAAGGCCAGACAAAAAAAAAATGGGTGTAAAACGTCATGATTGACAGCTGTGCACTCCTGCAATTGGGCTGCCTGGTGCATTGGCAGGAAGTCAGTGCCACACTTCACTTCCCAGCTTCTACTGTGCAGACTCTGACTCTCAAATGATGTGATCAGTGCGAGATGGCGTATCCTGAATATATTGTTTTCCTTTTCATAGAATAGGAAGTGATGATGGTTTTTTTACCTGTCTGAATTTGATGACTTGTGGAAATTGTATTAAATTTGAAAAAAATGTCATTGTTTTTACTCTTTATTTGAAATTGTTTGTTCTATCCTTGAATAGCTATGGCCAGCTAAATGGTTTCTTGAAATGAGTCATGATCCAGAATTTTTATGTTGAAAACAGACCAGATTCTCCACGCAATAACTGCCCTTGACTTCCGGCCTGACTTGATTGACTATTTGCATCATAACGCAGCTTCTGTCAAAAATAGACTAGGAGTGTATTCTCTGTGGAACAGCACAGAGAGACGCCTCAGGGATGCTCCTGAAATGCACCACAGCACGCCTTTGGGTATCACTAGTATGAGGCTAAAATGGCTACCTTCAGCTCCATTGTCGCATCTGGAGCATGACGCAGATCAGCTTGGTGGTATTTGGAGGTAATAAATAAAAGTACTTGATAAAGTAATTAATTTCATTACTAATCTTACCAATACTTTTACAATACAATTTCTCTAAAACAAACAAAACTTCTGCATCACCAAAGAAGGAATGATTGTTTGTTTTTCATGATTTTTCCTTATTTTCTGAAATGCTCTGCATACAACATTGATTGCCCCTGCAGGAACCGCCACCTTACCGTAGTGGAGGGGTTTGGGTGCCCTAATGATCCTAGGAGCCACGTTGTCGGGGGCTGTTTGCCCCTGGTTCGGTCACCCAAGGCAAACTGGTCCTAGGTGAGGGGCCAGACAAAGCGCGGTTCAAAAGACTTCTATGATGTTGACAAACAAGGTCTTGTGTACCCTGCCCGGAAGGATACCGGGACCCTGCCCTGGAGCCAGGCCTGGGGAAGGGTTCCGTAGGCAAGCGCCTGGTGGCCCGGCCTTTGTCCATGGGGTCCAGTCGGGCTCAGCCCGAAAAGGAGACATGGGTCCGTCCTCACGTGGGCCCACCAAGAGCCATAGCCATAGCCATATCGTGGCGGTAACCCCAGGACCCGCTGGTTGACACCAGAGGTGAAAGTTTCCGTCAAGCTGAAGAAGGAGACTTATAAGGCATGGGTGGTTTGTGGGACTCCTGAGGCAGCAGACAGCTACCGGCAGGCCAAGCGATCTGCGGCTCGGGTGGTCACTGAGACAAAAACCCGGGTGTGGGAGGAGTTTGGTGGGGCCATGGAACAAGACTTCCAGTCGGCGTCGAAGAAATTCTGGCAAACTGTTCGGCGGCTCAGGAGGGGAAAGCGAAACCCCGTCCACACGGTCTTCAGTGTGGGAGGGGAATTGCTAATCTCAACTGAGTCTATAGTTCGGCAGTGGAAGGAATACTTTGAAGATCTCCTCAATCCCACCAACACACATTCCGAGGAGGAGGCAGAGCCGGAGGTCTTTGGGCTGGGCTCTCTCATCACTGGGGTCGAGGTTGCTGGGCCTGTCAAACAACTCCGCAGCGGCAGCGCCCCGGGGTGGATGAAATTCATCCCGAGCTCCTCAAGGCTCTGGATGTTGTAGGGCTGTCCTGGTTGACACACATCTGCAACATTCATTGCGTGGACATTGGGGACTGTGCCTTTGGAGTGGCAGACAGGTGTGGTGGTTCCCCTTTTCAAGAAGGGGGACCAGTGTTCAAACTACCGGAGGATCCCACTCCTCAGCCTCCCTGGGAAGGTCTACTCCAGGGTGCTGGAGAGGAGAGTCGGGCGGCTAGTTGAACCTCGGATTCAAGAGGAGCAATTTGGTTTTCGTCCTGGCTGTGGAACATTGGACCAGCTCTATACCCTTGGGAGGGTACTGGGAGTTTGCCCAACCAGTCCACATGGGTTTTGTGGATCTGGAGAAGGCTTATGACCGTGTCCCTCAAAGTGTCCTTTGGGGGGTGCTCCGGGAGTATGGGGTAGATGGCCTTTTGTTAAGGGCCATTCGATCTCTGTATTGTCGGAGCCAGAGCTTGGTTCGCATTGCCAGCAGTAAGTCAGACCCGTTCCTTTGTCACCGGTTCTGTTCATAATTTTTATGGACAGAGTTTCTGGGCGCAGCCAAGCGGCAGAGGGAGTCGAGTTCGGTGGCCTCCGGATTCCGTCTCTGCTATTTGCAGATGACGTGGTCCTGTTGGCCTCATTGAACAGTGACCTCCAGCTTGCAATGGGATGGTTTGCAGCCGAGTGTGAAGCGGCGGGGATGTGGATCAGCTCCTCTAAATCTGAGGCGGAAAAGGTGGATTGCCCACTCTGGGTCTGGGTCGTTGTATGAGCTACACTACATCTGTCTTTCATAGGGTTGTGATACTAAAAGGTGATGATATTTCTAATTGAAGTGAAAAGGCCTATCCAAATCTATTAACACCTGAGGGGGGCAGCAGTACATCTTTGCTGCTTGTTGTCTGCTGGAAACCCACAGGACGACAAAGAAAAAGAAGAAGAATCCAGCTGCGGCCAGCGTGATGTTGGAGTCTGACGATATTAGCATTGAACATGCCTCTGCCACTTTAAAATCGTTTGTATGACAGCACTTTGGGTCCCCGGAGGATGTAATAAACAGCATCAGAGTGACAGATAAGACACAAACAGTATGTACCCACTGTAAGAAAACATTGCTTTACACTACAGCTAACACCAGCTCTAACGCAACAATAAATACTTTTGCACTTCAACTTCCACAATCAAGGGCTACAGTCACATCAATAATGAGAAATATCTGTGTTTTCATTGCAGCTAATATGAGACCATTTTCTGTGGTAGAAAGACATCTCCATACATAATTTATGCACGCACCGCAGCTGTCATTTCAACCTTTATTTCCTTTTATTGACTGATTCACTGTTGAATTCGATTTTGATTTTGCAAAGCAAATCAACGTTAATATTGCGACAATGTTTTCAATCTAATACAAAACATCTATTTTATTTTTCAAGTAATCTATTTAGCAAAACATGATAAATTGCTTATAAAATTATGTATAATGATTTTAAAAACAGAGGACACTACATGATGATTACAAATTGCTTTAAATTTAAATGTTGATTTGTGGGAATTTTGTTAACACTTTTATATCCATATTGTGTGACTATTGTTTTAATGTTGAAAGATCATCAGACATTATTTCAACTTCAAACAGTATCTCACTATGAGTTTTAAAAAATGCTGTATAAATAAACTTTATTATTATAAACGTTATTATTTCAATGTTGAATTTCAGTCATGTGCTGCCTTGGACAGTTATAAAATATTTCAAAATGCACCTGTATTGTTTTGTGACTCCATTTTTTTTGCCATTTTTCCAGTCATATATTTAATTATTGAACTTTTCTTAAAAGTACTGTTAAAAATATCGTCTCCTTCTTGTGAACCCAATATCATGTATCATCACATTTCATCAGCTGGATGTAGCATGACGACCCAAGTGTTTCATGGTTTAAAATGCAGAAAAGTGAACGACTATCAGGGAAAGGTTTCTAAAGATATGAAAAGATGGAAAGAAAGATAGATGGAGTGGACAAGTGGATAAGTAATCAGACAGATTAAGTTATTATTGGTAGTTATTGTTTCCTTGATTATTCTCTGCATGCTATTACTTTTTCTAACACAGATAGACGATGCAGTACACATGTTTTATGTTGTGCAACTTAATTGTCCCAAACTCTTTTTTCTGCCTATTGGATGCTTAGTGCTTAAATTAGATCATTTAAGATTCTCTATTTATTTTCTTTTGTGTGAAAATAAGTCCCGTGTAAAAGTAGTGTGCACAAACACACTCATTCTCCTCATTTACATGCATGCTACATACTATCTCTTTTATATGGAAATTCAGCAAAACACACACAGAAGCTGTTCAAAGATGAGTTTCAGAAATAAAAAGTAGGTACTGTATTAAAAAAAATCAATATGAATTCATATCAAAAGTCCATTATCCAGACAGAAAATCAATACTTATGATAAACTTTGATTCAAATGCAGCATACACACACATAGACACACAATGAAATTTCTCTAGTGGTTTGCAAGTAACAGATTGAAAAGGGAGATGCTGTTTTACATCCCTCTCTCTCTGTGTCTTTGCTTCAAGCTTATTCATCATGCATCTCTCTGTTCTCTCATGGAATTAAAATCAAATGAGGTATTAGTATGGACAACTATATTACATTATTACATATAAAAATACAAATTTCATATATTACAATAGAGTTTGCATTTGGTGGTGAATGTGTCTGTATGGTATGGGCATTTTCATGTATGTATGTCAGAAAACAGTCAACAACATTTTAATCCAACCACCAACTCAGACTTGTTTCATCTTTTGCATTAGTGCAGCACTGAAAAACAGCATTTCCTGTTTAATAATAGGTATATAATATTCACATCTCCTTCCAGAGATCTTGATCCTGTTACTGACCGAACAGAGGAAACCCTTACAGACTTGTAAAGTTTACCTGACTTGTGTCTAATTCACACTTCTGCGCAATTTAAGAGAAAGAAACAGTTTTGTGCGCAGTATGTGAAATAGCCAGATTATCCAGGCATATTTAATTTATTTATGTTAAGCTATTTTAGAAAATGTAATAATTTGCTAGTTTATATTATACATTCTTATTGTTAGAAATGTATGTACAGCTTTCCAAGTTTATAACAGTTTAATATATGTGACTTGCAGTCAGTTAAGTATAGTGGTGCCTCACTGAAAAAAAAAAAATACACAATTTTTTTGCAAAATGTTGATTGTCAGATGTGTGTATTTGAGATCGGTGTGCATCCCTGTGCATGTTCCTGATTATGTCTATGAGTGTCTATGTAGTGTGTGTGTGAGAAAGAGAGCGAGAGAGCGAAAGAAACAAAGACAGAGCGAGTAAATCAATGCGTTTCTGAGCCAGAAGGCATTTGTCCAATGAGGTTTTGCTGCTACCCCCTGCATTTCAGAGGAGGTGAGACTGGCAGCATTATCCAGCTCATACATCACACCTGTGACACTCACACCCACATGCATGCGAACACACACACAGAGCCGTATGACAGTTTGCTGATCAAAGCTGCTATTGATCTTATGTACTGCTTTGTACTTGTGCATTTCGAAGTGCGATTTCCCCATCTGTGTTTTTAACCTATTTTTCTGTGTATCTATATTGTAATTATTAAAGACCAATATGGGAGAGATTTCACCGATCAAGATTTCACAGTCTTCCCTCTGGCTCTGACAGCAGTACAGCCAGTAGCGGAACAGTATAGAGATCAGCATTAAAGCTTATCTGCAAGTAAACTGTCTCAATAAAGTGTATTACCTCACTAAATTATCTGAGATGGCAAGTGGAAATAACATTATGTTTAATGTAACCTTAGCTGCAATGAACTGTGTGCTGGGTAATAAGCTGCGTGCTCAGTCCATCTCATTAACAGGCACTGACTGTTAATGAGATGGACTTCCAAGATTAGTTATTACGTAAGGATTTTAGTTCAAACTAATGTTAACTCTTGCAACTACCACTCACAGAACTCTAAGGTTCCCTGACATGCATTAACATATTTCACTGAGTGTAAAATAAAGAGATCATCATGGACTATATTAATTTTGGCACAAATACTACGATAGCAGTCAAAATCAGAAAAAAAAAAAAAAAAAAAAAAAAAAAAGTCATACTCTGAATCACACCTCAAATAAAACAGTATGAAAGGGAATCAGCGAGATCTCTAATTGCATGTGAACCTCTGTCAACATCTGATGACATAGAACTGAAGGCCAGTTTCAGAATAACCTTGTAGTATACAGTATACTCTTATATAACCACGTAATACCACTACATTTAAGTAATGTGATGAAGTGGGCGACTTTTGCAGGTCTATTGTACATATCAATAAATAAAGGATTAAAAAAGAAATCTAGAGAAAAGCCTGGTTATTAATGAAACATTCGCTATAAGTTGAATAGCTCTGCAATCATTAGCAGGAATTCTTTCTTGGAAGCACCTGGACGGGCAGGCAGGTGTGCTCTCATTGCTTTTATGCTTTAGGACAGCAATACATAGGTAACAAATTTCTCATACAACCTAGTATGCTAGAGCCTTAATTTAGGCTTTAGGATCCCAGAACAGAGAAAAACTATAATTTACTGCAAATGATATTGCAAATTGGATTTTTGCCTCCTTTTGGATCTTTTGACCTTTTTTGATTAATTTTAAGTTTTGACCATTGCCTGCATCTACTCACCTTCCACAAACGTATGTGTTATTATTGTATCTAATAGGTAATACTGAACTAAACATGCTCGGTTGTTGATGTTAGCGAAGCAAAAGCTAGATTAATACTCTAAAGCTAAATCTGACAATATTAAGGGAAAATCCAGATGTGGTGTCAGAGGGGGCAACCTTTCACCCCTATGAAACTGGTCATGACCCCAAAAACATTGGAGTTTCCAGTTATAAAATGATCAGATCTTCGACATGGCTTAACCAGTGTGGTGTCCATGGAACAGGCACACTAGCGACTACTAACTTATGGTTAAGCCCTTAGCTAAACTGATTGGGGATCAAATGTTTTCGTAGACTTGGAGCGGCTCTTCTTGACCTTGAATTAAAAGAAAATATTCCCTGTCACAATGTGAAATAAACTCATGGGCCCACCACATCCTACAAATTGCAAATGCTGTGTATATACAGGTATGTGTATAATGGTATGGAGTCTTATTCTTGATACATTTTAGCGCTGTTAATTCTTCAGAGCCTTGGCATTTCTTTATTCTATGTACATTTTTTGTCTTCTCTTTGTACATTTTACACTGTGGGCTTGAAGGACTTTTTTTTTTTTGCAGACTTGACAATAAAGTTTACTTTGACCATAAAATGGGATCCAGTGCATCAAAATGTAAATAAACACATTGGGAAAGCAAAGCAATTCATAAATGTCAATTATTTTACATTCTTACGTATACTTGTAGTACCCTGAACAGCATTTCTACGTCTATTTATACGTTCAATTCTGATTTGCAAAATAGAGGCTGGGGTTTGTAAACTTTTGGCCTTTCCTTTTGATTTTGTCATACCTGGGACACATGAGATGAGTCTAATTTCTAATCCTTAGGGTACCCCACCAACTCCATTTGGGCAAAATCTATACTCAAAACAGATGCATTTGTCTTTGTGGCCAAGGAATTGTCAGTCGCATGCCTGATAATTATCCATCTGTCTGCACTGTGTTTCTCTGCCTGCACAAAACCTGCAGGACACACATACTCAGAGAGCTCAAGAGCTTTCTTTTTCCTGTTTACAGCTTCATCCATTATTCACTCCATCCGCCTGTCTATGCATACACACAAGATCAGACACAGACAGAGGCATACACATCTCACACTCGGGGTTTGAGGAGGTAACCAGGATGTTAATAATTCACCCTCTCTTTTTTTTCTGTGTTCTGTTGATTCCAAGGCTGTAATGTTTTCTTTGTAGTACGTCCTAGCAATGATGCAAGGTTCTTACCACATGTTGTTGAATAGAATTAATTTACATTATACTGAAATTCAATTCACACCTCATCTATGGAAACCATCTGAGCTGAGGCTCCAAAGACAAAGGGTGTTATTTGCTGTCCAGACAGTAAAGGCATTTAAAGTCAATTTGGGATTTGGGATTTAGAATATCCGAACAAAATTGCTTGTTTACAACTAGTCATTAAAGTTACACTTGAAAAAAATTAAAATCTTGTGTTAAAAACATATTTTTGCAAATGCCAAATTAACAACAATTCAAATGTGATAGTTATTTCAAAGACCAATTGCGTGTTCTAATAGCACTGACCCATGGGACTGTTTCTTTTTCAGTTTCTCAATCTCAAAATGTCCCAATTTTACCTCACAGCCACGGCACTGGGCTGTACTGTGCCAAAAGGTTGTTGGTGTGTGTGAGTGTGGACACACAGGCGGCAGTGAAGGGTGAATCTAATGCTCACGCTCTTGTGTGTATTTGTGTGCACGCTGTAACGAAACTGCTGGCAGGTTGTAGTTTCAAATTCTCTTCTTCTGGTTCTTGAACCTGTTTCTCTCTTTTTCCTTTTTCTCTTTTTTATTTCACATGTCCACACCCACACCTCACTGTCTTTGACCTTTTCTCTCACTCTGTCTCTCACTCCACATCAAGACCTTTTTCCCCATTTGAGTCTCCCTCCACACACTTATATTGAAGTACACGTGTTATAACTAACTTCGTTTTTCTCTCCAGTTCACCCAAGGCAAAGTGGTCTGTCCAAAAAGTTTTCGGTCATTAAATTTATGGGTAGATAGATATGGTTTGACTTGTCTTGCATGCCAGCAGGGGAGGTTTGGCAATTCTGTGGTCACTTTATGGGGTAAACAGCTCCCCTTGTGGACCAATGCAGGATCCAGGTGTGTTTTTCTTCCCCTCACTGAACAGGCATTCTTCTTGAGTCACACTGTATAGGCTGATAGAGAACAGAAGGCAGGTGGATCTAATGAAGGTGGGGGAGGAGGCTCGGCTGGGGTGTGGAAACTTGGAGGATAAAGAGATAATGGAAATGTGAAGTAAATAAAACAATAGAGGCACACAGGCAGAAGAAGGACAGCAAATGATGATGAAGTTTCCAAACGCCTCCATGCCATTGCCTTGTCATGTCCACCTGTCTCCATATAAAGCACCCACACACACAACCTTTTTTTCCTCTGCGCTGTATTTCCACTCCTCCGAAATGCTAAAGAGAACATTCACTTTTCTTTTTCCTGCTTCCTTTATATTCCTGTCACTACAGTAGAGAATAGCTACCCTCTTCTTTGCTGCTGCTTCTTTTTTCAGTCAAAATCCATTTAGTTAACCTCAGTTTCATTCAGCTCTGTTACATCTTAGCCCCTACCCTGGATGTTCCTGCACACTATGGTGTGACTATGGTGTGTTTCTAAGTTTTTCCTAGATGTTTACTGTACGTCTCTCCAGTCAAAAAAATCTTACCTGTCTTACCTGCGCTGGCAACTGTGTTCTCCTGCTTGCACTTCCCTATGGTGATGGACACGTCGTCGATGGCGATGTCCCCCTCAAAACTAGGGCCTCTTATTCCTTCAAACACAATCTGTTTAGAGGGGGAAATATGGGGGTGGATGAGTATAAATGGCATACACAACCATCGCCCTGCTTAAACACACTCAATTTTAATAATTAAAAATCCCATCAGATCTCAAACTGGCAAAATAAATTAATTAAATGAAAGTGAATTTTAAAGATTTAAAGAACCAGCACAGATAACAATGCAGGTAGCAAAAATGCAGGAATTATTGCTTAGTATTAATTATTTATGAGCTGTCTTTTAAGCTAATATCATGTATGGACCCACAAGTACAAAAATCAAACAGGAGAATCTTCTGAAATATTTCCAGGCGGCTTCCTCAAGTTAGCCACCAGCCATCTGGTTTTGACTGACAGTTTAATAATGCTACGGTGCCAAGGCACTCGGCTAGCCAAAACAAGAATTTTTTTGTCTAGAATACAGAGAAATTTGAATAAACAAGGAAAAGAAACAAGGTAATTTTGAGGCTCCAAAATAATATCAAATACAAGTCTTGCAACTGCAGTTATTGCTTTGACTGCAGAGCTTGGCACTTTGTATTGTTTAACTTGAACAATGGCAACCAAATGCTTCTGTGTAATCATGTACTGTATGAGACATTTTAAATCCTGCAGTGATTTGTTGAATGGTTTCTAAAGAAATGTGAATCCAACAGAATTGGTGTGTGTGTGTAAGTCAGTATATTTTATGCTATATCTGCAATGTAGCCCTTGGGCAAGGCACTTAGCCCTCATGCTATTTCAAAAATCAAGAGTGTCTGAGTGTACGGATGTGATGCAGAGGAAAAACTGCCTGCATTCTGCTTTCATTGCATGCCTGTGCATAAGACAGACAGAGAACAGGTGTATGGATAGAGGGGTGGCAAATATGCATGACTGACCTCACTTTAAAAACCCCATCTGTTAACACCAATTTGATAAATTAAAGTATTTAGCTGAAAAAAAAGGTACAGTTGTCTACAGTGTCTTTAGCTTCATTACCACCAAGCAGCCTGGCAACAGTTCAGCTTGCTACTCATCAGAATGCCTATATTTAGACTTATATATTTTATATTCGGAAAAATTGTACTACTCCTCCACTGAGGCACTGATTATTCTGAGCTGCCACTCAAACATGGAGTTAAAACACAGCAAACAACTGTTCAATCAGAACAACCAGTTTTTTCTCATAGTCTGTGCGCTCATGTAGGATTTCCTAACGCTCCTGTTTTTCAGTCTTGAGTTTTGCTTTATGCAGACTGTTTTCAAACAAAGCCGGTCTCTTTTTCTTTCATAAAGCACATGTAAAGAATTAAAAACATAACATTTGTCTATGCAGTTAGTGTGCCATACAGTCTGCACCCATGAGAAGCAAAACCTGACTGATTACAAGCAAAGAAAAATATTATCATTTTGGATGTTGGCAGTCTGGCAGTAACGTGGCAGCTGATGTTTGCTACAACCAGTGTGTCACTTGATAAATGCTTTAGCTTCACCAAATCATTCCATCAGATTCTGACCTTCCAAGAGAATAACCTGACCCCATCCCATGTTTTTTGCGAATGAAACAGCAAAGTGAGCACATAGTGGTTAGCAGTGTTGTGCTGTTAGGACCTAAAAGCAAGGCTGAATCCAATAACCTCTTCATTGGCAGAGACAAGGGTCACCATGAATACGTGCAAGTCGTTTCATCTTTTCACCTCTGCAGTGTAATCAGGTAAAGCTGAGTTAAAGGTGAAAAGACACCACAGAGGTTGATAATCCTGTAATTGCCACTCATCCAGAGAATCTTGGAACGTTTTTTCACCTAAGCCAAGCTAACTGAAGCCTGAGTGGCCTCATACTTACATAATGTGTTAGAGTGCGAGGTGCAGATTACGCTATGGCCCCTGCAAATGTGAATAATATATCTCATACAGTCTTCAAATGCAAATAGAGCCATTTTAATTATATTTGTAAAGGAGAGGAGAGGAAAAGCCTCTATGCCCCTTTGTTGTCCAATAATACCCAAAATGAGAGATTTTCTATGAATGAATAAAAATCAATAATTAGGAGAACCTAGAAGCTGACTAAGCAGTGTGGGGGGAGGAAGGAAAGAAGTGCAGCAGTGCAGGCTGGATGAGTGCAGGATGAGTTTAGCTTGTTTGCTCATTTGTGCAAAAGGATTTTTTTGGTTTACGAGACAGAGGATAGCTGTGAGGAAACTCCAGGTGTAGTGGAAGAAACAGCTAGCACGCAGCACCAATAACCATCACCTTTTAAACTACATAACAAAGGCAAGTGGCCATGACAACATGTTGATCTCTGAAGAGGGATGAGAACGGGCTGTAACAACACCACTGCAGCAGGCGTAATTTCCTTAAAGATGAAAGAATGGTGCAGCACAAAGTAACGCAGTATCCTGCTGTGCAACACAGGAGAGCAAATGATTCTATGTGTTTATTTTTCTGGAGAAGTTCAGGGCAAAAGGCCTGAGTCCTTTCACTTGAGTGTCCATTGCTGACAGATTACGCTAAAGTGTGAGTCTCCGGTGCTAAAA
>KV751315.1:2203119-2258951 GCA_001698575.1 Mola mola
CTGTTTTGCTCACAAACACATAGACACCATCCTCGTCCCTGTCGATGTCTTGACTGTATAATTCATTAGTAGCAGGTTATGGTGTCCACATCAATTAAGCTGCCTGCCTCAGCAGTGCTAAGCTAAAGTGGAAAGTACATTAATGTCTGTGGTACTTGCCTCTCCTGGTACACAGCATGTTTGTGGTGCCTGCACATGTTCTCATTCGTGTTGTGTAGCAGTGCATATTTCAATCCTGTATCTAGGGAGTGGATATCTTGATGGTTTGTCCACATTTGGTCCTTAACCTGTATTTAATCTGAACTTGCTCTTCAGTTCTTTTCCCACAATTTCTCCCACACAGCTACACTAACAGTCATAGAGTGGCTTGAAATTGCTGTTAAAAAACTGTATGAAGTGGTAGTCTGACAGGCGATATTTACATGCCCCTCTTCACACACCAGTATCTTAGTTAATTTAGCTGAAGATGAAACGAGGATGCGAATATGTGTGTAGTTTTTGAAATAGTTGCTTTTCTCTGCAACACTGCAACTGCACCATTGGGTTTTCATCTTTTTATAATAATGACCATCTTCCTATTTCATATCAAATATCATATGTAATTGGTTGCTATTAAATAAAATAAAAAATTGGCCCAGCTTTGTTACTGTCTCTAACTGATCATGGAAACAATATATACTTTGGATGATCCCATATGAAAAATTTAGCCTATTTGACCCACGATATTAAAATTGCTGTTATGGCTGAGAGCCAATGTTTACTGATGTTGGTAAGATCTCTATAAAAATACATTTCTACAATAATCAACTTTTATAAAAACTGAAATATATGTAGTCAATGTCATTGTGAAAAACATCCAGACAGGGGACATTCCTGCCTCCAAATGTGAAGTGCATGTTACGCCTGTCGATAAAAACACCCACACGCACCTCTTCATCGTGGTTAAATTGGGTGGTTAGCAAACAGCTTTTTGGTGCATTGCCATCAACTATGGATCACACACTAACCCAATGGGAGCCACGCTAAAATAATCATCAGTTGCTCACACCTGACCAGCTTTGCTTGTTGCGACAAAACCAATACTTATAAAAAAAAAAAAATTTACATTGGCAAGTACTTATATGACTGTTGAAAAAAAAATGATGCATCCCTACCAAAAAAAATTATAATCTTAAATTTGACAATAAGGAGCCACTTGCTAGCCACAAAGTGTTATCAAACAACAGTTTAGTACCTGAGACACCAAGTTAAACTCTTGGATGCTAGGAAAAAAACAAAAGAGTTGAGTATTGTGGTATTATATTTGTCATACTGTATCATTTCTGAAAAATACTACAGCAGTTTGGAAATTGTTGGGAAGAAAAACTGAATTTTACTGCATACCAAGTATGTAAGTGAGTAAAGCAGTTTGCAACTTGACTTCAAGAGACGTGTTAACATGCAAATACGATAAAGCCTACACTGTCCAACATCACAGAGAGGCCCTGAAACATCCAGTATGCCCACTGTTCCAGACTTAATTTTTCCTTTAATGGTGAAAGAAACATGGTGTTGCAGAGGCATAGTTAATGAAGTGCAAATGCAACCCCTAGCTAAGGCCTTCAGCCCACATTCATCATGGATTCAATTTCCCCCGTGCATGTACACAGAGTATCTGGAATCATTACAACACAACTAGCAGGCATCCCCTGCTCATAAATAAGCCTGTTAATTGACCTGTCATAGCTAATTGCTGCAGGGCATAGGAGACTGGTGTGCGTGTGCTTAAAAAAAGAATTGTCTGTGTGAGAGCATGTTCATGAATCACAGTGTTAATGCGCGTAGATGTGTTTGTGTGTAAAGATAACGCGGACGTATGGAGAGAATGTATGAACAATTTAGTTAGCTGAAGAGTCTTTCCTGAGTGTGTTGATTTTAGAGCCATTAGTTATCAGCCTTGAGATGAGAGTGTGAAGCAGAGCAGGGCAAGAATCGACCCAAATGGTGTGCTTGTCCCAGCGCAGGGCCAGGGAGAAAGTGAAAAACAAAAACAGAGAGATCAAGCACACACACAGGAGGCTAGAGGCACACACAAAAAAAAAAAAAAAAAAAAAAAAAAAATCTTTTTTTTTTTCGCCTTATCTTTTTTCCTCATTGAGGTATATGCACATGCACACATACACACACACACACACACACACTCACTAACAAAGTGAGTGAGAAAGGCTGTGGGAAATGGGAGCGAGAGAAAGTGTCATGTCCAGTCAAAAAGGAGGACTGAGTCATCTAGTTTAGTCGGCCATATCCCAACAGGACAGTGCCGACTGCAAGTGCAGCTGCCAAAGAGCCAAAAAGACTTAAATGGTGTCAACATACAGTCCTCAAATACAGGCGCTTTCTCTGTTATGGCTCCCAGACCATTTCCATCAATTGTTGACTGAATGTGGCCGGTAAACTTACACTTTAAACTTGTGGTGAACTTCTGATCAGCTGAATGAGTGTGCAGCTCAAATTAGGGAAGGCAGAACCCCTTGAGCATGATTTGAGCTCAGTCAGCATTTAAAACATGAGAAATAGTTCACAATAGCTCTTAATCATGTCAAAAATAGTCTAAAGAGAGTGACATTAGTAAGTAAATGTAAATTTTATGCATTTATTTCTTCACGTATGATTATAATATGGTATTGCAATATAAAACAATTAAACACTTAAATTCAGTGATTTCAAGTTAGCATAACAAAATGGATGGCTCTAATATAGTGACCCTTGCTCTATAATCACAGGCAAAGCCTCCTACTGGACATTAACAGTTATGCTCTCATCATCAGGATCAAATATTCCACCACCAAATATTTTTTATGGATGTAGCCAGTCAATAAGAATATGTGGGAGCCCCAAAATACAGTTTACAATGCTGTGAAAATGCCAACGGCTATCCTGCCTCTCCTTTAGATCATTGCAGTAGTGTGCAGGCGTTTCTAATGTGTGGTCGACTGGGAAAAATGAGCATCCTTTCTCTTCTACCACCAGTAGCCCAACACACAGATCCCTGACCAGCAAAAAGTAGCAATCGTATCCTACCCAGCCTCTAGTCTGAGCCACAACTGTGGTAAAGCAAGGGGCCACAGCTGAGCTGGCCTAACCCTCCTAGGTGTCAACAACTGCCAACTCATTTACAGATCACAAGGTAAAAACTGACAGCTGTAGACAAACTTTCACGTTCATTAATCCAGTACTTTCCCAGTGAGAACCGACTCTGAGAAAGAACCCAACATGTGATTCTGCTGTGTGTGTTTTCTCAATAAAGACCCAAATGAACAAGGTTGTTGACAGTGATAAGATCAGCTGTTTTGGGTCACACAGCTGATGTCCTGTGTCCAGACCTGTGCAAAAGGTGCAGGGAGTCACAGGATAACCAAATATCAGCCACCCTCAAGGAACCATTTTTAGTGCATGTAACACCAACCAGTCCCGAGATTATATCATGCAACTCTATCCCACCTGAATACAATAAGGAATTATGCCAGAATATTGTTCATTGATTTTAGTTCAGCCTTTAACACCATCCTTCCATAGCAGCAAATGTTTCTCTGCTTGGTCAAAATAACATGATCTTAGACTTTATGTCAGAAAGGACATAGACAATCTGTCTTAGAAGAAGACTTCAGGAACCATCACACTGAGCCCAGGGGAAGCCACACAGACTGGTGTCGTTAGTGACAGTGATTAGGGTGGCATAAGCAACACATTTAAAATTGGAAGCTGTGTTGGCTGTATTCTAACTGTACCATGGCTGTCAAGCTCAGGGGGTTGGTATGTTAAATGGTGGCATCAATACAGCACATACTAACAAAACTAGAACTAGAATGAGGTGACTGAAAAAACAAAACAATTCTTGGACAGATCAGTCCTTTCCTGCTGTATCTAAACAAACATGTATAGATAGCTGATAGATATGCACAATATAGAGCAAAGCAACAGCAAATTACAATATTGTAAGTGTGACATGATTCACAATTTGTGAAAATGATCATTTTTGACTCGCAGTTTTCATTTACAAAAATCATGGTGATGTGACATTTGCTGACATGTTTTCTTACATCTAGAGAACGAGATTTGCAAACACAGCAGTGTTTCATTATTATGTTATTTTTTTCACACATATTACCTTGAAATAACTGCAGCTTCAATTTGCTACACTGCAAATTTGACAATTTTGGGATTAATTTTGTATCCGTTATAGCCATTATATCATATAATGATTGCATATGCTGCTTGTCTCCTTCAAACTGGTGTGAAACTTCTTCACCCTGACATCAGCACATTCTCGATGTGAGCAATCCTCTGCTCACAGTGTGGACAGGCCTGCTGCTGACATTCAGCAGAAAATGAGCTGAAGGCCCTCATTTATCAATACTTCACAATGTTAAATAAAACACACTCCAGCCTGTAATATGAAAGGTTTGGGCCAATTTATTTCTAGCATATTTTCGCTCACTTAATTAGTACAACTCTTTTAACATTTTTTTAGTGGCTTGATAAATAATAATTTGACACTACATGGATATTGATTTATCAGGAAAACTGTCTTACTAAGGGATTTTGTAGGTACAAACAGCTCAGGTGCTGAAATGGGCTCAACTATACAGGATGATATATGATAAATGCTCTGACATCACTGTAAACAAGGTGGGATTCTGGGAGATTTAGGGTGAACCTAAATGATCAAATGATCATTTTCTCTGGACATTTGGTGCTTTAAATGTTACTCTTTCTATTTCTTTATAGATTTATAGAATTATTCCTTCTATTCTTAACAGCCACCAATCCCTTTTGTCAAAAACACAGTAAGTACACATATAGGTGATGTCTTGAGGATGAGAAAAGAAAAACAGGAATACAGTAAACATAAAAAGCAATCAATGCATGTTAATTTTCTTCTTGGAGCAAAAGTGAAAACAGAGTTGTCAGTATGTCACCACATAATCGTAATTTAATCCTCAAGAGAGAAGTGCTGGAGGCTGATTTCTGATCAGAGTTTGAGTTCTTTTGACATAACACACAGTGGAGAGAACACAACATGTACATGTTCAGCTCTAAACTCCAAGCCAGGTCACACCTCGAGGTCAAGTTATATAATACATTTCAGCTGTTTAGTAGGGCACAGGGGCAGGGGGGAGCATTCCCATTGCTTCAAGAAGCACAAGCTCTTTGTTTACAGCAGCTGGTCTGTTTTCAACAATAACTGACATGCTTCTATATACTACAGTCTCACTTTAACGCTCTTTCTTAGTGTATCTGGATTTTTTTTTCCTTTTTTTTAAGAGAAAGTAATCACAAGGCCGTTACCTGAAAGGGACCACTGGGGCTGATGTCAAAAAATGCTTTCTTCCAGTCTGGGCCCTGATGACCAGACTTTGTCCACACCACTGTGTCCACAGAGGCAATGCTTCTCACTCTCAGAAGGACGTTGAGAATGCCTGTGAAATGCACACATGCAAAACAAAGAATTACTGAGTGACTGAATGAATACAATGGACACATTATACATATAAATATAGTCTGAGGTTTACTGGTTCACTTAAGATGCCTCAGTCCTAATAGTTATTTTGTTGATCAAGTACAATATGACAAACTCATAAAAGATGATGAGTGGAAAAAAATGAGCACAATCACAAGAGAAACAGGGTATTTGATTGGAACTACTGCCTTCACTTCATGTTTTGCAGCGCAGCAACAATTTACTGCAAAAGGGAGGTTCGGTGTTCTGACTGATTGTCACCAGCATATGTTGAATCATCCAGCGTCACCCCATTTTCTAGCTTTTGTCAAGTTGTCAACATTAAACTTCATATAAATAAAGTAAGGAATTTCTCGCAATGCTAAAGCTGCATTTGAACACCACATACTTTATTCATATAATTCATGAAACAGCTGTTCTATCACCTCTTCTGGTATATAGGAAGTGGAAACATATATTGGATTTTTATACAGTGAGGTTGAAATGTCAGATACTGTACATGGGTGACATTTAGGTGAAAATTAATTGTGTTGATATGTGTCATAGAGTCTCTGCATTGGTAGTCTAAGGGATGACTTTATGTCATGTGGACGTAAATGGGCAGCAGGAGGAAGAAGGTGAATGTAGGCACAGGTTTTGACTGAAAGGAGACTTATGATGATGATGATGTACTGTACTTTGTGGATTAATTTATTTTCTTTTAATTTGCATCTTTTAATTTGCAGTACAGACTGTTTTGCCACATGATGTTTGGTTGAAATCCCAGAAACATTTATAACTATACTTTGGAAACGTGACATGAAATCAATTGTCCTAATTTATTGAAAAAAAATGGCTATAAAGAATGACACCATTCAAGCTATAGAGAAGCAATTCTCTTCTCTCTGATCTCTATGGTCTGAGAGAACCATTAATCTTCTTAACGATCCCCAGTCTGCTCCTAATTGGAACATTAACCCACCAACAGTCTCTTAAACAAATATTGCAGGCAGGGGGTGGGGGGTGGGCATGGCATCCCTTTGTTATAATGTACAAAAACATGTGTGTGCATGTGTGCCCAGTAAGGGCGACTGTACACTGGGTGCACGAGTTTGGGTGCAATTACATGCACCATTGTTTGTCATCCTGTTGTGTGGATGTGTATCTTTTGGCTCATGCCCTTTATACCTTGAAATAAGCATTAAAGCAGACTGAGGGTAAGGGTAACTTCCATCTCTGCCACAGTAGAGGTGTGACCAGGGGAAACACACAATTTATGGGGGCGAACAGAGTTAAATAACACACTAAGGATATATGTGTGACATACACAGAAACTTTGACACTGAAAATAAAATCACTTCTAGTCCTCGTGAACCCAATATTGTGTCTCGTCTTGTCTCATGAGCTGTGTATCATCACACACCTACTTTTCATCATGATTTTATGGCAGAAAATGTTTAATTACTGACCAAACTGATCAGTAAATTTAACACCTAATCATACATCGGTGTGATAAGAACTTCAGGAAGAAATTCACATTGAACCAGATCGGCATTGATTTTCTGGTCTAATTGTTGGTAAGACCTGAAATGTGTTCATTTCTACAAAATGTCAAATTATTGTTTTGCAGGATGAATTTGCATAGTTGTGTACTATTGATGCACAGGTTGGTCCATTATTTTTGTTCAGGTTAACTTGCAAGAAACTAGGAGGTGGTTTGAGTGGATGTTCGTATTACTGTTGGAAGAGCAACATAAAAAAAGTCAGATACAACTTGTCGTCACATTTCGTTTGAAAAACTATAGGCAGCATGTATTTTATATAATGTTGTTACATAATGGAGACAAGCATTGCCTAATTCTGGCCCACTTTCACCTGCCTAGCTTCTCTCCCATTCCACCTTCAAATAACTGAGCCCGATTGTCACCTTCCACCTTCTAAATCACCAACACCTACACACACGCACACGGGACAAAGTGGGCGCCAAGAGTTTGTTGGAAAGTGTTTTCGGATAGTCAGAAGAGAAGGCACAGCGCTCTCAGGGCTACCTGTCCATCAAATCATGAGCGAGAACAGGGGAGATAGACAACAAAACACAGCCAGAAAGAACAGACACATACAATACTAAAGCTCACATGAATTATACTATGTTCCTGTTGATAAGTAAAGGTACAACCACATTGCATCCGTCATTCTTCTGTCCCTCATCTGCAACTAAAAACTGCCTTAAATCCTGTTTATCTCTAGTGCTGGCCTCAGTGCCAAAGCTATATTAAATTGTGAAAATACACAACTTCTGCCACCAAACAACAACATGTAAAAGCAAGTTATTTAAAATTCTGAATAAACAATCAGTTCAGAAGTAAGGGAGAAGGACACTTCAGGCTTAGTTAAATCCCCCAAACAACAAGCAACAACAAGCCGCTCACAGGGCTGAAAGTGAGGACGTCAACCGAAAATGTTAGAGGATATTACCTTATAAAGAATAATAAGCATGGGACAAAAGTCACAGACAAGAAAGGTAACACTTGCTACACAATATAAAATAGCATGTTAAAGGCTACGGTAGCTCAGCTAAGTGGTGTCCTTTTCCGCACAGACTCGTAAACATTCTTACAGCAAACTAATTAAAAGTCTTACTTAATTTAATTGTAGTCCAAAAGAGCATAGGTAGCAAAAGGTAGACTCCAGTTTGTTTTCCATCACTCTGAAGTTAAAATAACCCGGAGCTTCCAAGAAAGCTTGCCAGTGGCACTCTTTAAGCCTGAATCAGGCTAAAAAGCTACCCAATGCCAAACAAAATTAATTAAATATTGTTTTTTCTTTTTTTTTTTTTCCTTGCCTGCAAGCCCAAAGAGAAACCCATTAAGGTGAACGACAAAACACCTCACTTGGGAAGGTCTTTATTTGTAGTGTCAGCCAATTTCAAACCTAAGATGCAAATGAGCCAAAGTACTTTCTCTCCTCATCGTGCAAAAACCCTGGAAGGTTACTTTTATCAGTTTTGTATTCATATAACCACAAGAAAAAGGGAGTTGAATAGCATTTCTAAAAACTGCTTGCATTAGAGTACCTAAATGCTTTCAGCATATAGAACCCTTTAACATTACAAAGTGGAGTATATTTTAACTTTTTACAGTACTTAAGTGTAGATCTCCTCTTCATGCATCTGCTCACTACCTGTAACCATTTCCATTTAATGGTCTCTCCCCTGCAGCTCTCTGCACAAGCATTTCACCCCCTTGATACATCTTGTCATATTTAGGGACGAGCAGCAGTTCCATCCTGTATGTTTTCCCAGTGTTGCTGCTTCTGTTGCTGTTTTATAGTTTTTCTCAAAAACTTTTCCACTCAATTGATGCAAAATTTTACACAGCATCTTCAGCCTGTCCTTAGAAAATGTTCTAGTATGCAAGATGAAAAATTATAGATTTCAGTTTATTTCATGACAAAAAAATCCCTTTGTGGCCTTCCAATGGCTTGAATGGAATTCTTAACCTTTGCCTCATCTGCCGTGGGATCTACTAATGTACTTATTTAGCCCTGCTCCACGTTCGCTCACTGTTTTGCCCCCTCACTTGTAGCCAGAGCGAGCCAGAGCTTACCTGATCTATCATCTTCTGATATTTAAACTAGTCTAATATATGCTGCACAGTGCCAGGTTCTAACATTAGAGTAGTTCAGCTATATATGTTTGAACCAGACACGGATTCAAAAGGAAGAGCTGCTTAGAAAAAGATCGTCTACAAATTCAGAATGGTTTTGTGGCACCCCCACAACCTGTCTGGATTGGTTCCTTTCTATATAGAAGACTCAGGCTCTCAGAGTTTATTTCTTTATGGACAGTTAATGATTATGTTGACATGCACAGTAATACTCTGATATTAACCCAAATAAGATCATGTTCTGAATAAGACAGGTAAACCGCCGTTTATGATCACCTTAATTGCAATAAGATCATATTAGGAGTAATCATAGAGACATGTGGAGTAGGCCAGTCTTAGCTGCATTATTGATACATGAATAAGCCTTAATTGCTCTAAATATTTCTACTTGAGTTTTTGCAGCATTCTTTCAGTTTTGACACATGTCCTCTTTTATGGTTGTTAAACTATGCATTCCTGTCTTGTATTGCCTTAACCAGAAGAGTGGATCTTAATCTGTGAATAGTATAACAAAAGCAAACAAACCTCAGCCATGATGCTGACAGCTTATTTACGTGATGATGTGTGTCGTAGTATATAAAAATACCATATAGACATTTTAACAAGGTCAAAAATGTGATTTTCATCCGAGCGGGTCTTTAAAAAGTTGATTTTAATCTCAATATTAGCTTAATGTCAATATTTTGAATCCTGGCCTCATGTAAACAATTGCTGTCAAATGGGAATTAGAGTGTCTTTAAACATAAATTTAAACATAATTTTTTTTTCACATATAGAGTGATCAACCTTTGCTAAAATGAATTACATCTCTTTTTTGTCTCTCTTAAGTACACACAGCCTCAGAAATTTCAATGTAAAATTTTTACTTTAACATCTGCATTTACATGCAGCCCTTTGCTGGCACATCAGTGAAATTATGACTCTCCCTTGGTGACTGAGCTTCTGAGTTTGAGCCCCGGATGGTGCAGTCTGAACAGTTTTGCATGTGGTAGATGTGTCCCTGCTCCAACGCACCTGATTCAAACTGTCAGCTTGTTATCAATCTGGATAACAAGCCGTTTATTGGAATCAGGTCTGCTGAAACAGGGAAACATAAAATATTCAGGTAAGGTCATACTCACACAGTGGTCTGAATGCAGACACATGATGTCAAAGGACTTTTTCATTTAATCGGTTTTAAATTTTGACTGTCTGGGCTCTTCTTCTGATAGGCATTTATGAAATGTTTGTCATATGTGAAGCCACTTCGTAATTCTCATTCTCATAATTCTTTGCATGGAATTGTTTATATGGACAGGGTAAGCATCAAATGAACTGCCCTTCTTGGGATCAATAAAGTTGTCTGATTTTGAATTGGATTCCTGCCGACTCAGAGCACTTTTTTGCATAGCTTGACATGATCACAATGTGTTGTTGGTGATGCAGGTTGAGCATTCAAGTCCCAGGTGATGGAATTGAAAATCAGCCACTGTGCTTGTGAAATGGAGACATAACTTCAGGGTTTCGTTATCATTTCAGTCTAGACAGCTTTGCTGATAGATCTTGTGTTCCTTTTTTTGTCTTTATCTACTTGCCTTTATTATTGTCCTCCTAGAAATGCCTTGTTCTGACATCCTGCTGCACAGCAGCTATAATTGTTTCCTTGCAATTGCTTTCCTCCTGCACTTCATTTTCTTTAGTCTTCTCTTTTTCCCTCCCACAGTCTCTTCATTAACCCTCCTTTTTTCTCTTACAAGGCTGGCAGATACGTATCCTCACCTCATCTCTCCTCTCACTGACCCCTTCTGTCTTATCCTCATCTTGTCTGTTATCGTCATTAAGAGTCACACTGTGTCTCCCTGGCAGGAGTGTGAGACCTGCCAAGCTGAGGCAATTAAAGTGACGATGGATTGGAACCGACTGGGAGAACAACAGAGTCAATTGAGAATGGGCTTGTAGCAGGGCTGGTCGTAGCTGGAAACAGAATGTACTAATTGTGAGCAAACGCTGTGTTTCATTCTCTTCTCTCATTGCTGCAGATCATTTGAGCAAAACACACAATGCAAATGTTCAAGTGAACGAGTATCCATTGTTCATAGAGCAAATTGTCATGCAGATGTCTGTTGAAAGGGAGATAGATCAGTGATACAGACTGAGGAAAGTTAATTCTGTGCTGGTATAGCTCCTTAAAGTTATCAAAGTAGTACAGATACTATATCTATGGTGCAACTTGAATATGTGCAACATAGCACTAAAACACTGTGCCCTCCTGTACAATATACTAAAAGAGACTGGACAGGTCAGTCTTTAATGCTACAGTAATGTCTGAACCATGTACACATACATTTGAAATGTGTATGTGTGACTACAAGTGGAATTTCAAAGTTTTCCAACTGTTTTGTGTGGTTATATAATATGCATGTAGGCATATCTTAAATTGAACATGCAGGTGTGTGCAGTCAACAAGATGCATGTATTCTAGCTGTATGACAGAGCATATTATGACGAACAGCTCACCCAAATGACTGATTGTGTCCTGCCATAGCCATAAATCACACACCCACTGCCCCCTTCAGCCACATCCATACACACACAGAAATACACACCGATGCACGATCAGGAACATGCAAACAGAGCTTTGGTACAGCGCCAACTACATAGGCACACACACCTACAATGCTTTTTCTGACAAGTTTCACTAGCAAGGGTCAAGTGCTGAGTTGAGCTGTTGACAAAACAAAGAGATAAAGGGGACATTGATAACACTGTGTCAGCACACTCTTGTATATCATGTCATCGTGGGCACTCTCATGTGTTAGAACACCCAACGTGGTTTTATGAGTGTCATTTTCTGTTGTACTACTCACCAATATGTTTGCCCTTCATGTGGTAGTAGAAAGAGACACAGTAAGGGACTCTGCCAGAACCCTTAGGGCCCCTCACTGAGGTCCCATTAAAAAGTGGGGAAAGCAGGCGAGCCTTATCGCCTTGAACACGCGGCCGGGATGCTTCAATGTACATGTAGTACCCTGGAAACAGTAACAGAAATTTGCGTGTTATTTGTTTTCTTATGTTTCAACTACAGATATGTTGCTGCTCGGACGGCTACACACAGCAGAACCTCTACGTAAGGATTCCTCACCCTCCTTAGTTCCACTGCGGTCAGTCTCGGGGCCCGTGTTGGCTGATCGCTTGGGATTCTGCGTCAGGTGATTCTGCCTCGTCCAATCAAAGACATCACTCCGGTCTTGTGAGAAACCACAGATCCTTTCATCCTCAAAACCACACACATGGTCTGGGATGTGTGTGTGTGTGTGTGTGAGACGCCAGAAGAGCAAAACACATTAAATCAGTAACATGTAAAGCAAGCGTTATTACAAACTCCAAGTGTTTTTTGTACCCACTTTTACTAGGAAATTAAAGGGCAACGATATAGCTTTATAATAACCTTTGCAGTATGCATTTTAAAGAGTAGAGATCACACATCCAGGCAATTACTGACAAAGTGATAGGTATGATGGGGAGGCTGCGCATGTAATGTGAAATTTGAAGTGATTTTCACATTATGTAAATTCTGATATATCCCTCCCACACACACAGATTTAAACGCAAAAGGTCTGGGCATGACAACATTTAAATTAATAAATAAATAAATATCATAAGGACACATGTTATACCATTCAAAGACATTACATTTCTGGCAAACAACGGGGGTGGCCTGGAAATATTGTAGAGAACAGATAATACATGAAAAAAGGAAGAATTGTGGTTCTGTTGAAGATTTACAGGATAGATTGTTTCCCCCGGCTTGTTTTCAAGGGGCATTTCAAATATAAAATGAGCGATATAATGTTGAGATTTTAAAGATGCAGTCTAATAATGCACCAAACAATAAACGTGGGAGCTGGCCATGTGATGAATCAAGAGATAACATAGGTACTACAGCTCATGATGATAATTACAGCTTCAAGAGATTTTTCATGTGGAAAACCGCAACTTCTCTAAATGGGGACAGTGGGATTTATGGCTTAGTATGAAAGATGTATGGAAGTATGATTTTCTCATTTTAGTAACATATCAGGTCTGACAACACCAATATTGAGTTTCTTGTGAAGAAGCATAGACATTCAGAGGCAAAATGTACCTTCTCCCATCTGACTTTGTATAGTCGAGTTTCTCGCGGCACATACTGATATTAGCCATGATATGATGTTGCGTACGGACAAAGAATGTTCAAGGATGTTTGAGGTTCTTTGTCCTACCACTGTATGTTGGGTTTTTTTTTCAGACTCTGATGGAAGGTTAAAAAAGAATTATTTAGAAATAGACCTTTGTGAGGGAGTTAATGATGCTGATGCTTCTCAGTACTACCCTACGGACATCAATAGAGATTGATGGTGCATCTCCACATCCTCCCACTGCACGAAAATAAAGCCAAAACATCTCAGATATGCTTCTATTTTGGTATCAGTATCTGCAAAGTAGTGGCCAGGCAGCAGAAATGAATGCTTGAACATACAACAGAGTGATAACAACAACCTAAAATGACAGAAATCAACTTTCTCAAAGATTTAAGGTGCACTCAGTTTGCTTTCAGGGAGCAGTCAATGATACTACCATTTGCAGGGGTATGCTATGATCAGTGACTCAACAAACAAATGAAAATCTATCAAACCAAGCCAACAAATACAACCATCCAAGGCAACAGATTCTCGCACAGCTCACTGCAGATGCATAAGGCTAACACTTCCCATGAAAACAGTTAGTGCTTCTTTGTTTTGCAAAGCTAATCTATTACTGTTCACACCCTTCTTCACTACATGGGCCCCTTTCAATTTGCACTGTTGTTCTCGCAGTCTGTTCCAATCTGCTGTTGTTTTAATTGCCTCATCCAGCCTGAGCCAACTGCCACTCCTGCCAGGAAAAAGCTGCGTATCTCTTAATGAAGAAAAAACACAAGATGCAATTGACTGGGAAATAGAGAGAGATGGCAAGAGGAAGGATGAGAGGCAATGAGAGAACGTACTTCAAGAGGTGGGGCAAACTGAGAGAAGTACATGTTGGACTTGATGTGTAACATAGTTTAATATAGTTTTATCAACTTGGTTTCAAAATGTTGTGCACTATAATCAATCAATTACACTACATTCATCAGTTCAATATCCTCTAATCATTGCCACTGTGTGTTGGGAAATGTCACGGACCTTTTGGACTAGCCATCAGTTCGTACTGTATAGCCTACTATTACCCTGCCCTTCTCATCATATAGCAACAGCATTTAATAAAGGCTGCGTGATAGCAAACTTTGCATTGAAAAACATTTCCTGACTTGCTTGCAGCACAAAAGCTAAATTGGCTTGCAGTGAGATTCAAAGTGCCCCCCTAACTTCACCACCTAGTTATCAATCATGTCACAACAACAAGCTAGGAAATGTGGAAGAAGGTGGTGGTTAAAGAGGAAAACTCTCACCTGAAGATCTTGGGTACGTGTAAGCTGCAATAAAATAATATAGATTAAAATTCAAATATGCACACTGCCCCTGTCTGTGTTTTTCAAAAAGTACATGAATTGGCGTGAAAGAACTGTATTGAATTCACTCAAATTTTTTTGGCTCTGTTTTTCTGAATTTCTGACTATTTTTTAACCTGGGAAATTGAAAAAAAAAAAAGAAGTCAGTTTTTCTAACTTTCCATCTCAGAAATTCAGATAAACTGATTTTGATTTCACAGGAGCAGACATGTCCAGGCCCCTGTTTAGTTTAATCCAGTTTTATTTTGGCTTGGGTTTAAGACATTGGGAGGTACTGGTGAGACGGCAGCAGTAGCACCTGTGTAAGGTGATGTGCTCAGGTGGTCAGATCGGCTCGGGGTAGCTTTGTTTGGTTTTTTTTTTAAATTTATGAGATAAAAAAGTCAGAAATGAATAAAAACAGAGCCAAAAAATGTTTGTTTCAAGTGAATGCAATACAGTTCTCTCGAAAGATGATTACTTTAGGGGAAAAAAACCACTCACGTTCTGAGTACTGTATGATACGACTGACGTAGTCCCCAGTGCTGTAGGTGGTGATGGGGGCCAGCCGGACCTCATAGGACAGAGGGATTCTCAGGTCTGATATGGTGTGGGAAATGAGCACACCCTTCTCTGGCTCTTTCCCCATTAGGTCAATCTGCTTTGACAGCAGGTTTTGCTTGTTCTAGGATGGTAAAAGTGAGCAAACACAAACACACACAAGCAAGGAATGTTAAAAACCATAATACTCACATATTGTGCACTGAAACAGTATATGCACACTCTGATTGTCAAAAAAATGCTGCAAATATGACAGAGGTACAAACAGTGAGAGGCACAAATGGAGACATTAATATTTTGTTTTCTGCCCTCAGCTGGTTCGCCAAGTTTACCACCCTCACCTCTACTGATGCGCCCATGTCAAGACGTCAAAAATTGGAAGTAAACTAAGAGATGGGAAACTCACCCTGAATAACATAAACAGAGCTCTAGCTCATCTCCCAATGGGGGACATTGACTGCAAAAACAACTGCTCCTTCAGTGGCAAATATATTAAACAATTTGTTTTATGCAAAACAGGCAGTCAAACTTTGAAAGGTCTGATTGGGTTAGAAATGAGCTCTTACTTTTTTCCTGGAAAAAATATCAGCAGTCTTAAATGTGATCAAAATATGCCACAAACCGCTGATCAGCGTGGCATGGATTTTTTTCTTTGCGTTGCAGAAGCAAGGCTAATATCAGCACGCTCATACTATTAATTCCCACATCATATCATGGGATGAGATATTACTTCACTTTTTACTTTCTGTGCTTGTTTCTTTGCATTTACATTTATTGTGAATGGAACTGTGGTCGGGCTTAGAGCCAGTACTGGGCACAGAGCCAGACTACATATTTCAGGACGTGGATTAGACCTATCTTGGGCCGTATGAGCTTTCAGTCTCATCTTTTATGCTGAACAACATGGGGCAGCTGTCGAAAGAGGAGTTTACTCCAATCTCAACTGGCTAAATGCTTTAATGTCAGGAGAGAAATGCACTCCTGTATCAATAGCTGCTTTCAAATCCTGACGACAGTGTTGGTCCAGAGGTATTATAATATAGCAAGCCAGTAATTACTACCTAGCACAGCCATAACAAAAATAAAACTGTAATAGTGTTATTAAAAGACACTTTTCACTTATCATTTGTGATTAAGAGTTAAATACTGAAACCCAAACTGCAATGCATACATCGAATTTGTTGTGCATGCAATATGCAAGTGAATATAGAACTGGATGAGTTAAAATCTTATCCAGTCCACCTGTCTCCTCATTTTTTAAGTTAAGTGAGGAGTTTTTTTTTTTTTTTTTTTTTTTTCCCAGCACCACTTTTATATAGCTATTGATGTGTTATCCCACCCACGGAGAGATGGATCCATTAGCTGTGTATCTGCCTCTGATCCCAGCTACTTAAAGACCCGACAGTGAGCTCAATCTAATGCATTAGGTCAGCCACTCCACCATAACACCTTAGTACACCCACAGCATGCAATTATCCGGTAACGCATACAGCAGTGTGTATTTTGTGAGTGTGTGTTTTGTCTGTGTGCAAAAGTCTCTATGTGCACCATTAATTTAGGAGTATAATTTGCAACTCTTTGTTTGACTTGACTTTCTGATTGCATTATTGCATTGAAAATACTGTTTAATTTTGGATCATCACAACTTAAAGAGTTAATTTAGTCCACTAGCCAGTTAATAGTTCATCATTTTCTAAACTTGCCTACATGTAAAACTCATTTTATTTTTAACCAAATCAGTACAGAAAGTGTCACATTTGTGCTTTGTTCACTTACAATAGGAATTTGCCTAACTTTGTTGAATAGGGGAGTACAATGTTATGTTAAGACACTGAGCCAAGCTAAGCTCTTCAATTATTAATGTGTCTGTGATGCCCCTCAGTGGATCTAAGTTAAGGCTTAGTCATTATATTTCGCATTTAAGTTAAATATTGACATAATTAACACTGACATGTCATGTTTTCCTAATGGGATGTTGCTTTAACATTAACAATCAACATTAGGAATGCTATTTAACTGTTGCATCTCAGATGGTATTGAATGCGATCAAATGGTTCTTGTGTAAAATGTGTAGAAGCTCAGATTAAACTGTTCAGTGTTTAGACTTTTCTGACTTCTTATATTTCATTTGTACTTAATATGGCCCGACTGAATGTGCTGCCTCTAATTATCTCGAGATGGCACCTTTCCCGATAGATCATACTAGGTATAAGGAGTAGTATGCAAAAATGTCTGCATTTATACAACCCAACAAACACACACACTCGCACTCACATGCAACAAGCTAAATGCACACAGGGAGCCTGTGAATGTGTGGTGGATCTCTTCGTATTCCATATTCATTCCCTATGCTCACACGGCCACGTCTTCTGCAGGCATCATAAATAAGTAAATAAATAAATAAAATCAAAGTTCCAACACAGATCTCAGATCAGAGGAAATGTGTGTTTTGTAGGACTGCTAACAATCTGAAAGTCTGTATTATATCCTTCCAGTGAATTAGCACTGGAAGAGATTTGCTCAGTTGGCAACAAAACGGACTACATAAACTTTGATAATCATGCAGTGTATAATATTTTACAGAGTTAGCTGTTACTTAGTAAAAATTTTTGTGCCCTTTTAACTCCCACTTGCGCTCAGATTCATTCATACAAACATTTACACTGCTTGTACAGCATATGCATAATTATGAAAAATATAGCAAGAAAGAAAGACTATGCTCATGCAATATGCATAAAGCCAGTGTTAGCAGGGAGAGATGAGTTAAAAATGCTCAGGAGTTGGAACTTTAGTATTACTAGTAAGTTATTGTGCGTGGACAGGGTCTAAACACACACACACACAAAAAGTCTTTGCTCACACTTGTTATGATACCTGTGTGGGAGAAAGGCGACAGGAAAATGAAGTTGTCTAAAAGCATATCTTAATGCACACATACACGCGCACACACAAACCTACACACAGTGTGTGCACCTGGAAACAACTGCTCAATTGATGAAGTGCTTAATTGGGACTCAGAATTTGGCTACTGCAGGTAAAGAAAAAAAGAGTCTCCCTGCTTCTGTCCCTAGGTCAGTGAACATAATAAAACACAGAAGGTGAAGCTATGGCGAAGGCAGGCAGAGCGTGGGATAGTTATGAAGAGAAGGGAAGTTCATGCACCTCTCATAATGTGTGTGTAGCTAGTCAACTGTTAATGCCAGCTTGACATACATTTTTGTATGTCAAGCTGGCATACTGACATACGTGTTTTGTCACAACGCCTCACCTTTTATTCAGACACACATGGTAACCTCCAGGCAGAGACAGACAGAGAAGCACAAGACTGAATGGACTTCACTGCTCCATGTCAGCATTAGACGACTTGAGGAGATAACGTGTAATGCAGCATACTTTTACAAAGCTAAGTGCCAAGAGGGGCAAAGGTTATGGTGTATTGGAGAGTCACAAACAAAACTTTCGCGCTGGAGACCAAAGTTCACAATTTCTTGTTTGACACCAAGTGTCATCGGCCATTTTCTAACCACATAGTTTATGTGTCTAAAATTACAGAAATGACACCAATGTTTTGTACCTAAATGTGACCAAACTAACATACATCTTGTGCAAGTGTGGGGAACAGGCCTTTGTGTGTGTGCCCAGTGATCCTAAAGGGTGGCATCTTGTCATGCATCGAGTAAGACGTGAGAGGAACATGACAAAACATCGGTATGTGAATGAGAAAGGGCTGAAAAAGCTAGTCTGTGTTTCCAGCTGTGTCTGCATCAGACTGCCGATGAGGTGACAACAAGACGAAGAAAAACCATCTTTGATAAGGGAGTGCAAGTGAGAGATCAGCAGTGAGACACAGTAGAAAGACGTGACGTTTGCGTGTTTGTGTGTGTCTCTGTAAGTGACAAATTTAGAATACCATTGTGGGAGTGGGTGACCCCTTCAAACACTGTGAGTGTTATTGTTCCTATTATCCTGTAATAATGGGGATCTTTCATGGCTGATCCAGAGGTTCACTGTGTGCATGTGAACAAGTCATCATCTGTTTGCATAGGCATATGCTGACTCTCTGTCACCTTGTGTGAATATATGGGTATATCTGCATATGTGCATGAATTATTCATGTATTTGATTTAATGTACATTTCTAATTCATGATGAATGTGTTTAATCACTCATATATATGATAATGGGGATTTGTGTTTGTGTGACTCAGTGCATAAAGGACCTGAGTGTAGTTATGACCTGAAGCCAGGTCACTTGCTACAAGTTCAACTCTGATGACAAACTATTGTGCTGAGACAGAGAGATGATGAGATATAATGAGATAATGATGGGAGGAGAAAGGTGTGAAGAGGGAGAAGAAAACCAAAGAGGAAGGTGCAATAATGATAAAGGAACTTTAAAAGCACTGATTAGTATGCATAGTCTTACATCATTATGGTGTTTTAAGGGCACTAAAACAAACAAGCAAAAAAAATAATAAATTACGGCACAGAAGTTGAGTCAGTGTTAGAACAAATTTTAGGATTTTGCTGTTTAGCGTCAAAGCACATCATCGCTTAGCATCCAGCTATTTTGCTTCATTGCTTAATTCAGCTAAGGCTCTGTTGGACGTTCCTGAGCTTTCGAAATCAAGGCCCTTCAGCTCTGAAACTCCCTGCTTCAGAATCTCCAGCTTTTGGAAATACTTAACTCTTTTATATCACTTTTTGAAATGTCTGAACCCAGTTCCTTTGTTTTATGTGCTATGTATTTTCATATCACCATTTCAATTGTATGCATTCATTCGCCATGCTCCATAAGTTTGAATCCTGTTTCAATCTTGTTTAAAAAATAAAGATCATTATTGGCATCTCACATTTTAATAATGCAAGGATGGACTCCAACAACATGTAGAAAGATCAGTAAGCTAATAAATAGAGTCAGGATCCTCAAACCAACTCTTACCTATCTGTTCAGACAGGCATCAGAAAGAAATTAAAAGGTGCAGAGAATGCATACAAAGTCAAAGGAAGGAATGATTTGATGCAACTTCCTTTGATAAGGCATGAGAGAACCATGGGCACACACACAAAAAAAATCTGCCTTATGTCGGGGGTTTTTGCGCACACTTCAAAAAAATCTATATATTTAGTTATATATTTTTGGGTGAATGATACAAGATGAGAAGTTGCCTTGCTTAATGTTTGAACACAAGATAAGGCAATGGAAAACGAGAGAGATGTACAATGAGCAGCAAGTTAAATGACCACCAGCTCAAAACTTCGTTACCAATTTTTTTTTTTTTTTTTTTTTTTTTTTTTTTTAAAAAAAACAACCTTACATTTTTTTTTTTTTTTAAAAAAAACAACCTTACATTTTTTTTTTTTTTTAAAAAAAACAACCTTACATTTTTTTTTTTTTTTAAAAAAAACAACCTTACATTTTTTTTTTTTTTTAAAAAAAACAACCTTACATTTTTTTTTTTTTTTAAAAAAAACAACCTTACATTTTTTTTTTTTTTTAAAAAAAACAACCTTACATTTTTTTTTTTTTTTAAAAAAAACAACCTTACATTTTTTTTTTTTTTTAAAAAAAACAACCTTACATTTTTTTTTTTTTTTAGTAAAATATCACATGTCAAATGTTTTTTTCTATATTGTATTTTTTTCTGATTAAACTTTTTATCCCCTTTAAACTAAATTTTTTCTTCCTTACACACAGATTTTTAGAGCTGAATTTTCAACGCTAATTTGTCCTTCCTAAATTAGGTAAATGTGACTAGCAAGATGTTTACATATTCAGATATTGCACTGCAGGAATTTTGACTCTGTTAACTGACAACCAGAGACTTTTTGGAAAACCTTTAAAAAAAAAATCAATTTTTGAAATAAGCCACAAAATTGTCTGGATTATTGCAAAAAAAGGCAACATTGTAACACATCAACAATCTCTCACATATGCAAGGAATCATTTAAGAAGCTGATGGGGTGGATGACAGAAAGGTATAAGGGCAGGTTGACGATAACAATTGGGCCTCTCAACAATGTTAATTCCTCCATGGGGAAGCCCCCTGCAGCGAGAATGAAACAAAATTAATACAAAAGCGTGAACAGGGATTTTGCAGGTTGGTAATGACTCAGGGAGGATAACATGCCTGCCACACAGAGACACACACACATGAAAAACACCCATAAATGTACATGAGCCAAAATGATGTAGAAAAACCACAATAACACAACACAGCAAAGTGCAAAAGTTACATCAAGTGGAGACAGGAGTTAGAGACCTTTTTTCAGGCCTACAGTGAGCACTGCTCTGTATGAACTAGTTTCCACTTTTATTCTTCCTATGTGTGTGCATGTGTCCCCCAAGAGCCCCTACATCATTTTTTATGTGTTAAAAAAGACCAACTGTAAAGGCGTAAAGACGATGAACTGAGGAATGTGTTGCAGTAATAGATGAGTTGTGAAATTGGAAATGTATCACATTTGAATGTTCTCCTATTCTATTTAATACTCAGGAGGGCCAATGAGATTGGCTGTTGTCTTTAATTTGCAACTTATTTTTCTCTTTCACACCAATTCATCCACTTCCTTCCTTACCTTTTTTTGCTTTTTGCTTTCCACCTTCTGTCACTGTAATTCATGCATAAAACCTTGAAATTAAATGTCTCTTTAAGAACATTTAACTAAGCTTCCAATTAATGCAACGCATTTTTCTAACTCTGACAGGATAACTCACAATAACTATTTCAATTATTTCAATATTTCAATTGTGAAAATTCACCCATTCAACATTAAATACCATTAAGTCTGCACTTCCAATACAGTACCTCCGAGCTGGAAAAACAGGATAAAGTGGAGAGTGGACATGAGAGAGAGGGAAACAGTTACACAAGAAACGCACGGGAAGACACAGGGGAAAAACAGATGTGTAGTGAACAGGTGTAGTGAAAATCATGGTTGTAGGACAAAAGAAAACGTAGATGGAGCAAGAGAGTTTTCTTCCAGCTGAGGCATGCAATCAAATGTGCATCTTAGGAAGGCCAGTCTTATTGTCTGTCTCCCCGTAGAGTCTTACTTAATGAGCTAAGCTGCCAAGTCTTAAAGTGGGAGGAGAATTAGCTATTCATCCGCACAAAAGCAAGCTGGCAGACCCTGCACTCCCTCTGTTTCAGTTTCTCACACGCACACACCAACCCCGAACATGTTGCGTAACTGGGTCAACGCCACTTATTTATGAATAGATGTTTGAGAAACAACAAGAAGATGACCTGAGGTTACCCTCATATTGGCTCCCAGGTTCCCAAAGTAAGAGCAGGGGCCCACAACGAAGTTTTTTGAAATGGAGAAAAGTAGTATTGATGCCTCGATAGCCTCAATTGGGTAAGTGCTTTCATTTTTGCAGTATAACTGCTGTGTGAGTGAACCTGACATCTTCCGTTGTGGGTATTGTACACCTACATGTCCCAGTGGTCTGTAATGACTCAGGGAATGTGGTCTGCTGGACATCGAGGTGGTGACTGATACTCTGGAACAGGTGAACTGTCACCCCTATTTTTCCTGAGTTGTAGCATGAATTTGGAAGTAGGTGGGCTGTTTGGGTCACCCTCAATTGTTCAGGTTTGATGGGGTGGGCAATGTTGATCAAGCAGGGCACTCAGTTTAGAGGCTTTATTTACTATAAGGCCCAAATAAATTAGACTGAGTGAGATAGAATAGTCCCAACATTGTAACCCTTGTTCTATATGCACCAGCAGAGCTTATATATGTTTGGGTTTCCACACATTCATGTAGGCTCATTGTGATTGGCTGGCTGAATTTTATGCATATTTTAGTTGGCAAATGGTTGATCATGACTAAAATGACTACATTATAACTTTCCTTCTGTGAACATGGGCAGAGCCCTACAATGAGGGTTTTCTGACCTGCCCACTCATCTTAACATCTCTGGACACCACAAAAAGAGACCCTTGTTTACTGTGAACAGCACTGAACAGTGTGTTTTTGGAAACAACTTCTCCATAAGAGCATGAAATACTGAAAAGAATTTCATCACGATGATCTTTTTGAAGAAACAGGCATATTTTTCTGTATTTTTTTTTTTTAAAACACAAAACAGTGACACAAAGAGGAGAGGGGAGAGAGGCAAGGCTGTGGCACTGTTGTAATTCTGTGCAGGTGACTGTTGATTTACTACACATACATAATACTCTCCAAGCTCATAAAGCCCCATGTTTACTAAGCACGCACACTCCACTACATATGTGTTCATACGTATGTCTGTGTTCCTGTCGATACAAGTTGGGAGCCTGTTCATCCAGGTAATATCACATTTCAAACAGAAGCACTGAATGTTTGTGCTGGTTTAAGCTGGACTTATCAATATCAGTATTTGATAAACAAAGTCAGAGTTCCTGTTTCTCAAGTCAAGTTCTCCAGAAGCACTGGACCTAGAGAACGGAGTATACCCCTGTGTGTGTGTGTGTGTGTGTGTGTGTGTGTGTGTGTGTGTGTGTGTGTGTGTGTGTGTGTGTGTGTGTGTGTGTGTGTGTGTGTGTGTGTGTGTGTGTGTGTGTGTGTGTGTGTGTGTACTGCTTTATATATTTATATATTTGCATTAGAACTTTACCTTTCTGACATTAACCCAGTAGCCTATGATACGGTCTGTGGCCTCAGGGTCTTTCTGTGTCCACTGCAGGGTGTAAGAATAGTTGTTTCCTTTCAGGACGCGGACTGGGTTTGGTGTGTCAAAGTAGAACTCAGCATTATAGGGTTGTACTGTGGAGTGAGAGAGAAAGATCTGATAAATTACACAAAAGAGCGTAGCTTACCCATGTTGAATATGAATTGAAGGCGAAAGAAGTACAGTTGATGGATTCTTTTCCACAGATGATAGCAAAGCAATATCTCATGCCTGCTCACTCACCAGAGACACTGAAAGTGCACGTTGATGTTCCAGCACTATTGCTGACTCGGCACTCATAGGAGCCGTTGTTTGTGGGTTCCAGTTTGAATTTCAGCTCCGGGGTTTCCTTCAGATCTGGCATTGGCATACGGATGAAGTCGCCATTACGATACCATCGGATGTCTGTGAGGCGCGGCGGGTTCGACCGCAGAACGGCACACCTCAGGGTCACCGTCTGATAGTTCCTGGAGCGCATATCCTGGAACACTGGGTCCAGAATAGGAGGATCTATGGAGATTAAAGACATGTCCGTTTTAGACTCATTTCATTTCCCATTTTGTCAAGCTTAACCTGCCAAGGCGCAGAAATACAAACATATCTTAAGAATGTATGTACACATTGGCAGAGTTGTAAAACATACCCAAAACTAATCTTAAAATATCAGGTATCATTTTGTAAAATTACTTTGGTGAAAGTCTCAAAGTGTCTTATATTCAATGTATTTCTGTTATGAAAAGTAATTATCTGGCTATGAAATGCAAGCAAAATAAGTCAAAGTAAATTCAAACAGGCACTATACTGTATAGGCTGACATCTTTTAGAAGATTAGAATTAGTGTCTTTTTGTTGGGGGAGTTTCTACAAATAAATATAAATTAATTTAAAAAAAAGTGCTACTTTGACTGTGATGCAGCATGTACAATCTTTGCATCCAATCTGGAATGGAGTAAAGGTCAGTGGTATTCTCTACTATTCCTGCAGCCAGTAAGGTAATTGCAATAACTATAGTTGATGTGATTTGAGTATTTAACTTGTTTACAAATCCCATTAAATGTTTCTCAATCCCTCTGAATCTATTCAATATCAACAGAAGATTAATTAAAATATTAAACACTCAATAACAACACAATATTAAAATTAAACTCAATAACAATACTCTGCTACCCAAAGAACTTCTAATTTTATACTCTATATCAATCATCTAAATTAATTAATCCCTAACACTTATCTTCCTATCATTTTCCATGTATTTTTTTGACAAACGTTCCCACCCAGGCAAGCAGTTAATGCCACACACTTTCAAACACTTTTCTCTGAATTTCAATCCCTGCTGCTAAACTATCCTAAGTAGCTGTAATTAACCCGTCAGCAGCGACGTGTGGCTCTGCGGTTAATGACTGACTAGCTGCCGCTGCCCTGGGGTCAGCCAAGGCGCAACACAGCCAAATGACATTGCCACAAATCACCAGCCAGTTATAGTCGCTCACCCCTGGCTAATCATGTAGATAATAAACAAGATGTTAACGGTTGTATTGTCATACTAACAGTTATGAGATCTGGTTTTATGGCCCCCGGAGGTGAAGCGGCATGACTAGACTCCCATATGAATCAAAGTTTATCAGACACAGATGTGTAATTGCAGTCTAATCTAGGCTATGGTTGTAATTTAGACAGACAAGAACAAATGAGCTACACCAAAGAGGAGCAACAGAGACATACATGAAGATAATGTTAGAATCATCAGGGACTTAAAAAGAGAGATGCTCTTATAGCTCTGGATACAATATGGAGATCTCCAGGCAGAATCAACCGTCTCAGGAGTAATGAAAATAATAACAAGGATCTCCTATATAGTGGGCTGACTGACACATTACTACGACGTTTAAACAAGTCATAGAGAAGGTGTCTAAGGAATCATGGCCAATGATTACTCACTCTTGATGACGTCAAACCCCCTCTTTAGCATATTTTTTTTGTAAAAAGTTTGGAGCAGTGCTTTCTGTTAATCATTTTTTTGATCTGCTTTACTGATCATTTTGGTTTTAATTAGTTATTTGATGCGATACAAACAGGTTGAAACACGATGACTGACATCTTAGCTCTGCTCACAATTGAGCGGGCAGATGTTTGCACGAGAATTTGATGCCATTACTCCACTTCCTGGTTGCTACTGTGCAAAATCTGGCTCCAAATGACATAGCCAGTCTAACTGGACTAACCTGTAAAATAGGTGTGTAAAAAGTGTAACTTATTGTCATTTTTATCTTTAGGATACAACAACAACACTGCATGGCTTCCCTGTTCTTGTTAAAGCATATAACAACCCAATGACTACAATCATACTGCAGTAATACTGTAAAGATAACATTTTGAAACCTGAAGCTATTAAGAGAATAACAGGTATTTGCTAGTAAAGCTTGTACTCGCATTTTTTTACACTGGGCACAAATGTAGTAAATCCACAGTTTACCATTCTACACTTGCACTCAAGTCAGAGGAACACGAGGAAGCACCTGCATGCTAAAAAGACTGGAAGAAACCAAACCAGCAACTTAGACTCAGCTCTGTGTAGCTTCTTTTTTTTTTTTTTTTTAATCTAGTCCCCCAGCATATACCGGCACCATGCTATATCTACACATGCTTTCTTATAGAAATTACCATTGACTGTGGGCTCTCTTTTAACCTATTGAAATGTCTGTTATCTAAACATCCTGCATGCACAGCAGCACTGAGCAGTCAAAGGTCATACTGTAAATCCTATGGACTGATTAGTGTGTGCTCACATACCCTGCTACTGCTTATAGATACACATATGCATACTGATGGCTGTCTGACTTTGGAAACAGGTGACAAGGGTAAAGAAAGAATAGACAAACAGTGGAAGGCGAAAGGTGAAGTAGAGCACGGTTGTTTGTGTTCAATTGTTAAATAATATCCGTAATCTGTAATATCCGGATTGAATTGTTAGATAGGTTTGTACAGTCGCTCACCTAGACTTGAGGATTTATTTTAACACATTTTTTTTAATAGCAGGTTTTTCCAAATCCCGGGGTTACTTTAATATCAAGCCTAACTTTGTTATAAATTCCTCACAGCTTTTTTTTTTTGCATTCCACTGCTATGGGACTCACATCAACACAACGCAATGCTTCATAATCAAAGGGGCATAATCCAACACACTGTTGCTATCTGTCTTACTGAATACAAAATGGATTCCATTCGGGAATGCAACACTGACCAAGCCAAACATTTGCATTACAGAAAGAGAAGATCAATTTACATGAGACTGAACAAGGGGGGGGGGGGGGGGGGGGGGGGGGGGGGGGGGGAGAGAGCGAGAGAAACATCTCTTAAAGGCGACGACACTGAAGAAGACAAATGACAGGGAAAGTGTGGTGTGAAAGTGGGAGAAGTCGATGATCGAGTATGGGAGGTCGGGAGAGAACAAGAGAAAGCAGGATGCAGAAAGGGAATGACAAGACAGAGAGAGGCCCTCCTTCATGGCCATCAGTTTGCTGATTGATGATGATGAGAATGGCAATGAGGAAGAAAAGCCACTTCTCTGGGAGAAAAACAAGTAGAACAGGGATATAAGGGAGATAGAGTGGCAAGAATCTATGTATCCACTTAATTCTATGTAAAACAAGAATGATGTCACTTTGATCAACAGCAGTAAATAGAAGGTAGGAAATAAAACTGATAAAGAAGGGAGCAAAAATGTTTTTCCACACTTCCACGCTGTATACCTCTTCTTTTGGGCATTTCTCTCTCTCTCTCTCTCTCCTGCTAATCTATCTGTGTCATCTCTCTGTTTTTCTCTCTGTACAGAGTGGGGTGGCCACCTGGTCCATTAATCAGACTTGGTAAGTATGGACAGCAGCACTCACAGAGCGTTGCCCCTCCATCCCCTGCATTAGCAAACCCTGCAAATCTTTTTGAAGAGAGACGAGGAGACTCCTTGCTATGCGTACATTATTCTCAGACAAACACATAGTTGGTATTGGTGTCAAGTTTAACTTCAAATGAACCTTTAAAATTAATTTAAGACTTCACAGATTTTGCCAAGGATGCAGGTTTGTTGTAATCAACATTTCACTCTCTCTGGGTTTTGCTTAAGTGATGACTGATAAATGTAGCTCTATGGGAAGGAAAGTCTTAAAAGCTTGCCTGTCTATAAGAAGTATGAATAATAATGCAAGAGCTGTGTTGGTAAAAGAAGGATCAAAACTTAAAAAAAGGATGTCTGTGTCTCTTTCATTTATTCTCTTTTTTTCTAACCTATGTGCTTTTACGTGTTTCATTTTCACTGATCGCTATTTGTATTGGGAACTTCTCCTTTTTAATTGCACCCTTTTAACCTGAACATACACTGAAAAGGTTGACATGAATAATAATTCATCCTGTTAAAATGAAATTATGCAGGTATCGGGTATCAGTCCAAAGTTAAACAACTGTGCAAGCTCCAACCCGTATAGTACATGAGTAATTTATCAAAAAAAACATTTAAAACGAGTTCATGTTTTTTAGTGGAATATTTTTAGGCAAGTCCAGAATTGAAAAAGCTTTTTGACTGAGTTCCAAACCAATGTTGATTCTTGAATTTTGGTCTCCTCAGTCGTTTGTATGCTCGTAGTGCCGTGTCTACCCATTGTTTCATTGTGAGACGTGAATAACAACACTGTCATTCACAAAAGGAAATTCATCAGGGGAGCTCTAGAAATGCATATATATTACCGCTGATGAGGACAAATTCCACCACTGCATATTGCCTGCTTATTTTGCTTGCTAAATGTGCCAATATGTTAGTTGGAACCTCTGGCTACCCTTCTAATGCTGTTTACCTGGAAGCAAGAATTATTTTGCCTCAAAATTAAAGGCCAAGGAAAGTGTTCAAAAACCAGCAAGTGCCTTGCTGAAAAAACTATTTTCTTATGATTAAAAGGATACCTAATGTATGTACAGTATATATTATTTAATAGCTTCCAGGAGAAACTAAATTAAAGTTATTATTTCAGCCTGTCCTCCTGCTCAGTTACAGCACTGTGGGAGCAGAACGGTCTGAATTGCCTTTGCGTTGGTACCATGACCGCAGGAGTGATTCAAGCATCGCACAAGTAGGGAAAAATAGGTATCCTCAAGGGAGGGGAGAAAGTATTGAAATGATGTGTTACTTTAGCAACAGAGATCCTATTGCTTTCTTAAAGCGCATGCTCTGGGAGTTCTATAATCATAGACCCCACTGGAGTGCTCACAAGGGGGTAGGGGAAGGGGTAGGTTTAGCTGAAAACAGCCTTTAAGCTGTAGAGGAGGGTCTTCAGTTCCTTTTACTCTCCCTCTTTATCTTCCTGCATTAGCATACATTCTTTATCTATGTATGCTCACGTACACAGTCTACTGTACAGAGTTTAGAAAAATATCACTAAAAATATCAATATCATATATGAGGGAGGAAAAGAAAAGTTTAGCATCTATGTATACTGTTTGCATATCTGATACTATCAAAATACACTCTCTACTGTGATCGTCTTTACACTTCACATTGTTTTAAGCACTTCTACTGCATGAATTTGAGTTTTAAAATTACCTGTGCTGTATTTGTTCTTTGGTTCATTTTCATTTATTATTCATTTTTCTCTTCACTGCTGATGTTACGAATACTATAACGTCTGCTGCTACCTTTGCCAAGGCATCATTAATGTTTTATGTCTTCCTGTTTGATGTTAGTAGTAGACATGATGCAGCAATAATACTATTAGAAAGCATTCCTCACAAATCTGGATTTATTAAGATGAACTGAACTGAAGTAGTCTCACCAACAGCACCTTTGCTGCTCCATAGAAACGATGTTTGCTGGAAGTCACAGAGTTGGTGGATGAATGTTATTTAATAGACACTTACACTGCACATTGAGCTGGACCTGGGCATCTCTGCGCTTGATGTTCAGCCCGTTGTACGGAGCTGTCTGGCACCGGTACAGCCCCATCATGTCACGGCTGACGTTCTTCAGCCTCAAGCGACCATCGGGCGTCTCCACTGTCGTCTTCCCTCCTGGCATCAGCAGGTCCTTTTCCACGCGGGACCAAAGTATGGGCGGACGAGGTTTGCCGTCTACCACTAAGCACACCAACTCAGTGTTACCTCCCTCTCGTACACTGACCACCTGTCCCCCTGGAGGTATTGCCAGCACTGGAGGAGAGACTGCAGGGAGGGCGAGAAACAGGGAAAGATTTATTATCTTATTTCTACATAAACTCTGAAGTAACATAAATAATAGATCCAGAAATGTTTGGACAATGACACAGGTTTTATTTTTTTGCCTCTATACACCCCCACCACCACAATGAAAAAATCAAGATGTGATTGAAGTGCAGACTTTCAACTTTAATTTAATAACTTTCAACAAGATATGGCTTTTTCCATTTGGGAATTGCACCCATTTTATACAGAGTACCTCTATTTTCAGGGTCTATTTTTTTTTTTTCAACAAACTAAAATAATTGTAAATATAACCATAGTTTTTAATATTTGGATTAAAATTCTTTGCAGTCAATGACTGTCAGAAGTCTGAAGCCCATGGACATCATCAAGGGATTTTCCTCCCCGCTGGAGATGCCTTGCCAGGCCTTCACTGCGGCCGCCTTCAGTTGCTGCTTGTTTGTGGTCTTTCTGCATTGAGTTTAGTCTTCAGTGACTGAAAAGCTGCTCTGTTCGGTTGAGATCAGGTGACTGACATGGCCATTGAAGAATATTCCATTTATTTGGCTTCAAAAGGTCTTGAGCTGCTTTCACATTATGTTTAGGTTCATTATCCAACTGCACTGTGAAAGGCCACCCTGTCAGTTTTGAAGCATTTGAATGTGAGCAGTGAGAGAGTATAGCCCTATACACCTCAGAATTAATCCTACTACTTCTGTCAGCAGTCACATCATCAATAAACATCAATAAACAGCAGTGAGCCTGTTCCACTGGCAGCCATACATACCCATCCCATAACACTGCCTCCACCATGTTTGACACATGATGTGGTGCTTTGGATCATGAGCTGTTCCTTTCCTTCTCCACACTTTTCTTTTCCCATCATTCCAAAACAAGTTACTATTGGTTTTATCTGTCAAACGAATATGATTCCATAACTTGAGAGGCGTTGAGAGGAGCCAGTTGAGGTGGTTTGGGCATCTGGTCAGGATGCCTCCTGGACGTCTCCCTGGGGAGGTGTTTCAGGCATGCCCATCTGGGAGGAGACCCCGGGGCAGACCAAGGAAACGCTGGAGAGATTATATCTCTCGGCTGGCTTGGGAACGTCTTGGTGTCCCCCCGGAGGAGTTGATGGAAGTGGCCGGGGAGAGGAGCATCTGGATCTCCCTGCTCAGGCTGTTGCCCCCGGACCCGGACGCGGATAAGCGGAAGAAAATGAAACGAAACGAAACTTGAGAGGCTTTTTTTTTAATGTTACCAGTGCTTTGCACCTTGTTGTAAAACCTCTGTATTTACATTCATGAAGGAGTCTCTTGATTTTAAACTTTGACAATGATACACCTTCCTTCTCCAGAGTATTCCTGACTTGTCTGGATGTTTTGAAGGGGTTTTTCTTCACCAAAGAAAGATTTTAGCCATCATCATTGTTTGTCTTCCGTGGTCTTCCAGGCTTTTTGATGTTATTGAACTCTTTAGTGCATTCTTCCTTTTTAAGAATGGAACAAATTATTAATTTGGTCACTCCTAACGTTTTTGCTATTTTTCTGATAGATTTATTTATTTTTATCAGTCTTATGATGGCCTCCTCCACTTGCATTGATATCTCCTTGGATCTCATATTGATAGCTCCAATCAAAAAGCCAAAATGCCAATTCAACACCTGAAATCAACTCCAGACCTTTAATCTGCTTTATTTGTCTTGAAGGAAAAAGTAAATGGACCACACCTGACAATGAAACTGCTGGTCAGTCAACAGTCCAAATACTTTCAAGACCCTGAAAATGGAGGTACTTGCCATATTTTTGTGAAAACTCTTAAATCAAAGCTGAATGTCTGCACTTTGATCACATCTTGATTGTTTTATTTCAAATCCATTGTAGGGGTGGAAAGAGGCAAAATGATAAAAAGTGTGTCACTGTCCAAGTACTTCTGGACCGAACTATATACTCCATAAGTATAACTTTTCTTGAAAACTGTTGCAATAAAGGAAAACACTTGTCACTTGCAACAATAGTCACAAACACTTCACAAAACTCTGATAGGTTGTAGCGTGTTAGCATCTGAAAAGACTGATCTTAACTTAAATTGATATACACAATGTCAGATTATTCTAATCAAATATGCATGTAAGATAAAGTAAAAACCTTTTGAACATTTTTGTGATGTTTGGTTTTACCTTTAAATCCATAAACAGGAAAATAAAACAGAAAAGAAAGCCTTTGTTTTGCAACACGTATGGAGGTGGAGATGGCACAAAAATGACAGACGTTTTCAGATACAATGAGAATTAAATGGTATAAAAGTGACATTTGCAAGGCTAATCAGTTTCAATTCAACATATGTAGGAACATTAGAAAAGATTACTGAGTATTACTGTAAGTGCTAAGATTATCGTTCTCCACTCATGAGCGTGAACACTAAGAACATACGCTATTACAAATCTGAGTTTCTCTGTGTAGCTTCGACTGAGCAGCAAGTGGAAGAGCATGCAAAGATTTACAGAATATACTCTATCAGGGTTGTCAAAATGTCAACTACCAAGTGGATTTGGTTAAAAAAAAAATAAAAAAAATTAATCTAACCCTGTACAGTCAATGCTGCTCAGTAAACTAATCTCTCTTTGCTGATGCACAATGGAGAAAGTGGAGATGGAGCCAAATCTGAAAACCATATTTGTCTGAGCACTATTTTGCTGAATATGTATTTTAGAAATACTTCTTTGAAATGTCTTTGTTTTTTGTTTTTTTTGTGGGGATGAAAACAACATATGGGTATTTTTGCTCCACCTGCTTGGGCTAATGTGACAGGAAGACAACAAGAGAACGGAGCAGACAGACAGGACAGACCGATAAACAGCAGCAAAGAATGGGGGGAAAGAATTACAACTCAAATTAGGTTCTAAAAATTGTATGACATTATTAACATTAGCACAGACTGATCTTTAGCTGCAACTGTGCAGAAATATTAGGTTTAAACAGAATACAAAGATTTCAAAAATTAGAGCTGCAATGATTAATCCATTAATTGAGCGAAAGAAAAATACTCAACAACTATTTTGATAATCAAATAAATGTTTCAGTCCTATTTCAAGCTAAATTATTAAACATTTGTTGGTTCCAGTATCTTAAATGTCAGGATTTCTGTTTTTTCTTTGTCATTTCAGTGATTAGTGGCATTGAATGACAAACTAACTATCGATTGGAGTAAAGAAGCATAACTTGGGGCTCTAAAAAAATGTGAGTATTTTTCTCCTTTTTTTGACATTGAGTAAATGATTAAATGATTCACAGTGAAAATAATCAGCAGATTAATCAATGATTAAGATAATTGTTCGTTGCAGCTCTTGAAAAAACATCACTTTTCACTTGTCGATAAATTCGTCACTGTATTGAATTGAAATAAATTATAAAATAACTTAAAATTTAAATTGATACTTTTTTTCATTTTTTTTTTAAAATTCTAAAAACACGTGGTTTTTTGGTGTGTTGAATGAATACTGCTGTCCACAGTGAATCCTCAGGTAATCAAGAAAATCTACTCGTGCCCATCCCAAGTGTCCACCCAACAGCACAAGTACCACAACAATACAGCCGCAGCCTCTAAGCCTTCGTAACTTTGCAACAACAAAAATAGGACTGGCAAGCCTATTTCCACTTTTAAGTGAATGCAAATACAAGTAATGTTGTTGCTCCATCAATCGCAACAACAAAAACTGGACTCTTTCCACATCCCTGAGAAAAAGCTCTCATGCAATACAGACCATGTCTACAGCAGCTATTTCGGCAAGAAATACAGAAAGCAGCGTAAACACAGGTGTTCCCAATGATAGTAATAAAAACCCTGTTCCACTCAGTTCAGTTTGAGTCAATGTGCTGCCTTTGTGCATGTTTGCGCCCCAAATAAATGGAACAGAGCCTCACTAAACTCTATTAGCAACACCTGTGTTTACTTGCGATATGGTGGCTGTGAAATGTCCATTGCACGGATATATTACGATTTGTGAGCCTGAAAAGTGAAATGCTGCCTGAGATCGAGCCCAGATAATAAAAAAACTCTGCACATACTGTTAATAGAGTGTGAAGAGAGGAGAAATTAGGAAAAAATGTGTTAGGCTACCACCAAGATTAAAAACAGTAGTTAATCAATACAGGATGAAATAATGAGGAAATGAAAATGTTTGTGTTTTGTTTATCTTTGTTGTTTCATTCTCTTAAAACTTGATCCTGTCTTTGAGCTCAACTCAGGATATAATCACTGTTAAGAATGAGTTGTTTTATTAAAATAGAGGCATCTGACAAAACCTCAAACCAACAGGCCTGTATTTGTCAGGAAATATACAAGTGAAGCTACCTGCTAGCCTGCACACAGTTAATTGCAGTACTTTTGGACTTGTTACTGCTTGCGTCACATATGCAACATTTACAGTAAAATAAAACCCTCACCGCTGTTCTGAGAGATGTTCATGTCCACACGGAGCTCTGGCACCCTGCTCCCCGGGAAGTTCGCCACACAACTGTAGGTAGCCAAGTCTCTAAACTTCATGTCCACAATCTCCAAGCTGCTGGTGCCGGGCGCCATGTCCGGATCGCTGCGTAGCAGGATCAGGCTGTCTGAGTTGAAGACAGGCCCGCCATTTTTGTACCAGGTGTAGTTGACCTTGTCCTGCGGCGTGGCATCGACGTGACAAGAGAGCTTCAGGTCCCGACCCATTTGGATGGTCTCACTGTCCTTGTTGGAGTCCGGCGTAATCTGGAAGGTCAGGTTGGTCATCGCTGTTTGCGGTGCACAGAAGAGAGAAGAAAGAGTTCAACAGACCAAAATGAAATACTACTCTGACTTTAAGTTAATCTCTCTACTCTTCGACTGTCAGTGATATTTCAAGATGCAGCACCTCATAGAACTAATTTGTAATTTACTCACACATTCATGCCCACAGCAAGTTCTGCAAGAGAAGCCATTAGCGGTTGAATGACTGTGATCCCTATATAGTAGGAGAAGGATATTTCTGAAATTACTTGGTAAGTCTTGTGCTAGCCAGAAGACCAGACCTGAAATATGAATGTATGGCAGTTCTTACTCATGATTCTCATTTTTGAATTTTGTTTGATTATAAGTGAAATTTGAACTTGCCAAAAAAATGACATCAAAAACACAAAAGTTGTAGAAAAGCTTGAAAAAAAAAAAGGACTTAAAATAAAAATGCATGAGACAGAGGAGGGGAAAGTTGCGGAGCAGTGAATTTATAGCAGCGGCAGCGGTATAAAGTAGTAGCAGAACGACAAATATAAAAACGGAAATTGAAGAAGACAGAAATTGAGAGAAAGGAAGGAGGGGGAGACAAAAGGAGCAAGATGGAGAATAACATAACAGGGGCATGAAAATGAGGGGGGGTGAATAAAATCAAGGACAAAGACAAACTCTAACACTGTCACATTTAATTTTCACTTTCAAAGGCTGCGTTTCCCCAACAGATTTCCATGTTGAATACAAAACAGCTCTCCGTTTCCCCACTGAAGGGAGAGACAGGCGGAGAGGAGGAGAGGAAAGCTTGATTTAACCTCCTTTCAAGCTTGTTAACAAGATGCCTGGGTGGAGTCATGGATGTAAAGCAGTGACCATATGGTCAACATAATCCCGCAACTTTACCTACTTAGTGTGGAGACATTGTCATATGCGTGTGGGAGCATGGGTCTGTGTGTGCAACCGTTGTGCTTGCCTACCTGCAGACTTCTAGCACTGAATGCACAGCTGTCTGTGTGTGTGTGTCGTTCACCGTCTTGCCACCTGTGCCAGTGTGACGATGCGTTCAGGCCCATTAAGCCAACAGGAGAAACCCATCCAGCATACGTTCTCTCTAGTGTTAACTAACAGAAGAGACTGTCACTAATTGCTTCCACTCCAGTCTAGCTAATTGAAGTGAATAAAAACGATTAAAGGGGCTAAAAATAGCCAGGGGGAAGGAAGAATGGAGGGCTTCGGATTTAGTGTGAGGGGAATTGAAAAAAGAGCAACACTTAACACGCCAATTCTGACGAGATTCACATCAGCAGTCTGTAATTCTAGACAGACTTCTCACGTCAGGCTCATCACAAAGACACACTGAACATGCACATTTAATACATTCTAGACTCAGTACACATTAACTAAAACTAAAATAATTATGGCCACCTAAATACACACATCTCAAAATATTAGAATATGCCAATGTACCTGAAATATTTTTTTTACTTAAATATTTGTGTGTAATAAGTATAGAATACATGAAAGTAACTTTTATATAATAAAAATAAATACAATAAAAATGAACTTTGCCATATTCTTCTTTTGTGAGAAGCACCAGTATATGCTATTTATGTGAACATTGCTTTGTTAAAGTAGAAAAAAATAACTGTGTTGTCTAGTGTGTTCTTTATTTTCAGGTATTAAATGGCATATAGGTAAACATTGGAAAGATGTTTTTAATTGTAAAATGTAAAATACAGTTACATTCGTCAACCAATCAATACACAGAGAAAGCTCCCCGCTCTCTCACAAACACACATACTTACTCCTGACAATGAGATTGACGTTCTTGCGAGCAGGGTTGCCCACATTGTTGACAGCAGTACAGTTGTAGAAGCCTGCGTCAGCCGGCGTGACGGCCCGCAAAATCAGTACTGGCCCCCGAACCTGGGCACTGAGGGGGAGGGGACCCGGGTAACGCAACCATGTTACTGTGGGAGGGGGAAAACCTGCGGTCATCTCACAGGTTATGTGCACATCCTGCCCTGGATCCACCACCACGGTGTCATTCACTGACAGCCGGATCATGGGAGGAGCTGGGGGGGAGAGGGAGAGAAGTGCAAATGATTTACTGTGTAGCTACACGCACATTATTTAATCTGTGTGCACACTCGCATGGAATATAATAGTATAAAATGGAGAAACTGAATTTTTGGCAATATGCATTGAATTTGTTGTACTGCATTTCTACTTACTGCAAAATATCTAAATAAATGTAAATATGTGTCTAAATCAAATTGTCCAGCTTTCCCTCAATATACACTAATCTGTAAACCAAAGGTAACAAATGTCCCTGTTCTCCTGCTCTCCCATCACTCAAATCTTCCCCTCATTTCCCTAAAACTAACCTTGCAGGACACATACAAGATTAATTTAAATGTAACTGCAGAGTGGAAAACATTTAGAGAGCGATGTCGTGGACCCCCAGCAGATTTAAAATATAAAAAACAGCACCAGTACTAAACACCTGATGCGGAGAGAACACAGAGTTGTAGATGGAGAGGTGAAGAGGGCCAAGAGGAAAAAAAAAAGATATTAATCATTTAAGAGTTAATGTACACACATAATAACAACACGAGCTCAAACAGTGTGTAGTGAAATAAGGAGATTATTTTAATACTCCAGAGGCAGCTTTCTCACACGGTTGTAAAACCAGCAAATCCAAAGTATATACATAAGCAGAATTACTCCACAACGGACAGAAGGATTGTTGAACTTTTAAGCGTTTGGGTTTACTTTGAATTCAGGAGCAGCAAGAGTTGTCAGGAGAGAAAAGCTAATAGATTACAGCTGATGACGGCACAGCCCTTTCCTGTCTGTGCACTTTGTTATTGTGCTTATCAAAGTGCAAAGATCTGACTGTGTGCAGGCCTGCTACTCGTCCAGTGTGAAAGACTGCAACGTTTAATTCTTCCCGTCATAAATCCAGTCGTCTGGTGTCAGCGCCTCACAGTGACTCCTTCTCTCACAGTAGGTAAATGTCCCTGTGGGCTATGTGGATGCCAGCAAGGTTTTCCAGCTCAGCGCTCAGCAACTGTGGCAGATTATACTCTAGCTCTGAGAATAATTGAATAATACGTGTGTGTGGTTTTATTTTACATGCATTAAATTGAACACAAAATGTAACATTGTTCACCCAGCTAACAATTTAGTCAGTTTTGGTGCTAAAATAAGTGTTCATTATTACTCAACACAACACAACACAGCCTCTGTGAGTTCAGGTTCAGTCCAATTCAGCTTATATGATTCAATGGTGTCTGACTGAGCCTTCTTACATAAAGGTACACCAACCAAAATTCTTTTAAAGGCAGTATTGTATTGACTGTTTCATGCTCGATGAACCGATATCAATATCTTTAAAAATCTAAGGTAAGCTAAGAAATATTGTAGACATTCTATTATAAAATATTCTCTAAACTTGTACTTAATCTATTCACCTAAAAATAAGATTTATTACCTTTTACACCAATCAGCCTCAACCACAAAACCAGTGACGGTCGAAGTCAAAAACACGGACCATCTCACTACAGGGCAACATTCTACTCATACTATTCTACAAACTCTGGATCCTGGCATGCATGTAAACATTTCTTACCCATAAATCCCACCAAACATTGTATCAGACAGAGTTGAACCTCCTTACTCCCAGAGAACAGTGGTGACTCTAGCAGGACAATATGCTCAGCCAGACCACAAATAACTAGTCAAGAACAGTGTGATATGATCAGCTATTCAAAGCTCAAGGTGAGGGATATGACAACAGTAGATCATGAGTAATTCATTTGTTTCTGTGAGCTTGTCAGTTGCAGCTCTGTGGCTCATACAAGCACATCCAAAGGGTTTGTAATTGGTAAAAAAAAAAAAAAATATATATATATATATTCGTATAAATTCACGGGAATGGGCACAGGTAAAAATAAACAAAATAGAAGAGAGCAGAAATTTAAAAAAAAAGAAGTGCCATATTTCAACATCTAAATCGCTAATGTTATCAAGCCAAGTCAGCTGCAATATTGTTTTATTGTAAAAGACAATGTCGCAACCTTTCTTTCTTATCTGGGCAAAAACACATTGATGCGCTGCCATGTCAGTGTTGTGGCTAGCTGCATGAAAATGGAGGAGCTAAAAGCAAAGACAGCTGAGGAGAACACCAAACTGTGGCATTGCTGAGGGCCAAGTCGGGCGTTTGGGTGAGGTTTTCCGTGTGATATCACACTGTGAGAATTATGTCTTGAGTTGCTGTTTATAAAGAATTAGCATTATCCGCAAGATAGTCGGTTCATGTCGTCCCTGAGGAAACGCATAAAAAGCTGCAGAAGCACAGCAGCTGCTGTGATAACTTAGTGACACTTTTCAAGAACACAGCTGACAAAGCCTGTGTGTTTAAACACAGTCCAGCGTTCCGGGCGGGCGCATGTTTGATTTACAGATAATTGCAGGTAACTGGTTGGTTTTGGTTATGAACTTTAAGGATCTGGGCTGGTACGGGTTATCAAAAGTGGTGGTGTGCAGGAAGACTCTGGTGTGGCAGTGTGTATTGTCCGGCTGGGGGAAGCAGCTCCATCATGGTGTGCAGGTGCCATTGGCAGTGTGCTTGCTTCAGTGGTGTTTGGAGCAGATGGTTCATGTCAAGTGGAATCCACATGGATGTCGCGATCAAATGTTTGCCAACAGAACATTGCACTTTAGAGTGGTGATTGATGTAATTCCCTTCAACTGTCACTGGATTTATTGTTGTGGCCGATCGAGGTCTGTCTACAGACAAGGCAGAGTGGTTCTAGAGAGGATTTTGTTGACTTTTTAGCAGCAACCAGAGGAGAAAGTCAGTCCAAAGGTATTCATTTGTTTGCAATGTGCAGTCCTGCACACTGACCTTTACATAACAGTGGAATTTGGATATTTTATATATCTGTCAGGAGGGAAGATCAAAAACACCTAGAACAAAAATGGTGCTGGATGTGTGATTAAGTACTATTTAGTTAAGATACTAGCCATTGTAGTGTTTTTTTTTAAGATGACGATGATGATGATGATGACAATGATGGTTGTTATTTCAAAAATGTAAGCCAGCAGATTTTATTCATACCAATTATTTCACACCAAGCACATAGGTATAATAAAAAGACACAAACTAAAAGGCGAATCATCCAAACAGCCTATTGATTATTTTTAATACATATTTACTGACTTATGTATTAAAATAGATTAAAGGTTGTTGCTGTAACCACTTTAAACTCTATATTTGTTTGCCGTGCTTCGCTATATGGTCTGAAGTAGCACCTGAGAACTGCGGTTTAAGTAAACCACTTAACGGTTGTCAGAAACATTCTAGCCATTATATTTATGGCAAAGTATGAGTTCTCTTTTTATAAAACAAAGCTGTCCATGTGGTCATAGAGCTTTAAACTGGGCTTCCCCACAGCCTACTATGAAAACCCTGACCATACTTTCTAGTTCCATGTGAAACGGAGCACTTTAAAAGCATTCAAAATGCTTCCCATCACGTAGGTAGCAATCCTATCTGTGACTTCTTGTCATAGGTTTTTGCATATCTTTCCACAGGGCATAAATGGGGTGACAGAAGGGTAATGTTAAGAAAATTGAGCTTGCGACCAAAGTGTCACCTGTTTTAATCCCCCGAGTGGCTGCAAAATTTTTTTCAGTGGAGTAATATACCAAGGTTTCGCTTTCCCTCCTCAACTACAGTAAAAACACCCTGGGGCAAAAAAGTCAAGCCCCAGTTCCCTGATGGAGCTGCTTCATGGTTACTGATCTGTGCTTCACTGCGCTGTCTGGTGCATGGTGTGTGCATGTCTGATAAGTTTACCTCTCTGAAAGATTTTGGGCAAGTTATAGTAATTATGAAAAGAAGAAAAACAACAAGGTTACCAGATTATATAGAAGTGTATTATTATGCTGCCATGTCATATAAGTAAGTCATGATGAGAATTGTTTTCCAGTGTATGCAAGACTTCATGAGATAGGAAAATAAGCCATTACTTTGTCAAGAAAATGTTTTCAATGGCGAGTTCAGGGATAAAATAAAAGGAAATAATAAAGACATTGCCATTTTCTCACATTCATTTTGCTTCATGCTTTCATTTTTTAGAAGTATCTCATTGGACATGAAAACTAAAGACGATGAACTGCAAACACAAACAACAATAAAGAGAGCTGGAAGTAAAGCTGTAAACACCTACTATATTTGCAAATGAGAATTGATACCAATTCAATGGATGTAAAAAGATAAGACAGGCTCTCGAATAGCTTGAGGTGTTGCTGGCAAACAAGCAAGTCCTGCCTCAAAGTAAAAACGCAGCGAAGCCATTCAAACCTGAAGAACTTGCCGTTCCACTATATGTGCTGCACGTCATCCGGGCCAGTCAGTCAAAAGCCAATAAAGGTGTGACAATTCGTCACAATATTGACAATATATCACATTTCTATGTCATCCCTCATTATTAAATAAAATGATACAAAAGGAAAAAGAAAAAACCCCACATAAGCCTGACTTAGAATTTCAGCATAAGAAACAAATTGCCTGGGTGTAGGGTCTGACATATTTTAAGTCAAGGATCTTGATTACACAGTATACAGGCAAGCAGAGTAATGGTCAGTTGTTGATCCTTCATGAAAAAACATTGTGTGATGGCCAAACAATCCCCTCTATCAGTACACCTGCAAATTTTACTCACAGCACAATGTTTGCGTTTTAATAATTATGAGGGTGTCAACATGCTACTGTAATGATTTAACTAAGTCTTCTTGATCTAATTTGATTTTTTTTTCTTCAAGTATGTCTGAAACAACCTCACAAATAAAGAAAAATTTAAATTTTTTGAACCACATTTTGTGTGTGGTGGTTTTCTTTCGGCTCTAACTCAATGACTACTGGAGATATTTGAAATATGTCACCGCTTCACTGAATCCACAGAATTTGTGCTTCGTATTAATGCTAGTTGCAAGTGTGTAGCCTTATCCGTTTGAGTTATCCAGTTAGCAAACAAAATAACAAAACAAAAAAGAAAAAAAAAAACAAACATCAACAGCAAGCCTCTTTGGCCGAGGTAAAAAACATCCATATATTTGTATCAATGACATATCAACATATTTTCATACGATCTATTGGGGGTTGATTCTTAAAATGTACAAAGAATTGGAGTGCTATTATCAATATCCAGCTGTTATGTTCTATTCAAACTGTTCAGGCTCACACTGTAGCTGTTTTGCACAGGAGGTGTAAATTATGAATGTGTGTCAGTCCAGAGTGTAGATTGAGATATATATGCTCAACTTCATAGAAATCAAAGATTAAAATAAGTTATGGTGAAATGATTGAAAAATTATGTTATATTTTTCTTTAGTAGTGCATTATAAGTAAGTTGTTTGTTTACCATTAAACACTGAGTTGCTGAACCTTCTGAGAAGGTTTTAAATATTAACATTTTAGAATTTTGCTCCAGATGTGTCATTTTAAATGGGCTCTAGAGGACGAGACAGAGGAGAATCAAGGCTTTTATTGACCTGAGATACTCAGTGAGTGAGCGACCCCATAGAGTACAGGAAGCAATTCATTCATCTAATAGACTTTATGCAGTACATCCTCTTATCTAATCTCTTTTTTTTAACAGAATCCACTCGCTGTAATGAAAGAGGTACGCCGAGACTCAACAAACTAGTGTACAGACGCATGCTTCTAATAATACGAATGCAAGCAAGTCTGTGGACATACACTCCCAGACTCTTAGACTGGTAACACACACACTAATGGGATATTTATTTATGACGGTTTTCAAAATGACAAGAAATGTTACTGCTCAAACCACCGAAATCAACGCAAAAATAGTCCTGCCAACATCTATTGTATCAAATGTGTGAAAAGAAAACCCTGTAAGCCAGAAGAGTTCCCAAATTATTAAGGTAATCACCACAAATACTTGCTTTGTTACTTATCTGTTTATGAAATACAGTTAAATCAAAGTCAGTCATTGATAAATTATAGCAAGGCCCTGAACTAGTATTGATAATACTGGCATTCAAACGTCCAGTATTCAGACAATAGCAATGCCTCTCAGGTTTTTTTGTCTGGACACACTTGAATTTAAGGAATCAAAGTTCTACTCAGGTTAACCAAAGACTCTATATTTTGTTAAATGTTATAACTACCACAGACTTAAACTGAAGGTGGACTGCACAAATAGTATACAGCCAAATGGATATAGTCCTGCCAATACTGGCTAATATTTCCTTTCATGCAATGGGATAAAGTGTTTTTTGTAAAAGCTCCAAGGTATGTTGCGAGGAAATGTGACCATATAAGTTTGGAAGCTTCAAAACAAAAACAAAAAAAGAAATTGGGGAGCATATCCTGGACTCAGGACTCAGGATATGCTTTTTTAAGCTTATGCTTTTGGTCATGCTGTGATTTGTTTATTTATTTATTTGGGAGGGAGGTCCTCAGACAAATCACTGATAATCAGAAATACAACTTCAGTTACAAAAGGTTGAAAACCCCCGGTATCAACAAACAAATAACTAAACACATTCAACATGTAATTTCAAAGAAAAAGGTACAGTGAAGAAAATATCTGGCAAGAAGCAGTAAAAAAAAAAAAATTATAGATAAATAAATAAGAGACAACACTATACATTTGTGAAGCAAAGGGTGGAGGAAATAAGGATTTGAGAATTACAGCTTCAATTTCCTGGGGACGCGTGGGTCACGGTAACAGTGGGATCAGTCAGAGCTCTTCCAAAAGTAATGGGATTTATGTGCAGCACAGCGGTTTACAACCAGGTAACAAATACCACGCTCTCCCAGGCTCACACACTCCCTCTCCTCATGTTCTCTGTCAGATTGCCATCTCTCTATCTCTAATTTTTCTGTCTTTATCTTCCCTTGTCTCTCTTTGTATTTACTGCATTTTTTTGTTTAATGCACTCTCTCTATCATTTCTCTCCCACTCCCATTTACAAGGCTGAATTAATTTATGAAGTGAAGGGAGAGGAGAAATCAGCAAGAAATACAGTTAAAGTTCAAAGTTGGGGTCATTAGCTACATTTCTCCATTGTCAAAGCTATTTTAAGTAGGTGCTTGGGGGACAGAGTTTTACATAATAACTATATATAATGCCCAAGTTGGCGACAAGTGCAGCATATAAGAAGGAGACGCCCTATCTGCTGCTGCCTGCTGTTCTGCATTGGCCTGAATCCCCTCAGCCAGATCATCACAAAGAGTGGCCTCAGATACCAGTTCAGAAATAGAATAATGATCAGCCAACTCCTCTACATGGATGATATCAAGCTGTATGCGAAGAGTGAGCGAGACATTGAGACACTGATCCACATCACCAGGATCTACAGCAATGACATCGACATGTCATTCGGGCTAGACAAGTGTAGCCGAATGATATAGAAAAAAAAAAAAAGGCAAGATGATCACAACTGAAGGGGTTGAACTACCAGGAGGCAACATAGCCGATGTTCAGGACAGCTACAAATACCTTGGGATCCCGCAGGCAAATGGGAATCATGAAGAGGCAGCAAGAAGGTCAGCCACAGCCAAATACCTACACAGAGAAAGACAGGTCCTGAGAAGTCAGCTGAATGGTCAGAACAAGATCCGAGCCGTCAACACCTATGCCCTGCCTGTCATCAGATTCCCTGCTGGTATAATAACCTGGACAAAGGAGGAGATAGAAGCCACAGATATCAAGACAAGGAAGCTGTTGACCATGCATGGAGGGTTTCACCCGCAGTCCAGCACCCTGAGGCAGTACACTAAGCAGAAAGAGGGAGGCCGAGGATTAGTCAGCATCAGAGCCACTATCCAAGATGAAACAGAAAAAAATCCAGGAATACATCAGGAAGATGGCCCCCAATGATGACCTGCTAAGTGAATGCCTCAGGCAGCAGAAACCCAGCGTGGAGAAGGAAGAAGAAGAGAGACCATCATGGAGGGACAAGCCCCTGCACGGGATGTACCACTGACCGATAGAGGAAGTGGCTGATATTGAGAAAACATACCAGTGGCTGGAGAAGGCTGGTCTCAGGGACAGCACAGAGGCACTGATCATGGCAGCACAAGAACAGGCCTTGAACACAAGATCGATAGAGGCCGGGGTCTACCACACCAGACAGTACCTAAGGTACAGACTGTGCAGAGATGCTCCTGAGACAGTGCAGCACATAACAGCAGGGTGAAAGATGCAGGCAGGTAAGGCATACTTGGAGCGTCAAAACCAAAGTGAACAACACCTAAGGTGATTGAGAACGACCGAGCTAAGATCCTGTGGGACTTCCAGATCCAGACCGATAAGATGGTGGTGGCTAATCAACCAAATATCGTAATGGTCTACAAGTAGGATAAGAAGGCAGTAGTGTTAGATGTCGCAATCCCAAGTGATAGCAACATCAGGAAGAAGGAACACGAGAAGATCGAGAAATACCAAGGGCTGAAAGAGGAGATGGAAAGGATTTGGAAAGTAAAGGCGTCAGTGTTGCCAGTGGTGATAGGAGCACTTGGGGCTGTAACCCCCAAACTGGGAGAGGGGCTCCAACAAATCCCAGGAACAACATTTGTCCAGAAGAGTGCAATCCTAGGAACAGCTAAGATCCTGCGCAGCACCCTCAGGCTCCCAGGCCTCTGGTAAAGGACCAGATCTTGAAGGAGACAAAAGACTGCCCACAGAGAGGGCGAGTGGAGATTTTTTTTTTTTTTAATATATACTGTATCTATAATTATATAGTTAATTATATTTACATAATTTAATAATCTATAATAATAGATATATAGCTACAAACATGAAAACTCGTTATCTCAACAAAAATGCTATATAAGGATTTTAAATACGTTTTTAGGGGAAAAAAATACATTTGAAATATTTGGATGTCACAGTAAATGCAAAGTTTATGATTACTTTGGTTTAAGTTTTGACAACTTGTGACTTTATGGGAACAACACATTTAAAAGACTCACATGAAAAGCTTTTTAAACATAAAGAGAAGAAAAATGTAAATTATATGGGACAAATCCAGGAAAAAATGCTGGATTTGGGGGAACACAAGTGTGTGTGTGTGTGTGTGTGTGTGTGTGTGTGTGTTGCCTGTTTACACAAACACATCAGCATGAGTGTGTCGTTCACAGTGTGTGTATTTGTGTGTGTGTGTATGCATTTATGTTTGTTATGTGGATGCACATGTGTGCAACAGCTGTCCGCTAAAAAATTACAAGCAATTACTGGAACAGGAAATAAATCACAACAACATTAAAACAACTGGAGACTTGCTTGGTTACACATTTTCAGTATTAAAGTGCAATGTCAAGTTGAAGACAAAATACATGAGAAATCAGGACTTCATTAGGAACTTAAAGAGGCAGATTGTAACGAAAAGGTTGCTAATTTAAATACAAATATGCTAAATCATTCTCATTTGTACAGCATACCCTAAGGGTATAAATGAGTGTAATTATCCGTGTATGAAGCAGAGCACTGTGGAAAAGAGGCTGTGTGCTCACTTACATAGTTAAAGTAATGTGCTTTAAAACCAGAAAGGTCAAATGCAGAGGGCAACGAGCTGAAATAGTAAGATTCTCCAAGCCTGTTCCAGTGACTTCACAAAAAATGATCAAAGCAGCCTTAAAAGCCAATTGATTTTGTGCCAGTTGTTTGGCAGTATATCCCAAGCCGGATCCCATGACCGGACTGGATCTGACACTGGTGGAGAAATGTCAGAGAAGTTCAGGATTTGAACAGTGTCATTGTTTTCTGCAGGAAGCCCCTGACCTACAGCTAAAAACCTTATCAGGGTAAGCGGTAGAAAATGATTGATTGAATGAATATACTAACAGTAAAGTAAACTAATCAATGTATGCACAGAAACAGAAGCTGACACGTCAGGGTGTCACCATGAAAGCATGTGATCTCCTGATTGACTCGTTTAATGTAAACTGGACTCGTAGCATTTGAAAACATTAATTGCATGTTTGTTTATTGGTTTGTTTTCTTCAAAAAACAGGACCTGGTGACCAATCCTGATGTCAGAAAATGTTGAAAACCTAATCAGAGTGTAGCCTCCACTAGCACTATCGCTCTAACATGAAGGATTTTAAATGAGCTTGCTTTTTCTTGTGTTCCCTCTCTCCATTATTTTTCTGCCTCTCTTTCACACAGCCACTCTGGATTAGAGCATTACATGCACAAAAGAGCTTTTACAGTACTGAGCGTTATTACAGATTACCCACTGATCCTCAACTCTTCAAGGGGGAATTCATACACGATGGGCTTTTGCCGCCTGTTGATGTCATCATGTAGAACTGTGCACATTTATATGGCTGTCGTAATATTGTGAAGGTATTTGTAGTGAGAGTTACAGTGATCGATACAGGATACAATCAGCTGTCCCATCTCTTAGATTTACAGACAGACACAGTTTCCTCAAAGATAGTAAACTGCTATAAAACAAGGTGTGTGTGTGTGTGTGTGTGTGTGTGTTTTTCACCCGACAGAGTTAAAAAAAATTGATTTCAGATTAGCACCTACCATTACACAAAAAACTGGGTACAGTAGAGTTGCAACGATTAATTAATGAATTAATCAGTCAATCCAAAATAAAAATAATAATAATAATAAGTTTAAAGCAAATAATCGTTTCAGGCAAAATTATTGAACATTAGCTGGTTGTCGGGATGTCGGGATTTGCTGCTTTTCTTTGTTGTTTCAAACAGTAAATGAAGAGTCTTTGGGTTTTTAACTATTGACTGGTAGATAAACAATAGTTACTTGAGTAGAGTAAAGATGCGAGTAATGATGCAAATTCAGGCTCCGAAAAACAGTTTTTGATCATTTTAAGAGTAAATGATTAATTGATTCATGGAGAAATTAACTGTCAGATTCATCGCTGATTAAAGTAGTCATAAGCATAATAAGCAATCATAAGCATCTCATAGAATTTTATATTATATAAGAGTTTCATAATCAAGGGTACATAAGGCATATAAATTATTATCTCAATAAATTAAATCTTAATTGAAAAATGATCTGTTACAGGTTACATTTATTCTAACATTTAATTTTAATTTCACTGATTCTACATAATATTTCACCCTCTTTTAAAGCAGCTCAGTTCATTTTATATTACCATCTCTGTAGGAGCTCAACTGAAAAATTTACCTCATGGTTCAAGGTTTGAGTTTCAAATGCACTTGAAAAAATAAATAACTGCTTTGCGCTTTTTGTATCTGTTCTGTAATAAAACTTGTAATAAAAAACAAACAAACAAACAACAATAGGCCACTGTGTGTGGTGATTATGCTTAATGGTTGATTTCATTTACAGTGGATGCCAGTCTAATGCAATCAAGCGTCTATGCTCCATCCCTCCATAATACATCCAAGCCTTGTTACACTCCCTGCCCCCTCCTTCAGCCATTCACTCCACCACTTTAAATAACGTGACATGCTCAGCCGTGCTCTTTTTGTAAGAGGCCTGTACATGCTGACTGCTGTCAGCATGTACAGGAGGGGTAGAAGCCCCATGCTTAAATCCAATCCCAGGTTGGGATTATGATATAAAAAAATCAATCAATCTCCTTGTCCCGGTGCGGTGCATGAGTGACGTATGTGTGACCTAGTTGTATGAATCTAATCAAAGCAGTGACTGATGCCACAAGGACAAAAAGAGAGCTCAGCGGGGATAACAAAATACTTTCATTATGGATAAATATTATAAAGGTTAATAAAAGAAAGCAGCAACATGCTATTTTCCTCTTTTACTTCTTTATCTCTCTGTCCACTAAATCATCCCCGTCTCTCTGCTTCCGCTCATCAGTTTGAGTTTTTCTCTCTCTCTCTCTTATTTCCTAGTTTATGATTTTATTTTAGAAATCTGATTCCAGACATGAGATAACATCATTATCTTCAGACAAGTCTAGAAAAGTTGTTATTAGTCCCCACTGGGTTTATTTAAAATCCTGCAATACTTTATTCCGACTTTTTTTTGTCTCTGAGTTCTGTGGCTAAAATGTGGGATGTTGGGATGACTCTAACTGCTAACTGCATTTATCACTGAGAATGCAATTTCAAGAGCACAATGAGCATAAAATGTCAACTATTAGAAATATTTTAAAACAGATTAACTTCTCTACAACAGTACTGGACACATTTCAATTGTTTACTGAGGGGCAGGAGTGGGAGGGACATACACCGTTAAATGGCAATATACAATTATGGCCAGTATGTATTAAGTTGAAATGTCTGTTAAAAAGATAAGATAGTTGTGTTAGATATTGGTAAGAGTCCCAAAACTTTGTGTGCTTTTCTTTTTTTTTTTGGTGTTAAAGTTGTGAGGCTTATGTAAATGGATGTACAGTTTGGGGAAAACATGTCAAAACAGTAAATAACATGGAATTTTTTTTTAAAAATAAGCTGAAACAATGGAGAGAGAGAGAGAGAGAGAGAGAGAGACCCTGTAAGGCTGTAAGGTCGAAACAGATTGGCTGTTCTGGTATCACACTGAGCCTGTAGCTACTAGCACCAGGAAAACTCTTTTCGGTATTATGGCTGTGTGTGTGTGTCTCTCTGTGTGTGTTTGTGTGTGCATGCACAAGATGGGAGGACACGAAGAAAAGGAAATGAGCATGAACAACCCCCATCACATGGAGATTGGGCATTTACACAGCTTTTTTTGTGAGTGTTTTTACTGTTTTACACCATTACCATGTGCCTCAGCATCGTTTTCCACCAACACCTCTCCTGCAGCAGATTCCTTCTCAAATGCAGCCGTCTACATTGGCTCTACACACACATCACGGTCTCAGGCACATAAATGCAACATATAGCATTTAGTTATGGTTCAAGTGCATTTTTTGGAGATCGCGCATGGAAATGGGAGATTTAAAACCAATCAAAGGGGTTCTGAATGAATATTTTTATCAAAATGTTCAAAGCTGTGGAGAGTGTGCTGCTGTTTAATCCCACTTTAACTTTCTCTGACAGTCGCTTTGATGGCCAAACACAGTGACCATTTACTTACATGAGATGCCTTCCCTGCTGTCCTTTCCCTCAATTCTTATGGCAAACACACAACTATAGTATCGTCTTTCAGCACAGATACTCTCTTTTACTCAAATACACACAAACTACAAGATATGTTAACCTTAACTAATCACATGCATTTGTGTTGGAGTTAAAACTGCACAGAATGCTCAGACGCTCCTCTGCTGCAGGTGCTTTTAAATTCACAAGCGCTTCGGTTTGCATGAACACAAGCGTGAGACAGATGTGAAGGTCTGGTCCAGGCACAGGGTCAGTCAGCCTTCCACGGATATTGTTAGCCTCTCTCCTGTAAATGCATTCTCTTCTACCATAATCCATACTTGATCAGCTCTGGTCCCGTGTGCAGTTTGCTCTAATTAAAAGCTTGTCTTGCTTCACCTTCACCTCTAGCCTAGTCATTTGGTTATTTAGTTGTTTAGTTAGTTATTTCTTCATTTTCCGGATCATTTCAGCAAGCCAACTCCATTTCTCATTTTCCTGAATCACCCTCCTTCTATATCTATCCAGAACTACCTGTTTGTAATGTTCTCTCCTTCACAGACTTAGAAACTGTGTCTTCTCCTCACAATTTCATCATTTTATTTCTTTAGAGGTGTTTTCAAATTCTGCTCACTATAGTTGGCTTAGTGCTCAACTGTTAAAAGTGTTACAGAAAAAAATAGCAAAAAAGAAAAGTCTATATCTACTTGCTCTCTAGTGTGAACACGTGTCATATAGGGAAAACATTAGTGCGGCTAAAAAGATAATATTTTCATTTTTGTTTTGATTTCCTAGAGCTGTATTTGTAGTTGCATGTACTAGTGATGTAAGGATTCAATCAACTCTTAAAGTTATACAATTCTCGAGATTATTTCTGTTTTAAATTAAATTTTTCTCTTCCTGTACAAAATTAAAGAGTCTATTTTCACTTAGGGAGTTATTGAACTAAAATGTTTATGTATATGTCTAATGCGTTAACAGAATATTGATCTTTCCTTTTCTTAACCAGTTTAGGAGTGTTTTAAAGAAGCTCGAGAGTGGTTATGTTTTGGCCAAAAGGCTACATTTCTTATCCAAAGACTCGTCTTACGGAAAGCAATCATTAGAAAACTCTGCTGTATCCACAATTTCCCTGCATATCTTTTCAGGCCCCCTGACTCTGAATAAGACAGGATTAAGTCCAGAAGCTCTAACCAGTCTTCTTAGCTTTACTGAACTTGTCAACAAGAATGTCTGAATCAATCACACCTCTGAAAAAAAAAAAAAGAAATAATTGATAGGGTCCTTAAAAAATTATAATAAAGCATATGATCATCAAGCAATATTTGCCAACCATGCAGAATTGTGGCTTTTAGAAAATGAAGCATGAAGAATAGGAAAGGAAAAAAGAAAACTCAAAAAACTGCACAAACATGGGGCTTTCTTTTTGTTTCAACAGTCTGTCTGTTTGTCTGTCTGTTTTTCTAACAACAAATTGTTGTTCTTAGCTACAGAGCTGCTGAGCGATGGCATGCAGATGGACAAAGGGGTGTAGAGTGAATTGGAGATAACAGAGTGCGACAACTGAATTACAGCTGACAGGCCTGACATAAGATCTCTGCAAGAGAATAACAAAAAGACACATAGACAACATAGTACAGTTGGAGACGGACGAGGAGATAGAGAGGCTGGGAGCATTTGAGTAGAAAGTCAAAGGGCAGAGGAAAAACCCGAGAAAGAGAAGGAGAACCCAGGTAGAGAGAGAGAGAAAGAAAGAGAGATGAAAAATGAGGAGGGTGAAAGGAGAACTCAATTTCTTACACAAGACAGGAAGACGTCTTAACAATGGGAGAAAAGGACTCCCGAGCCGTGACGGGCGTGCAGAGGAGAGATGAGATGGGATAATCAAAGAATAAGAATGTGAAATAGAGAAAGCAAGAATTTGAAAACGTAAGAATAAATCTTGGCTTTGTGAAATCATGTACAACTCTGTAGACACCCAAGCATTTCAAGACAATCGAAGGACGTACTTGTGGCGTTTGTGAGCCTGAAGGTGACTGACTTGTCTTCAATGTTGCACACATTGCGGACGGACACCTGGCACGTGTAATCAGCAATGTCTGTGGGTCTTAGATTCTTGAGCTTCAACACCTTAGTCTCACCCTGTGGGAAAAATACACACAGGACAACATCATGCTAAAAGACTACACACCTATGTGGCCAATTAATGTCAAGATAATGAACATCACATTACATGACATCACTGTAAAAAGTTAAGAGCTTTGTATTGAAGTCTTTTTCCAAACTGGGTGGTAATCTTGTGTAAAAGTCACTTTAATTTTTTCATGGTCGGCAGTGATAAGCAGGTTTCTGTTTCTGACATGTCCTAATTATCATCTTGAGCAGCTCAGTTATAAGGTAAAAACAATTATGAATTTCATATGGGTTTATCTTGGATCAAGAGTGTGTCTGATACTGTAAAACTCTCCCGGCTACTGCAGGTGATGGGTTAACAGTTTCTGAGGCAGTCATGGGAAGAGCTCCATGAACTGGCTGATTGAACTCAAGGCTTATGACTGACTGATGCTTTGATAAGTGCAGGAAAAAGAGAGCAGTCATGCTAACACAACAATTGTGTGCTTGGACAGGAAGATGTTTATTGTTGTTACATGGTTAACTCACTGACTAGAGCCCCTTAACTGATCGAGGACGTGACAAAAATGACCCTTCTTCTATAAAAGAGGAGCCAGTCCCGCTTTATTTGGCTAATTTAATGGTTAGAAACCTGAAAACTGAGCATAAGGCACATTTGAGTGTATCAGTTATTGGTCATAATGTAATTACAGAAACTTTCAGTCACTACAACAGTATCAAAACGGCTTTTGCTTGCCTTGAAACAGCTTAGCTTGCACAAATGAGACAGAAATGACTTTAATAGGTGTTTTTTATATTCACTTTTTATCAAACAAATGAATAAACAGAAAATGAATAAATGTGATAAAAAATAAATCTGTACCTATGCTACTGTAGATATAACGCTGTAATACATAACATTGTTGGGCTGCCTAAGCTCTTGTGTTATTGCTTTTTAGATATTGCACCTTTTTATTCTCACTTGGGCAATTTTTAAAACCTGGCCATTTTTAAGTTTTCATTAAAGACACGTGCGCCCACACAGGACCTATGAACAAGCATGAGTGCAGAGTAATGAAACTGTTCCTGCTTCAAGTATCTGGGGGTTTGGAACCTTCCTCAAAGACAGTCTGCCATTGTCCATGAGGAGATATCCAGTTACTGGTAGAAAATAACAGACCTGCTAGGCAGACTTAAGGTAAAGCCATCGGAGAGTCCCTTACCAGGGGAGGGGTTTAATGAATGCTTGAGTTGGTTCCTCAGATGCTGATCACAACCATTGTGCTTTAACAGTGTCCATGTGAACACTAAGTGTTAGACAGACATAGTAGTCAAATAACAAGAGACAGGAAGATTTAGAGTACAGACTTTTTTTAGGACAAATAAAAAAAATCGGAGGATAAAATTCAGCGGGGAGGATTCTGTGAGGCATCAGAGAGAGAGAATTAAGAAAGTGGCGAGCCGCTGCATACCTGGCAGTGGTACTGAGCAGTGCATGTGTCCGTGTGTCCGTGGTACCTGAGTGTAAAGCGGCTCGTAGATGTCCACTCCGGTGTCTTTGCTCTGTTCGATTAGCATGCTCCCACGCTTCCAGATGAATCGTGCAGGAGGGTTGGAGTTGACGGTGCAGCGCAGGAACACAGTCTTCTCCTGGTAGTAACTGCCACGCACATCACTGATGGTCTGGTGTACTGTCAGAACTGGTGTGTCAAGGTCTGCAAAACAAAGCAAAGGAACAAACAAACAAAAAAAAAAACAAAAAAAATCAAATAAATAACAACACAGCAACAGCTCATCTTTCTGAGAGGGTGAGTAAATGTTATTACATCCCCAAAAAGTGTTCATTAAGAACTTGTGTGCCACAAGCAAAATAAGAGAACAGCAACGAAACCGCAAGTTTTATAAGAGCAAAGTGTTTGTGGTTTGTGGCTGAAATTGATTTCAATCTTTCTGGGAATATCTCTGACAGTATTATATGTGGCAGGGAGGGGAATTGGTATCAGGGACACAACTTTAAATAAAGACAAACAAGTTTTGTTTGTTGGCTGACTCGCCTATCAAACCTGACTAAAACTGTCCAAACAGCCGTCTATTGATCACAGCCTCCAACGGCCACAAATGTCCAAACGATCTGCGAGTGTTGCCATTTTGCTTCTCCAGCTGTGACTCTCACACAGCAGATATATGTATTTTTATGTCATTTTTATTACCCCCTAAAATGTCTTGGCTCTTTTCCCTGCAGATTTCCTTCATGGGAGTGTCATGTCCCTTTTCCTTCAGTGGACTGGATTTCAGCTGCTGTCACAAGCATGGAGGCTGCCCCCCCCCCAGTTTCTGCCATCTCTCCAAAACTCACTGCTACTTTCACTCCATGTCACATCCCTCCCCTCTCTATCCCCTCATCCTTGCTCCTTGTCTCTACCTCTTACCGGCCAGTTGCGTGTCCATGTGTGTGTGTGTGTGTGTGTGTGTGTGAGTAATTGCAATACTTTGCAGCCTAATTTGAATGTTGCAGATTGCATACGTCATGGAAACTATTTCTGCCAACACCCGGGTAACCTTCCAATTCATATTGCTCCTTCTTTTTTCTCCTCTCTGCCCTCACTCCTGGCCCTGACTTCCTGTTTTCTGCATCAGACCTTATGTACAGTGTCAAAACTATAGAAATGGGGGTGCTAGAGTATGTGATGTGAACACTGCATGCCCCATGTGATGGATCAAACAGAGAGGTTGCATTTAATGTATCTTTGCTTAAGATGTGTGCGAGTGCTGTTGAAAAGGGCACAGCTGTCACATGAGAGTTATGTCACACAGGCACATGCGCGTCCCAGTGCACACACTCACATCCGGACCTACATGTAAGTATGTGCAGCCTCAGTATAGCATCAGAGCACTTTCAGGTTTGGAGGTTGGCGCTCTGGGAAAAGACTGGCACATGAACACAAAGAGCGAGCTTGAGCTTGTACAGGTGATTTTTGTGCTCCCAAAACAAACAAAAAACAGGTACTGAGTGAGTCAGCGGGATTCTTTTTCAAATAAAATGTGACAGGGTTAAAGAAGGATTTAACAATTCATAAAAATTCATGATATAACTAACTCGCATGCTTTGAAATAAGGTATAGTATGCTCAAATTTTGCTGGAATGTCATGGCAAAGAACAACAATCTATCTATTAATCCATTTTTGTGAGCACTCTCAATGTTTTTTTTTCTCATGATAATCAAAGAAAAAAAAAACTAACCAACACGTACTAAAAACACATAAACAATCTGAATATAAACAACATTTCAGACAAAAAGCTCAGAAAAATCTATTTTTCCATCCATCCATCCACTTTCTACCGCTTATCCCGTTAGGGGTCGTGGGGGGGCTGGAGCCTATCTCAGCATCTTGGGGCGAAGGCGGGGGACACCCTGGACAAGTCACAAACTGGGTTTAGGTTAATTGGTCACTCTGAATTGCCCGTAGGTGTGAATGTGAGTGTGGATGATTGTTTGTGTCTATATGTGAGCTCTGCGATGAAATCTATTTTTGTCAAAGTAATTATGAAGTAGAAAAATCCATTTTTTCGGCCATATAGAATTTTGCATGGCCACAAATTATTGTTCATCATCTCCGTGAAGATACCGTTGAGTACAGTGTTAAGCAAATCGAAACTCTCAACAAGGTGGTTCGGCTCATTCGCTTTTTGAACATTTTCTCCATTCTTTCATTTGAATAGGAGCTCACAAACACTTTTGACTGTGATGAAATTGTTTCATTTACTTTTTTCACTCGATCTTACACCCAGATGTGCGGTACTATTGGAAAAGATATGTCCCAGTGCCCCCTATAGTATAGCAGTAAAAAGACCA
>KV751315.1:2263069-2285984 GCA_001698575.1 Mola mola
GCAACTCATCCGCTGTTGTGTTTTGTGTTCAGCTTAATCAAACATTGCTGTTTATGAAAAAGTCAACTAAGCAGACAGAGACGGTTAAGCCGGTGTGAGTAGTCAGCGACTGGAGGTGCGTGCGTTTGTCTCCCTGTGTCATACTCTGACACAATTTTCATCATTTTGCACAATGGATATGAAATCAAACAATAAATATGTGATTGAAGTGTAGACTCGCTGCTTTAACTTCAGAGGTTTCATAAAAATATGGCATTAGCCATTTAGAAATTAGAGCCATTAAATGCCGAGCATCTCCATTATCAATATATCATTATATCATTATAGTCATTGTTATAGTTTATGGATAAAAATAATTACAATTTTGAATACTCGGATGAAAAAATCCTTTGCTATCAATGACTGCCTGAAGTCTGGAGCTCGTGGACATCACCAAATGCTGGGTTTCCTCACTTCAGAAACCTTTACTGCAGCCACCTTCAGTTGCTGGTTGTTTGTAGGTCTTCCTATCTTCAATTTTGTCTTCAGTAACTCTTTTGAGGTTGAGATCAGGGGATTGACTTGGCCACTGAAGAATATTGCTTTTCTGTGCTTGACAAGATCTTGGGTTCCTGTCACACTATATGTTTGGTACTTATCCATCTGCACTGTGAACTGCCGCTCAATCAGTTTTGCAGAACTTGGCTGAATGTGCGCAGAAAGTATAATACTATACCCTTCAGAATTCATCCTGGTACCATAAGCAGTGAATAAACACCAGTTCCTCAGGCAGCCATACAAGCCCAGGCCATAACACTGCCTCCACCATGTTTGAGTTATACTGTTGTACATTACACATCCTGAGCTGATCCTTTTCTTTTCTTTCCTTCCCCAGACTTTTCTCATCTCTTCTGTTCAAAAAATCCAAATTCAGGACTAAACATGCCTTTTAGGATTTTTCAATTTCTAATCTGGCCTTACTGTTCTTGAGGGGTGCCAGTGGTTTGTCTTGAAGTAACGATTGGAACAGACTGCACCTGTCCATGAAAGTGCTTGTCAGTGAATTGTCCAAATTGTCCTTTTGAGCCCTTGATAACTGAGGTACTCTGAACAAAATGGCTGTAATTCTTCAAAGATTAATACCATGTTTTTGTGAAACCCATGTGTGAGGGAATGCATGAGGAAAAGAAAATTAAAAAATGAACAAGTTGTGCACATAAAAGTATTTTGTTGAGCAACCCCAAAACATGGTTTTGTTAAACCCAAAAACATGGAGAATTAAGAATAATTGATACGAAAAAACACACACAAAGAAAAAGGATAAATCAGTGTCAGAAATCTTCAAAATCCTTTTAATGGCACCCCCCCACTGTGTAGTCCCCACCACTGTAATAGTGTTGGAAACACTGGTGATCATCACCCAACTACAGAAAAATATTTCTATTTCGCACACACACACACAAATTGGAAACACATTATATAGGCTATTGACCACACACACATAAACAGCGACATGCAGATAGCCTGTGCACACTGAGAGACACAAATAGAGGCAGACTTGCTGTTTGATCCAACTTCTCATCTCGTCAATTATTCAGCATTCTGCTCATAGACATTTCCTTAAAGAGGGTATAAAACATGCACAAGGCCCACATTTGGAACATTGCCTGCATTTAAAATTCAATGTTGAGATGTAAAGATTGATTTAGGCAGACTTTCTCCGCTCATTTTCATTTTACCAACAAAAACTAATAACCTCTTGCTTTTTTCTGCACACTGCAAATTATGGGTCACTCGCTCTCTTCATTCATGAGTTAGACATTTGCCAAAAACAAATGATGGAAAAGGGAGGAAAGATGATTCCAGCATTATTATTATCGTAGTCTACAATCAGAGGAATTGGATATACATTCTTAATTTAATGATCAACAGCAAACTGCACTATGCGATATTGCCCTCTACAGAAGTAATGTGTCCCCGTTTTAACCTGACACTGTTCTCTACCAACAGCCTCTGTGTGGAGTAGTTTAAATACAGGATCCTTCAATTCTGAATTGAGTAGATTGTTTTTGGTTCCTTTAGATTAATTTAGAATGATGGTTTTATTCATTTACTAAATTATATTTGCTGTGCATTCGTGTTCCAATAAGAGGCAGGTGAGCGGCTGCTTTATCATCCGTCTCAACAGGACTGTTACAACATAATAGCCCAAACAAGACTGATGCGACTTTAAAATAGTACTAGCAGCTAACAAATATTGACACAATGCTATTTCTCATTTTTAATAACTTTAATGACAGCATGCAAAAAGTGTATCATGTTTCAAAACTGCCTCTCCCTATGCCAAGCTTATGGTGTGTGAGCGCCAAGCTGTGCACATTGAACCATTCACTGCCTGGTTTAGCCTGTTGAGGATAAAAATTACACACTGAGCTACTTTTTATTTAATTTAGACATGACTAAAAGAATACGCGGGAATGTCTCTTAATTAGCATACTGTAAATCAGACAGCTGATACGATACATTTACAGAAGGATAAAAGAATCATTTTAACCTCCTGGAGTTCACACCAGATTTGTGGCTGTCCAAGATGGGAAGCAGAACGTAATGGGACATCAAGATCAATTTTAAAGCCACTGCAATATGCTGACACTCTTCATATTTAGTTAGACATTTAGACATAGTCTATTATGTACATGATTTACATGATGTGCTTATTTATTTGGCAAAAACCAAAAAAGGAATATTTTTTATTGGAGTGCTTAAGAAGTATTTAATGTAGTTTTTTTTGTTTGTTTGTTAGCTTTACCTGAAGACCATCTATGATTGAAATAATTACTATCCTTATCAGCCATTCATAAATATCACATGGTTAGGGTTTAGGAAATGACTGATGACACATGGGTTCTAATGGGATGCAAACGCCAGTATTCTGGGTGAAAGTGGTGTAAGTGACCCTTCTCCCCCCCCCCCCCCCGCCGGCACTCTGGAATTTATTTGTCACACTCTATCACCTGTTCAAGTCATCTGAAAATTATGCTGAAAATGTTTTAATGGTTCTACATAACATCTATCTGCCTCTCCCATTCATCAAGCCTTCTGCCTCTGTATGTGCTACAAAGTGCAGTGACAAAATGTTCATAGCTGATGAGCTGGGCATAAACATAACCACCCACATATGAACTGAAAGCACTGATAAGAAAATAGATGACAGTATATAAACCTGAGGAACACTTTAGTTGGACCTTGTTTTTCCCCTCTCAATCATGACCTTCTGTCAGTTTTATCTATAATACTATGCAAATATTATAAAATGATGCAAACTGAGTCCTTTGAAGTAAGAAGAATATTAAATGCAGGAGGATTTAGAAAAATGAAGAAGAAATTATAGAGAATACATAGGTAGCTGGTGATATGAAACAGGTCGATTCATAAGCAGAATGAAAGAAATAAAGGAAAGAGATGCCAGAGGAAAGTGGCCATAACATAAAGACATTCTGGCTGCCGGACTATCGTAAGAATCTGCAGCCTAACTAGAAATATACAGCAGTGCCTTCTCCCACATGTTATATTGCTACTGTAGGTTTCACAACAAGGCACAGGAACCGGTGTTAAGAAGGATTACACGAGACTTCTCCCACACTAACATTCATGAAATTGCTGAAATGGTGCATTTTCGTTGCGCCAGCGCATTATATACACGCTTTAATTATGCTTTTGTCAGCAAAGAACCTGGGAAATGGTATTAAACATTCATGATGGTATGGCACTATTATTTTCAGGTCATAAAAAGACTAAGTTGGGGCTGGTTATGTACCCTGAGTGTGACATTGTAGCCACACAGCTGTGATGACAGTAAAGAGGGTGTTAAAGAATGAAGAGGCACAGATCACTCATCCAAGCTCCCAGCTAAAATAGGAAATACACACACACATACACACTCACACAGTTGGAAACACAGTGATGCAATAATATGGGCCCGCACATTAAGAGATCCATAGGCCTACACAAAAAAATGCACACACTAACATGTGCACAGAACTCCTTAAGGCCAAGATGGAGCATAAATCTCAGTTTCCTGGCTGCAGACCCAAATGGCAAAAAAAAAAAAAAAGGTCATTCAATGTCCCTGTGAGTGTCGTTTGAAGTTATCTATAGGGAGCAGAGTGGATAAATGATGCACTCTTTACTCACGTTGTGGTACAATGGGGGCCTGGGTCATTGTGTCACAGCTTGGATACATACATTTGTCTTCAGTATTTGACAACCCAGGAATAAGACTCAGCATTCAAATAATTGTTCCTTTGATAAAGAGAGAGCAACAGAGGCCTGTGTCTGAGGAGAGGTTTCTTTACCTAAAAGGTTTTACTCCGGGATTTTATAGGTTGATTCATCTCTTACACTGCCATAGTAACTTAATCTACACATCTAACCTGCTCCATACCAGATTATGTTTAACAGATAAATGCATATAAAAGATCTGCCTACTGACCGATCAATTCTTTGGAGAATGGCATTATTTATCATAGTAGATCCCACAGCTCCTTATAGGGCCCCATTTGGTCTAATTCATTTAAATTTCCAGTTGGCGCATTCATGAACTCCAGGATTGATTTATTGATTTGACGACGACTTTTATGTGATCACTTAGCGAAGGTTAGAGTCAATGAAGTCAGATAACACTAAAATAGAAAACTTCATAGGCCTGGCCTGAGAAGTGCAGTTTTGGTCATAACATATTAAACTCCAAGCGACCAGAATTGGACAAAAAAAAAAAAAACTGAAGTAGAAGGAGATTTGCTTCAAACAGGCAAAAGGAAAAATAGACAGAAAAAGGCTTTAGCACTTCCAGTGTGATACATGGTCCCTGGAAGGCAAAAAATCCCAAACTGATTTGAGAAAAACCTTATTTAAACCCTTTTGAAGATGAAATCTTTACTGTAGCCACTAGCACATAGAATCAATTTATATTTCAGCTGAAAAAGGGCATAAAAAATGTATTTTATATGACTTAAATATTCAAATCAACTTTTTTGTTAGCTTGGGGTGAGGTGATACTGACTAAATATTGATATTTGGAGGAAGTGATCTTTGAATGATTAAAAAACAAACGCATGCATGTGACAAAATGAAAAAAGGGCTGCACAGTGAATCTGCCATCAGAAAAGTTGCTTCTTATGCACTCAGATACACACCAACCTAGAAACAGTTGTCTACCGTCTTGTCCCTTGGCCTTCTCTTTTATTATCTTTGTGACAAGCAGGACTCTGTGAAATAACATTGCAATACAGCAAATAAAACCACCTATAGATAAAGAGACACACAGCAATTTAGGCTGTTGCTCTCTGATAATTATGCAGTTTTGTGAGCTTTATTGTTGTGTTGAAGGACGAACAGTATATCCAGACAAGGTCTGCACAAGTCTTATATCGAAATTGACTACTTCTGAGGATTTCTGTTAGAATACTTCAGTTGTAACTTCAATTGTATTGTCTTCCATTTAACATGGCACAGTAAACAATATATAAAAGCAAGGAAACCCCCAAGACGACAACAACCGGGCTCAAAACACAGAATGCACCAAGTCTCATTACCAGCATCAGTGAGAGGTTGGGATGGGATGGATGTTGGTATTTCAGCGGTTGGTTAAAAGCCAAAAACTACGTAGAAGTTTAATAAACTGTGAAAACCTTGCATATAAATTTTACTCATAATAAACTTTGCTGCAAGTCATTTAAAACTTGCAATCCGAGTTCCCTCTTCAGTCGTGTTAAATAGAGTTCGGAAGTGCTGACCACCTTCAAAAAGTTTATTATCTTTACTTCTAGAGATTAGATGTGGTTTTTACAAGCAGATCGTCTGTGGTATTTCTGTGGCTTGTGCTTGATCGTTCCAGCAGAGCCATAAGCTGACATTACAGCCTTGTGGTTTTCGCTATAAAGTGTATAAAGTGAAGGACAAGAGTGCTCTATTGCTCTTAACTTTAAGGTGGCCAGTGAATGGACTTGTGGTTTGCTTCTCTTGGGCTAAATGAAACCACCCATCTACTAGCCCTCCGTCTGTTTAATCCATTATCCAGCATTATGTGAGTTAACAGGGGACGTACAGAAGGTTAATTCATGCGGCCTTTAAATCTGCTCCTGTGAGCTTTTCTTTTCTAATAACACAGAACTGATCTTTATAACACTCTTTGTGACATCACGAAGTTAAATATTTATGATACCAAAGTGAAATTTGAAACTCTTAAAAAAAAAGTTAGTTTAGTTACTCAAAGGAACTTATTAGTCTTAAATTCTTGCATGTCCCTAACAAAAAAGGGAAAAATAAAATGGCAAGTGAGTGGTTACTAACTACGTAGCGTGTCAATACAAATATTATTAAGGTGCTGCTAGTAAATAGAGATGTATCATTTGTAGGCGGAGCAGGTACACACTATCTTTATGATCACACATCTTAAATTGTGATCTTTAATATCTTCACCAGGCATTATGGGATCAAAGGTCACATGGTCACAATAATGTAATACTAAGATGCTCCTTGCAGAGCACAATTCAATTTACTTGACAAATTATGGTGAAATACGTTACAGAAATTGCAACAATAAGTAAGTGCATTCAAATGACAATAAATAAGAAGAAATTTAAGAATACACAATACATGCTGCTATTCCGTCAATGTAGTCCTATTTAATGGTGTTAAAGCTATGATACGTAACATGGGTGGTTTGTTCTCACTCCCAGGTCATCGAATATTGACATTATGTGTTTCCTGAGTCGTCAGAAACCAGCTCTTTGAGTCCTACCTCTTGAGGCTGCGCCCCCTACAGTGGTTGTCCTATGCTTTCATAAAATCTCCTGGGAGGGAGGGAGCCAGCAGGATTCAGAAGTGCAGTTTCATTTTAACACAATTTAACACCTTGTGGTTGTGTTTGTGAGCCCCCTGTATTTCCATTTTCTGGTTTATTTCCTGCTGTCTCTCTCTCTTTTTTTTTTATCCATTAGTGTCCTTTCTCTTTTTCTGTCATTCTCTACTTTTTCCACAGCAACAAAGATTATTTCCCCAGGCTTGAACACTTGCAAAAATTTTGCAAACCTATTTTGAACTGCCATTGGGTGAGGGAGTAGAACTGCTGTACTATTCACTTGCCATGATTCATTTTGGTCTGTGTTTAAAACTTTGATAATATTCTGTTTCTGTTTTCCCATAAAGATAAAGAAAAAGAACATTCTCCCATTGGTTTCAAGTCATTTTTCATCATTTAAAATGGTATGCCATGTTTCAGTATTTTAAATTCAGCACATTCCGTACGATAAAATAACCCCATTTATACATTTTGCTAATATCACATATAGTGAATACTTGTTCTACTATATTAAAAATGGCAGAATAATAATCCTCAGCAGAGGATATTATCTCCTCCTATTCTCCCGGTGCCTGTTTTTAACATGCCAGCTTTGGAGGACACATTCACATTTTACAGTTAAGTAAAGCACAAAAAGACAAAGATTTAAAGATGGAAGTATTGAAGTAATGCAGAAGCAGAATCTTGGTTTATACATGACCAAGACTGTTTAACTTTACAGTTTGAGGTGAGGTTTGTCAACAGTGTGTTCAAACAAGGATTTTTGAAATGTATACTTTTTTTTACAACTTTCCGAGCATCGAGTAAAGAATGAATAAAACATGCACACACTTGGTCTGATCTGAAATGCCGGTTATGGCATTTTTCATCTTTAGCACATAGTAAATAGTGTTTGTTTGTTTATTCTTCATGTGGAAATACATTACCAAATACTTACATAAAGATGTTGAATGCTTGAATAGTTCTTTCACTGTCAACCCTCTGTCCCTTCACTACACATTATTCTTGTTCTCACTTCTCACTATGTGCTGAATCCCATCACAATTTCAAGTCCGTCTCTTCCCAAGCACCTTCTTGCCTCAGTCTAAAAGACTACTACTGCCTGCATCTGATAAAAACAAAAAACAAAACAGATATGTGCTAAATACTTGCTTCCTGAGGTGATGCTACAATTGATTTATTTGCTCAATTTCTTAATTATTTATCTGCTGGCCTATGTGGCAGTTTCCTTGCTCTTCACTGGTCTACAGTAGATTTCTCACAAAAGGCTGACAGAGCCCAACTTTTTATTTTCTTATACGGCCTTTTTTTTCCCATTGTTTCATGGCCGTCTAATTCTCTAGTTTCTGTCCCTCTGTCTCCATCCTTCTTTCATTTTTTTCCCTATCTGCCGATGCTGTGATCCTGCCAGGAGGCACTTCCCATACTTAACAACACTGCCTTCATTACCCAGCAACTGGCTAAAATGAAAAACTGACGGTGCTGGAAGAGGGAACTGAGGAGAGGGGGGAAGTAGAAGGTATAGGCGAGGAGAGGAAAGGGTCAAAAAGCCCAATAGAAGTCGATGTTGAACGCAATAGTAAGGTTAGAGAAGGAGCAAGAGAGGGTGAGAAGGAGGTAGAGTGTGCACAGAAAAGGGAAAAATGAGGAAGAGCAAAGCCATAAAATCTAAGTTCGAGGTTATTGGAGAATGCCTGGGTGAAAAATGCCATCGCCATAAAATAATGTTAGAATAGGTCTGGCCTTGATGGACACAGATGCTGCCCAGCAGGGTTTTTGGCTCAGTGGATGTGGCTAATTTGAAGAGCCATCCTACCTGAGAGGGCGGTAAAAAATATTAAAGGAAATTAAATGAAGGGGTCACTATCAGTTGTTCGGTATATAGTCCCACAATTCCACCTCAGAGCTGCTTAGATGTCAGACGGATCCATCTTGCATAGAACAGAAGCCGGCTGGGTCTAACCACGAGTGGAGAATCTATCATCAATGTTCCTAAAAACCTTTCAGAAGCGAACCTCCTGCAACTTTAAACAAACATAATATGCAACATGAATCAAACCATCTCCCAACCTGGCAAAATGAAATGAGAACGCATTTTACCCTCATCCCACTCCAACACATCGTCAATAATTGCCCCTGAGGGGCTGACAGTGATGGCAAATTGATGGCAGCTGAGTGAAAAGGGATAAGCTGGAATCTGATCAGCTGTATTGATTACAGGATATTGAAAGGACATCTGGAAGTCTTAACTACTGCAAAGTCATGGTAATGTCTTTTTTATCACATTCTGAGTTGGTTTTAAAGGTGACCATCAGCAAACCATAAGGTCATTTGGATCACTGGGGAGGTGGATGAAATGAAAGTTATTGTCCTTAATGCCTCTAAACAAAGACCAATGGTGCAATTTCCACCAAGAACAATAAATATAGACAAATTATGTTGTAAGAAAACAAGTGTGATAATCTAAGCCATATCATTCGAAAAATTAAGTAAATACAATCACTCCTTTGCATAAAAATCTATATGTTGCAAGTGACAGTAGCACTTAGTTTTACAACTGATCGTGGAACAGCACGTTACATCTCTACCACTCCTTGTTACAGTCTCTTTATGATTGTCTCGCTTTCCTTGATGTTCTCAGCACCACTGGAAACCTACTGTGAAAATCTTGATTTATGCTTCATTGCAGCGTAATGGTTATTTTTGCCAGAGAAAAATATGAGTGTGCTCCTCAAGAGTCAGTGGTAGGGTCAAGATAATTTCAAGCCAACGCTGTATTGTAAAACCTTGAGTCAATAAATAAGGAAGGGAAAACAAAGGGCAAGAAACAAGAGCACATTTTAGATAAAGCCGACCACACGGAGAGGACGACTGAAGTGGTCTTATCTCCTCTTAGTCTGCATAGACAGCTTTTAACCAAACTATAGTTCATGTGTGGGTGTGTACTTACTGTGTGCCAACACGAAATGCTTCAATTGTTCTCTTCTGAGATTTCTTATAGAATAAAATGCATCAAATACAATGAGATATAGATTTTAAAATATGAAACCGAGATGGAAATATTCTTACTGTAGGTAACCCAGTGGATCTAATTCATTAACATATTGCTCATTCTGCCTGTTAGGATATTTCACCCTAATATATTCTTTTTTGTATCTCCCTGTCTTCAGAGCTCCATCCGATAGTCAGCCTTTCTGATCAGTGAATCTGTTTTCTTTTCTAAATGATTTAAGTCTTTCCTTACTGGATGATGTATCAGGCACTGGCAAACTTCCATAAAAGAATCCATAGTCCTCCTCAGCTATGGTGAGACAACTGCAACACGACAGTGGCTCGCTTCATTCTTCCGACATTCTCTTTTATTTTGTAAGTGCTGCCTATCTGTAGTCCTACATTTTCCTTTTTCTCCTTGTCCTGTTCCTCGTACACCTCCTGTTCCGTCTTTTCCTCCCTCCACCTGCTTTCTTCCCTCATCTTCCCAATTTTTACCTCCACTCCCCGTTTTCACACTCCTTTTGCCTAAACGTGGTACCTTGCTGTGGAAGGGATAGTTAGACGACCCAAAACTGTCAAGGGACACTTGCCACGTGTTATCAATAACCCACAGTCGGCCACCACGAACCTGGGGTCAGAAAACTGAAGGCAGTGTGTCATCTGTGCATGCATACAGTCACATAAGCCCATTCTGTCCAAATCTTATTATGTTACACAACCACATTGCTAAGCAAATGCACACACAGAAACTCACAACCTGATTCTACTATGGGGTCACCTAAATAGTGAACTCAAAAATAAACCATCTTCCCTCTTTTCTAACTTTACAGGAAACTTGAAAATACGACTATTATATGGACTGAAAGTTTCTGATATAATTCTCCAAGGTATTTCAGAAAAATAAAAATACTTAAAAATAACTTACAATACTACTAATACCATTGAAAAACTTGAGGAGAAACCTCTATGGGAATGGGTCCTCTCTGAATAACTCCAGAGTGTTTTGCCAGTTGAGGTCATCACACGCACTAACTGCCCTTTCTTTATAAATAAATAAAAAAATTGCGCAATTTAAATAGCGTCTCCACTAAGAGATGCAAATCCAGTTCAGGGTTTCTGCAAAAGTGAACACTGAGATAAGCTTTTGTGGTCAAGGTTCGTTTGAGCCGATACGAGCGGTGTTTGCTAAAGGGTAAAGGCAGGAAAATCCCTGAGTGTGACTTTGACTTCCCAAGTGTTATAAAGAGAGGCTGACCAATACTTCCAATTTGGATCAGTTAGACGCTGCTGTGTCAAAGCAATCTGACACAACTAGATGGTGCCTGAAATTTGCATAAATGAGGCTCCATTGTGACAGTGTAATTGTAACATGTCAAATGAGGCATATGTCTGGTGAGTAACGGCAGGCTGATTGTGGTTTGTGTTCATCCCCCCCATCTGCTCATCCATCTGTCTTGACAAAATCAGCTGATTTGCAAGCAAAGTATGAAACTTCTCAAGTTGCAAATTCCTTGTCGCTCACAGAAATGTCTGTCGGCTAAAAGGTGAATTCATATCAGCTGTGCAGCTCTACATCTTTACATATGGTCACAGCATTGATTTACCTGTTTATCTGGAAAATTCTAAATCACATTGATTTAGAATGATATCTGCAGGAATATTTGTCTGTGTTGTTGCTTTTTATTTAATTTGAAATACCTGGAGAGCAAAAAAATGGCAATACACAGAAGTGTGTCAACGAGAGGGTTTGACTAACTTGAGCTTTTGCAAATGCAACAAATATCTGCAAGGAATTTAAAGTAGTAGCAGTTTGGATTGAATCGTCATTACGTTCACACAGGTTAAACAAACTGTTCACCTTAATATTCTTTACAGAGGCTTGCCAGATGTGAATGAATAAGGTTCAGGGTCAGTAAACTTAAGAGTGACATAACCTCAACTGTAGTTACTGTAAACGGTTGGTTAGAAAAGCACCTGGCAATGTTTAAATCTCTGAAACTATAACTTGAAAGTGTTTTTTAGGATACAACCACAGGCATGCAACCATCCACGCGTCTCTAAAAGCGTCGCTGTAACCACACCCTGTGCTTCCCATAGCTCTCTGTCAAGCCCCCTGTGTGACTTATTGCTTTATAATTGTCCCAGCTGAATGGTCCTCCAGAGAGAGCAAATGACCTCTCACAATAGAGAGCCTGAAGCCTGAGCAGGAGAGAGGACATCATTCTTGCATAATGAACTAAGTAATGGGCCCAAAGCAACGAAGCCATGGCTGCGTGATGTTTAAGGTATGGAGCCACTGTTACATAGGATGCTAACTATACATCCATCAGCTTTTGGAGATTCAGTTTTTCAGGTCTTAATTCTGTGACTGATAACTGATGCATCTTTTCCAAACGATGGTAATTTCTATTTAGTTTGTCAGGTCAGTGCAGAGAGACTACAGTTTAGCAAGTTTAATGCTTAATGGAATACGATAAAAACAGGCAGCGATAAGGATGCTATTCTCAACCATTGTACCATGGACCAGCCTAACAGCTAAATGAAAAACCGAAAGTTAATTTTTTCTTCTTCTTCTTCTTTTTCATTATTATTATTGTATTTACATGTGCTCAAGAAATAATATAAATAAAAATTATCAAAGAGCAGAATATCAGTTTTTTGACATTACTAGCTGATATTAAGGAATTGTGACAAACAGAAAAGAACAAATGAGAGTTTGTTGCAGTTGAGGTGGTTTGATCCCATTTTAAGCAATTAGCATAACATCCATAGAGGTAAGGTTAAAAAGCGACAGCGTGCCTTTAAAGGTTTGACCTAGCAGCCCCATTATGCAAAGCAGTCTCATTTGTAAGCATAGCTTTATGTGAGTAGCAGGTTTAATGGTAAACACATTTGCGGCACAAGAATTAACGCTTTTTAAAGATTAAAATTCTGACCTGTAATTATATCACGCCTATATCAGACAAATCAGTTGGAGTTTAATACCAGACCACTGAACAAAAATACATAATTGCATAAAAAACTAATGTCTAGGATATCATCTGAGATATGACATTTGATAGTAAAAGTGGCTACCCCAGATGTGGGAATATTACCAATGAATAATAGATCTATGAATTAAAAAATGAAAGGGCACAGGAATGTGTTGCTAATAAAAGGAACAGGATGATGGTCGAGGAATTCTCACACTGACGACCTGTGTTTAAGTATTTCTACAGGCTGAGGATGGTATTGCGTGAGTGAAAGCTTCCTCTTTCACAGACAACTTCACTATTGAATATTTTAAATTACAACTATAAACGTTGCTCTCAAGAGGAATTTATGGTACAATAGCCCCACTCTTTTATGTGAATCCTATTGCCTATGATATGACAGAAATCCCAGGAATAATGTAACAGAACGAAAAAGAAAAAAATCCCTCCTGAGTTCAATCTTTTGAGGTTTAAATGCCTTCTTTTTAAATTCTGTTCTCTTCGCTAATCAATCCGATACCTTTAGGTGCTTTTCCTTGTTTGGTTTGATCCAAATTCTCTTCAACGTACTGAAGCCATTATCTGCGCTTGGGCCTTCTTTGATATCACTGTATGTTCTTCCATCAAGGTGATACAAACCGACTTGTCAAGGAACGCACATGTCAAATTGCAAAAGATGCCTTTTGCTTGAAGAAAATGTTCCATTAAAGACTCAATCAAACCCCCTAACTCACAGTCTGACTCTTGTATACCTGCAAACAGTACGTAGCGACAAAAGAAACCATTTAGCCCATGCCATGTGTTTGTTTTGAAGCATAAAAATCCTCTCGTGAGTGTATTTGTTTCATTCTATCTTGACAAGTGTTACTTGGTTATGGCAAAAAAGAAACCACTGATATGAACATTTACTGCACTGTCAGCTAACACAGCGACGACGGACATGTGAACATGTACCTAATACCTTGTTTATTGTTTTAAAAAAGCATTCAGTGTCTGTATATGCATACATAATCGCTAAAACACATCTTTTACTGTATGCATTAAATCAAATTGTTGAATATAAATTCAGGGAATTTGTTTTTTTTTAGAAATGGATTGCTTTGCTTCTCAGGACTCATCAGTTTCTACTTTTAAAGCTTCCACATCTGCTAAAAAATTACCAACAGGGACTGTATCAGGATGATTTTATGAGAGTGCAATGCAAAACTGGAAATCAGTTTACTAAACGCAAATGAAATGCAAATACATTTCAATATAATTGTAAACTTGATGATTTCTGAGACTGGTCGATTGGTTTCACCATCTACACAGCACTGATAGATTTGAAGTGATTTACACTTTGCCAATGTTTACTGAATTTAAACCCCGGGTACAAAAAAATGTACACGCACGGAAACATGAACAACTGCTGCCATGAAGACAGAAAGGCCTCGGTTAAAGAAAACACGACACTGTAGTTAAAAGCATTATGAGTTGTTACATTATAATAAAAAAAACACATTTATTTATTTTTATTTAGTGAATCATTCCAAGAGCCTGTTGCTATGAGACATTCTGAATCCTGTTAAACACACTATGAATCACGTAAAAGGATACAATCATAAACACCAAAATTATCAACCTTTTTGTTAGTTTCCACTCATCATTTAACCCAAAACCCCACACAATCAGTCTTCCCACACGATGCTAAAGTGCAACATGCACACACAGAAACAGAGACAGAACAGCTACACCAAACAAAAAAAGAGATTTTTATTATAAACACAACCCAGGAGAGGGCTGCCTCTGCCTCCTGAGCTCTGAAAATAACTCCAAGGTCAGTGAGCTTTCATTAGGGAATAATACCATAGCAAAGTGCTAATTAATTAGGCCTAATGATGTGAAACAATGGTTGGATTGTTGGCTCGTTTCCCTGTAGGAGGTACAGAAAGCACTGCTGGACTTTTGGAGGTTATTTCAGGCCAAATGAAAGCCTGCTTCTTGCATCAATTTAGCTGGCAAGCGGTGGTTTCTGTGCATGCTCTTTAAGCAATGTCTGAATACACGTGGGCAGCAAAGCTACATCACCACTGGGCACTTTCTCCCAGGTGTTTGAGGAATAAGTGCCTTAGCTAAATGCCTGGTAAGAAAGGCGATATACTAATGCAAACAGGAAATACTACTTATTCATATTCATACTATATGGATAATAGTTAAAGTATTGTTATTTCCTGCTCAGGTTTTTTGCTCAGGTACAAGTGAAGAACTTGACTACAAATAGATTGCAAAACATTGAAAAGCAAGTCAGTTAAAAAGTAATTATTGAGTAATTATTTTGAAAGGGGTGGGGATGCTTCTGCCAGATCAACAATCACCTTTAAGGAATCCCATTACATGTGTATGGACAGATTATGGAGTAAACCTGATCATTTGCCTTCCTAAAAGTAACTAAAAGCAAAAATTAGACAAATAACCCCAAATGAGCACAAATCAATCAAATACAGCTACAGAAACAATATACTAACAGCCACTCAAACGGCACCACTTTGACGTAACTCCACACCTGCTGCAGCTACTGGGTGAAGAGAGCTGCACAGTTTTTGCACTTCACCATTGTGGAGCTCATGCACACAACACAAGACATCACAGTAGATGTACTTGGGCACCTTGAGGTCTTCCACAATCGTTGCTCAACCATTTTCAGTGTATATTAGATTACCTAAGAACCAGTTAACTTTGCGTCTCTTTACGCGCTGCACCTTTACGTCTTGGACTGTGCTGTCATAACTTGACAGAAAGTGTCAGAAACAGCAAAAAGGTCTCACACATTTCACCGAAGACCAAGTTCATAAATAATGTAGCAAATGCAGAATTTGCCATTGGAGGACCCACTGTGAGCATTTTTGCTTGCATCGTCTGTAACATTAGAGTCTGCTTGATCTGCAGCTGTTAATAATTCTTTTTTGTGCATTAACATTTTCATGCATTTGTCACTGGACGGCCGGACAATTACTGGTTTAGTCAATGGACAATTTGCACTTATATAGTATTTATGTGGACACAATTTTTGTCTGCTTCTGTTTTTATAGTTTATGTTTCTGTTGAAATGTACTTATTGATTGCATTTCTACACTACATCTAGTTTTGATCACTGAAACTCAGTGCATAACTACATCAGTTCACGCATGCCTAGTTAATATTTTTATCTCTGATTTATTTCTCACACTTAGTAGCCACTTTTAACTTGTGTCTTTTTTTCCATTAACTTACTGTGTCTATATAGGTGAGACTTGTTTCTTATGTTGTGTTGTTTAAGGTACTGGATGCTTTAATTTCCCCTGGGATCAGTCAAGTAGCTGTCTGTCTTTTTAACTTAAAGGTGCAACAATTTTAGATACACTCCTTAATATTAGTGCATTACTGCAACTGTAGAAAAAGTACAATACTTGTAGTTGTTATAAAACTTAAACTAATGATTTTAAAAGAGTACACACAAAACCCTTTGCTAACAGCAACAATGGTTTGCTAAATTGATGCAAATGTTTTGCTTTGTTCCTGTCATATTCTCAGGTGAAGAATCGAATTGCCCTGTTAAATTTATCCAGTCCACCTATTAACAAGTGACATTTTCACCAGACACAAAAAGACACATCTAAACAAATAATGGAATTCAGGACAGCTGATGCAGAGAAGTATGTGGGATCATCACACAGACGGCATTTGGCAGCCGGTCCTTTAAAGAAATGCTTTCATTATATAACTTTAAATGATAAACGCTTTTTACAGCCACCGGCCATTTTATTAAATCAGTATTTACCAGATCCCTTTCAGGATATTAATAATTGTACAGGCATCACGTCAAATATCATCTTTCCTTTTAATTTACATTAAAGTCAAACAAATCGGATTTTGCTCAGGCTTATGTGAGCCAAAACTTCATCCTGCCAGATCTTTAAATTGAAGATCTTGTTGGCCGAAATGAGGACATTTAATGATCCAGATTTCTTTAACCTTTCCACCCTCTATCAATGAATTTGATGTAATTACTCTTTAAGCCTTTTCAAAGGTTTTTATCTGAATATGATGACATTCTTTGGCGGTTTTATTTTATATTATATTGTAAGCAATCAATATATTGTGTACTTACAGTGTGTTTCTTGTTGATTTCTGTATGTTCTTATACATCTACTGTACATATTTGTTTGGGATTAGAGGAGAGGCTGTTAGCGTTACTATATGTTTGTATCCAAACGTTATGTTCCACAGTTACACACAAATAGACCAGACTTAAGCACAATAATGTGCAATAACATCACAGCAGAATTTGGAAAACGTTGTTGATAATCCCCATAAAACATACACAGCATTTGAATATAAGAACCTGAGAGGATGAGTGGCTAATGATTGGCATGATTTTCTATTTTATCTCAACAGTGCTGCTTTGGGATTTGAAACAGTTCAGTGAATAATAAACAAACCACTGGAACACAACTCTACAATCACTGATAAGTTAAGTGACTGACAGTTATCATCTCTTTATAAAACGGACGGCCTAAAGGAATAAGGCCAACAGCCCATGCCAGTGACATGGTCGCCTTTAAACTCCTATTCAAAATGAGCACAAGTGGGATGTGATACAACAGAGGTTCCGTCTCCCAAGGCCCAATACGATCTACTGCTAATATTTCAGTAGTAGGTACCACAAGACACACTTAAGAAGCCCCCTGTTCATTTCCTGACAGGCCAGAGCTGTGTTTGAAATGAGATACAATATTAGGCGGGTGGTTTTAATGCTGTGGTTGATTGGTGTCAAGGTAAGGCTCTTCATACAATGTGTGGCAGTGCACTGGACCATGCTGACTCAAAATGACTACCATGTTCAAATATACAGTTGGCCAAATGGTTATCTTTCTCATAAAGCAGATGTGAGGAAGCCCATGAAAATGAATGTTTTGGGTGATCGAAATCTCTCCCCTTCACTTTTTTTCAGGGGGCTTTTAAATATTAGGAAGATGAACTTAACCATAATATGTATTCATGAGGAACATGACAAAAGCTCCGTAACTTTTTCATACCTCTCTGCTTTCCCATATCTGTTGAACATCATTTGTCTGTTTAGTCGTAAAAATAGGCTGCACTGTGGTACAAATTTAGGTTTTACAGAGAGAGAGACAAATGACTTCCCTTTGACCAAAGTCGTCCTGTTGCTGCTTAGTATACACACTCTCAAACGCACACTGGTAGACACACTCACTCACTTTAACACACTTGCTATACAAGTTCATTCTCCCCCTAGTACAGGTGCACACTGTAGCTCACAAACACACACACATTCTGTATCTTCTTATTAAATCAGGTCTATTCTTTTGAAAGAAACCCCCTGACTACAGTATATGTGATTTTAAATTAAATCCACCTCGGTGTTCCACCATATTAGCTCTGAAGTAGATCTGACAATGTTATGATGCTAATCTGACAGCATGGAGGTGATAATGATCCCCTCACAAAGATCAAATGGGAACTCAGTGGCTCGTATGGTGCAGGCGCATTTTTACTTCATATCGGGAGTCAAATTATTCAATTTACATTTTTGACTGGAGGTGAGATAGTGATAATAAGAATCTTTCAAATGCACACAGAGAGCAAAAAACATGGCTGATAGGCCTGTCTTTTAGTGTGTATATTCTACAGGTTAATACTGAAATATAGGCTGCACAGCTCTCCATGGATGTGTTTTAAATTTAATGTTTTAAATAAATTGCTATGTGGGGTCATGTCAAGTTCATGTACAAAATTCATTTTCTTCCTCATTTTTCTTTCCACATGAAATTACTGCAGAAATTCAGAAGGCCTGGATTTCAGGGACTAAAGAAACAGTATGCAGAATAAAAGGGACCATGAAAAAAGGGGCACTTATTTGCCTGGGTGGAGATTTTTGTGCTGTAGATTCACAGCATGTGATGCTGCACCTCCTGGCCAAAACACAAGAGTTTTGCATTGAGAGATGACTGAGGCTGGTTGCATATTATCACCACAACACTCGATGTAGCACGAAGAAGATACTGCTGATGGATTGACACAGCAATACTACCGAGTCCGACATGCCACTTCACGATTGTGCCGAGACATGAGCCTCAAAGTTCAAGTTAAACAGTTTCAAATAAGCATATATCTTAGTTTGTCCCAAGCAGTCAAAGTGCAGGGGAAGGTATTTTCATCATTGTGCTGTATTGCTCTGCGCTTATACCTTGAATTTAATAAGTCAACTTCATCAGTTTTTATTTCCATTTACAATGACTTTACCTTTAGGTCCAAGTACATCGCTGTAGCAGTATGCAGCAGCTTTTGAGGCAGTATTTAAACATCTGCTGTCAACAATATTTCACCTATTAACTTTTTGCCCCTTGCATTAAATAGAACGGTTGATATTTTAGTCCAATCTCATCTCTGCTTGTTAGATATTGATGTCTGTAATGGCCCCTCATGTCCCCCTCAGTAGATGACAAACAACAACATAAAAAGCAATTAAAATCAAGGGATCAAGGTTCATACGTTGTTTGAAACTAAGCATCACCAGTCATTTCATAAATGCAACAATGTGATTTTGCACCAACATTTAATCAAACGTAAACGCCCGCATGACATTGACAAGTTAAAAATTAGCTTTTTTTTTTTTTTTTTATTTCTGCCAACTGAATTTAAATGGATTGAACTCACTGTGACTGCATCCTTTTTGGGATGGCTCTGTGATGCGCTAAAAAAAAAAGACCTAATTGACATAAACCTTAACACACACACTCTTTATTTGTAGCTATTATGGCAAATGAATTGATGACAATTCCGATGAATTCACCTTTTAATTAAAGCGGAATTCATATAGGCTTCAACAACAAAATATAATCAGTGCTCAAAATGTAAACTGGTAGCTATCTAAAGTACCTTGTTGCTATTGTGAGCACGTTTTTGCAGATGGGCTCCGTTGAACTTAAACCCTGACAGTCATGGCGTGCTAGCACCATATTAAACTGACTGAGCTTCTGTTCTGCAGTGTCATGTTGCACTTAAGTTGGCCATTTGTACGTTTAAGGACACAGCCTGTGCTACTGGCTGCCCGAGAGACCCACAGACTGCCAACAATGAGCAAATCTCTATGTGGATGTTCGGTCTGCAGGAAATTTTGAAATGATACACCAGTGATCAGAATGTGAAGGATCCATTCGCCACAGGGGCTCTACCTACTAAATGAAGGCAACAAGGTCATGTCCATTGTATTTTTTCATAGCTTGTCACTTTTTTATACAGTACAGCACTTTATTTTAGACATATATTTATTGTATTTCTGACATTATTTATAAATTCACAAAAAAGAAAAACGCCTGCAAGTCCTACAATAATCTCTTTTTCTGACAATAATAAAAGCTCTGATGAAAAGGAAACACGAAGCTCAGACAAAGCTTGAGAAAAACAGGCAGGAAAGTCACAGGTGTGTTAGTGATCCCTGCATCCACTTATAGGACATGATTATTGTTTCTGGGACACATAACTATGATTATGAACAACCTCATACTAGTCTTATCCTTATTAAAGATTAGTCTAAAGAAGATTCACCTTAATGGAAAAAAAAAAACATTAAAACATTGTTCAATTGAACTGGAGTACATGGGTCAGTCCTAAAACTCATTTTGAAAGAAGGACATGAATTTTTTTATGCTCCGCTGTATTATGAGGTCATGAGATTATATGTCTTTTGAATTTAGGCACAAAACTTTATTTTGCCCCTTTAATTTACCCACTCATGTTATGATTTTTTTTTTTTTTTCTCTTTCCATTTGTGTTAGGGCCCTTTTACGATGCATTTAATTTGCGACAAATTCAAAATTTAACCTAGGCTAATTTAGGCTAAAATTTACCCACTCATGTTATGATTTTTTTTTTTTTTCTCTTTCCATTTGTGTTAGGGCCTTTTTACGATGCATTTAATTTGCGACAAATTCAAAATTTAACCGTATCCTGATAAATGAACATATACACAGAGACGAGAGTCCACAGTGCATGTCTGTGGACTGCTAGTGAGAAGAAATCGACACGAGCATGGGAACAACATGAGAACTCCAGCTGGGTTCCTCTCCAGCCGTCGCATGTGACGTGCCAGCGTAAACTACAGCCAATGTGCCTTCTCAATTTATTATACAGTGTGATGAAATTATTATGCTCGACTAAAGCATCTCCGTCTGACGCCGACATGAATGGAGGACTGTGAGGCGAGTAATGATATTTGGCAGGACAGCTCTGCATGCAAGCTGAAGCACTGTACTGTTTAAGTTTTTGTGTGCCAGTCTACCAAGTTCTTGTACATGAATGAGTGCTGCACATATTTCTATGTTCATATAACATTTATAAGACGAACGCCCACTTTGGGATGAACAGTACAAAAAGCACTATGTTCTCAGTCAAAGGCCATGCATCAGCGTGCATTAATGAAGGCAGAAACATTCGCAGCTGTGACACATTGACTCGATCAAGCCGTACAAACACACTGTTTAAAGAAAATGTCACATTGCTATCTATTTAAGTGTGCAGCTGGAGGTTTCTTTTATGTGTCCATCCCACCCCCTTTTGTCACCCATTGTATCTGGATTGTGCATCCTTTGGTAGGGATGGGTACTTTTACAATTTTATCAATACAGACACTGCTTATACCGATACCGGTCCCTATCGATTCTCTTATTGATATTACTCTATAAAAAGTTGTGGAGAAAAAAAAAGTTATTATCAAGCTATTTTATTTTAGCCACAAACTGGGCAACTCCTTGTACTTGAGCCTCTTAATAGCTAACAAAAAAAGAAACATTAGGTGACTAGAGCAATGGTGAGGAAAATGCGGGTAATTTTCCATGTATATTTTGGCCCTCCCAATAACAGTTTTTGTTCCTTTTTTGACTGCAAATTTACTAAACTCAACAAATTATTCTCTGACATTCCCAGATTTGTTGATCATGCAAAGTAGTAGCAATTGTCAGTTATTCATGTTGCACACATAAGAGTTTTGGAGAGGCAGCAGGAGATGAGGGGGACATTCAAAGCTTTGCATTGATTGTAAGTATATGTATCATGTGACCACATGGCGCAGCTGTGCTTGTGCTTGATCATGAGCAACACTACTGTGTCGAAGAATGCTTCTTAGAACTGTGCCGGGACCAAGAACTGCACTGTACTTGAACACAGTAAGAACTGCTCAGACATGTCAAACAAACTGCACTTTGTGGGACAAGCCTGCTTGGGCACGATACAGGTGAGCGCGCCCCTAGGGTTAGCTGCTAGTCATACGTCAGCACCTGACATGGGCAACTTCGTTATTACTATTAGCAGATGGATGCCGGCTATGCAAGACTGAATTAATCTGACAGCATTAAGTACTGAACTTATCACGTACCGGCACCACTTAATACTGTTTTAATAAGGACATTCTACATAGGAACTTTCTTTGTAGTAGTGTTGTCACACTACTGAAATTTTACCTTACTGCTGTTTTATTTATCAATCAAAGCCGGTCGCCGAGGCGCCACACGTGCCCTCTTCCACATAAAATATACCACAAAGTGTTGCAAATTGTTATTCAACCAAAGCAGAGGAGATGAGATTGTTTCTGTGTGAGTAGGACGAGGTGGGGCTGCAGCAGGTGTCTGTGACAACTTCCTGTGAGGAGAGAGCTTCTTTCAGACAGACACAGCTGCAACTGGTGTATCGCTACCAAGGAAAATAAGTATTGACAATGTTTCAAATATTCAGAATCGATCTGTATTTAAAAAAATATATTTTGTAGTTTATGGACAAGAACAGGATGTTTTAACTATTTTTCTATGACATTGAACATAAATAATAATAATAATAATCATACCCCTCCAGGAATCGCCACCTTACCGTGGTGGAGGGGTTTGGGTGCCCTAATGATCCTAGGAGCCATGTTGTCGGGGGCTGTTTGCCCCTGGTAGGGGGTTTGCGGTTCAAAAGACTTCTATGATGCTGACAAACAAGGACTTGTGTACCCTGCCCGGAGGGATACCGGGAGCCCCCTGGAGCCAGGCCTGAGGAAGAGGTCCGTAGGCGAGCGCCTGGTGGCCGGGCCTTT
>KV751315.1:2287969-2305763 GCA_001698575.1 Mola mola
CGTCTTGGTGTCCCCCCAGAGGAGTTGGTGGAAGTGGCTGGGGAGAGGAGCGTCTGGATCTCCCTGCTCAGGCTGTTGCCCACACGACCCGGACCCGGATAAGCGGCAGAAAACGAAACGAAACAAAACAAAACAAAACTTTATGAGGAACAGGATATGATGTTCAAGTGAGTTACTTCAGTACTTTACTGCATTTATAACAGAACAGTTTAGTTGATTAGTATTAATATCAATATTATAATTTGACTGACTGATCAGACTGAAAAGAAAGACAAAGACACAACTGAAAATCTAATTTTAAGTAACAGATCCTTATATACTCATGCCCACATGTCCAGGTAATGGAAGCTCAATAAGATATTGGCGAGTGATTCAAATGTGATCCAACTCACTCCTCAAATTCAATAAGTTTCACAAATTGTACAGCAGGAAGATGAATGTATGCACCTTTGCAATCCAAAGGGATTTTTTTGGTTTCTTTTAAATGTACATTTTCAATATTCTATGCATAACACAGTGACACAGAATTCAGAAAATAATAAAGTTGCACTTCCTACTCCAGTTGAAGAAATAATAATAATATTTTTTTTAAAAACTGTAACCATAATTATGGGATTATTTTACCACACCCACACCTAGTAGGTAGTTAGTTTGGTCAATGGTATATAGTCTTTTAATGGAGGACCAGAAGAGTAGAATAAAACATGGCCACACGCCATTTTCTATACGCAGTGAACCTGAAGGAATGCTGCTCCCTCCCTAATGTTAAAAATTGTTTGCTTAAATATTTATTTAATGTAAAGTAAGATAAGTCAAATTTAGTCTTAAGTCTACTAAAAAGCAAGGGATGAAATATTGATGAAAAATTGCTTCAAAGATTGTTGTATAAATCAACCAACAACTTTATACAAAAGTGAAGAAGGCTATGAGGAAATGTGTAATGTGCATTTCACATTGCACAGTGTCCATTACTTCACATCTTTTGTACTCTATGTAATTACTTTGGGTGTCTAGTGTTATATCCTGTTTTATTTTTGAAGTCCTTTGCTCATTTCTTGACCCGCCCTGATTTGTTTCACATGTGTCTCCTTAACCTTCCCTTGTTTGTGTATTTAACTTGGGAGCCATTAGTTGTGGTACCTTGTGTGCTGTCATTCCAGCTGTTTTCCTGGCACTTTTGATGCTGTTTTGTGGACATTGGCTCATTTAGTTGTATTTTTTGGGGGTGGGGTTCTGCCTTGAATTTTTTCTTCCATCGGACTGTTATTCTTGCTTAGCTCAAAATCCTGTAAACCTTCCATGTTTGTGTTAATTGTGCACTTGTTAATTATATCAGACCTTCTTTAGGGCAGACTTTCCTTTTTGTTCGACTGGCTGCAGCCATTAACAAAGTGCTGTCTGATTCTGGCAGACTAGCTAGAATTCTCTCAAAAGCATTAAGTATAACAGACTATTTCATCTGCAAGGGAAAGGCAAAGTAGAAAATACAATACTGATGCGACACACAAAAATCCCACAATCACATCACATTAGGTTTTCTTTTTTGGGAAAACCAACAGACCATAGTGCATTTTCCCCAGGCCAAAGAGGGTTTCCAGATTAGCAGGAAGCTGACAAAACATTTTGTAATGTAGCATACTTGCTCTATATTATGCTGCACACCAAATCCAATCATAGTTTAAAGGTCAACTGTGAAGAATACTTGAAAATATTAATAACCATGCAAACTATACTATACATCAAAATACTCCTCGTCAGTTACAGTCCAGCCTTGGAACAATGACTATTTGATTAAAGATCAAAGACAGACTACAGAAAACTGGCTGAGCGATGAAACCAACAAAATAAAGCAGAAGAGGCAAATCCTATCGAGAGGAGCTTCAGCAATGAAGAAAGCACAATCACACCAAGGAAATCACAAACAAATATACGGACAGAGAACCAGACTGTAATAACAAGTATCAAAGAGAAGTGAAGATAAACAGAGGAAGTCAGCAGATGGGAGAAACAATCTGAATGAGATGAGCAGAGAATACATTTTATGAGAGTTTTTGCCGCATTGAACACCACAGCCAGGTCTGATGATTAACCCTGTGGCTTCAGCCTCGATCCCACTAAAAGGTCAAAGCTTCCTTAAAACTACCTTCATTTACTTTACTTTCTTTGTTCCTTTGTTTCCTTAGTTTACCTCCTTTGTGTGTATTTTTGTGTGTTTGTGTGTTTGTGTGCTCATACTGCATACGTACGGCCGTAAAAAAACAAACAAAAAAAAAACCCACCATTTCTAGAGCATTCATATTATAGCAATGGGACTGTTTAGATTATACATTCTTCTATTGACTCCCATTGCCACTGGCAGGTAGCGTGACAACCGCCAAGACTGTGATTCATGGCCTTTTACTTGAATGAGTTCCACTGTCATCACAGACGATGCAAAACAGGTTAGTGGCAGTTTCTTTGGAGGTTTGGAGGAACAAACTAAAACATCTAAACCTTCTTTGTTAAATTACATATTACGGTGGTATATGTAAATATGCAATGATCGAAATGTTACGAAACGAAAGTTACGAAATGTTAGTTACTATAATATTTGGGTTCAGTGGTTCTGCTCAATCACGAACATGGTTATCAGCTGATGCGCCACAAGTGTTTTAAGACACACTTCATAGAATAAAATGCTAAATAAAAAAACTCATTGTGTGAAATTTTGTGGTGCATATGAAAACAACACGTGTCACATCAGTCTTAGTGCTAGTCCTGCGTCACACAGAATTTGGACACACTGAAATGTATTGGTTGCTGTCATTTGTATCATTTATATATTTGATGTATTGTTGCATACAGTTTATTGTAGAATTGACCCTTATTGCCGTTTGTTTGTATGCGGTGACACTGCACTGCAAATGAGTTGACTGCATACAGTATTGAAATAGAATATTCATTTCTGTAAGTTTAATGAAAATGTGAGTGAAAACAGAAATTACAGAATATAAATTAAATGAAAATGGACTGAAAACAAAATTCAGAGTTCAATAACAAATAAACTGCTAAAAAAAACATGATTACTTCCTGGTGTTCTAGTCAGATATAGAAACATTACAAGTCTTGGAATCATCATCACATGCTTTTTGCATTTAGGTCATCTGGTTTCTTGTTAAATTGTGAATGTAGATGTGGTGCAATAATGTAACAAAAATGTCTGTAGTAATAACTCAAATATTCAAGAATTTGGATACATTTTTATTAACCTAACATGAGGCTATTGATTAACGATGGCCCTTAAGCTGCACATGCCACTGCCACCTGGCATGGGTGGGCAGGTGTGAGATCTGTACTGAGCAGGAAACTATAAAGCCACCAACTGAAGACCATGCTACGCCAATGATTATCCTACAAATAAACAATACACATATAAATGGTTAAAAATTGAAAAAGATGTATGTTCAAAAGCTATTCAGATTTAATGTTTTCTTTCTAATGTCTTTTCTAATTGTGTGATAGTTTAGACATAGACCTAATTTTCCCTCTTGCTCCACTCTCCTATCCATCTTTCCCTCCACTTTATTCATCTCCATTTTCCCAATTGTTACGTTTAAAGCACTATTGCTCTTGTTTGAGTCACCCAAAGCCCCCAAATAAAAACTGTAGTTCTAAAATTTCGAGCATAACATCCCTCAGAATGAAGCTGGACAAATATGTATAACAACAGTTTCAAACATTGATATGAAGTGTGTTTAAAGTGAGATGGAGAGAGTATGCGGGAGAGAATAAAGGAGTTGACCTACAAGGACGAGGGTCGGGATTTAAAATATTGCACACGTGTAATTGAACTCTTTGGGCTCTCACCGTTTTAACTTTTGAAATAAAAGTATTAAAGCCTTTAATTATGTTACAGCTGAGGTTTAGCATGTCCCTCTTATATTGTTCCAACATTCTTTTAATGATGTTCCGATGCTATTTTCCGGTCCTGATATTGCCCGATACCGAGCACTTAATGATACCCGTGTGTTTTCTATATACTGTATAAAAATCATCCATGGCTTCTTCACGGTGCCAGCAATGTCACACAGAAAAATGTGAACGTTGGACTTGGGGATTTTTCCCCGACTACTGCCAATATGTGAACCATGTAACTCGTTCGCTTGCAGCATCGCACTTTGAAGGGTAATTGTTGAGGGTAAACTGTGTCCACCAAGTGTGCAGTTAAACTCACTCAAGGCATGGGGCACACATCAGAACTCTAAATGTGAGTTTTAAAGCTGATTGCTTTACTTGATTGTCTTTAACTCCAAGTGAAACGTATTCCCTTCCTGTTTCGTAAAGTTTTGGGAGAGCAGTTTCAGAGATATATTTGTGACCTGGCAAACAGCAGCGTGACTCCAAATGCTCATTTATGTCCCTCAGCTGTGTTTGATTACTCCCTCTCCCTAATGTGTCCCACTTGTGTCCAATTGTTTACCTCTCCCTTGTGCATTTAACCCCCGTGTTCCTTTCCTCCTGGGCCAGATTGTCTTGTCTTTCTAGTGAGCAGTCCAGCGCGTATTCCATGTGAGTCTCCTTGTGTTCGATCATTATTCCGTGTTCCAATTACTGAGTTTACCTAATCCTTGTCGGTACCTTTGCCTAGTTGTGAATTCCCAGTTTGACATGGGTTTATTATAACAACTACTGATTTAGAACCCCAACCCCCGTGTGACTCTGTACTATTAGATCCTCGGTTTCCCGAACCTGATAGTACAATCTGGCCAGAAATGGATCCAGGAGAGTCAGAGCCAGTTCACTCAGCCCTGAAGGCGCATGGCGCACGTCTCAACTGGCTAGAGGAGCAACTGGCGTTTGTTCGCCAGGAAATGTTAGAAGCAGTAATACGCAGTGAATCGGCGTGTGCAACATTGACGGATGAATTAAATCTCATTATCGACTGCAGATCTCAGAGCAACCGTCTGCTTCTCCAATAGCTCCTAAGGGTTCAGAAGCTGCGGCTGAGTCTCCTGTTTCTACCGTGAGTTTGCACTCTCTCCACTTTCTAGCCCTGAACGTTTTTCTGGAGAGTCTGGGGATTGCCGTCCCTTTATTTCCCAGTACAAACTACATTTTGAGTTTAATGAGTCTGCTTGTTCTTCAGACCGAGCCAAGATTGCATTTATTATTTATCATTTGACTGGTCGAGCCAGATCTTGGGCTACAGCTGAGGGGAGCCGCCAATCAGCCGTGTGTAATTCCTTGCCTAAGTTTGTGAAAATATTCACGCAAATATTCCAGTCAACATGTCCGGGCAGAGAAGCAGCTAAAGCATTGGTATCTTTGAGGCAAGGCAAACGATCAGTAATTGATTACGCCGTTGAATTCCTTACCATAGCCGCTGACAGCGGTTGGAATCAACCTGCTCTCATAGATGCATTCCTGAACAGCTTCTCAGAGACTCTCAAAGACCATATGGCTCCAATTGATCTACTCGCGGATCTGGAGGCATTGATTAATTTGGCCTCGGCTTCAGCAGCATCACTTCCAGTCTGCTCCCGTTTCCCAGCAGCGAGTTTATCCTCCAGTTCCCCAGTGTCAAGTTTTTCTCCTGCTCCTTCCAACAAATTAGATAGACCCAAGCCATCCAGTGAGTTACCAGAACCGATGCAAATCGGCCGGACCCGGCTCTCTCCACTCGAACAACAGCGGAGCATGAAGGAAGGAAGGTGCATTTACTGCACACATTTGGGACACTTCCTCGCCTCCTGCCCGGTTAGGTCTCCGACACCTAACGCTGCCTTGTCGCCTTTGGTGAGTCAAACCAAACTACCTGGCAGGTATAAGAGACCTCTCACTAAACTAATGCTCTAATCGAATTGCGTCAGGGTCCGCTAGTGTCAAGCGTCTGTCTGTTAGGGTTGGTTAGTATTTCCCCTCTTGTTTTGAAATCCTTATGTGTCTATTCCCCACTTCCTGTCTAGTCTTGTCCCTCAGGTGTGTTTGATTACTCCCTCTCCCTAATGTGTCCCACCTGTGTGCAATTGTCTACCTCTCCCTCGTGTATTTAACCCCTGTGTTCCCTTCCTCCTGTTCCAGATTGCCTTGTCTTTCTAGTGAGCAGTCCAGCATATATTCCATGAGAGTCTCCTTGTGTTCGATCATTATTCCGTGTTCCGATTACTGAGTTTGCCTAATGGTATTGCAATTCTAATTTCTTTATCAGTGATTTTTTTTCTGTGAAGGACCCACTGTGTCAAAATTTAGCAACCTTTGCTTTTGAGTAACGCAATGATTCAAACCAGAGGAAAAGCAACCCTGCAAAGTCATCGGCAGCATGGACACCCCATGGCCCCAAAATCATCATCATCATCATCATCCTTAGTTACTGCCCTCCCCCAGGCTTTCAAAACTTTTTCCACTTACCTGGTTGCATCTTGAAGAGAATAGCGAGTTGGTGATTTCTTTGTTCCTGATTTTGTTTGGGTTTCTGAACCAAGTCCATCCAATCAGTAGAGGCTACTTGAAGTTAAACCCCGCCTGCTCACTGTCCCACTGCCTCAGTGGTTAGAGTGCCAGGTTATTGGTCAGCTGGTTGATATGGATGACCCCGGTGTGATGAAGGTCCAGTTGGGTACACAGCTTGTTTGTACATGTGTGAAGTGCGAGTTGGGTGTTGTTGAGAGGAAAGTGTAACTGAACTGAACGTCTGCAAGTAAATTCAAAACAAGCTACCTGCCAATGATTAATATGTAGAAATTGATTATTTAATTTATTATAATGTTAAAATGCAAATACATGCTATATTAATAAAGGAGACTAGTGAGTTGGGTTTGTATGTAAGGGTGCACGTTTTCTTGCATGTCTGTTTACAGCCGTGCAACTGTATGAAAGGCAAGTTAAAGTAACGGATGAGGGGCAGATCACATGAAGCCGGGAGCTGCTGTGTTGGTTGGGCCACACAGTTGAGAGCTTAGAGAGCACAGCAGACTCACTTCATATGCACACATGCACACATGCACACATGCACACATACAAAGCACGCTGCCTGTCTAGGTTCAGACAGGAGGGCATGATGGAAGAAAACAGGGAGGATGAGAGGGCAGCATGAAAGAGGAAGACAGGGAATGAAAGAAAATGAAGAGGATATAAAAAGCGATTGCTTTGTTATTAAAAGTTGAGACACAGGGGAAAAAACAAGTGATGGAGAGAAACGGAGAGAGAGCTGAAGCCTGTGTTTTTTTTCCCCGCACAGGTAACATGTTCTGCCCTCTAGTCCAATAACTGGACTGTCGAATAGATACGCATCCACCTAACTTATGTGCATCTCTCTCTCTGCTTCCTCCTCTTTTCTACCCCTTTCTTTTCCTTCCCTGAATTCCATTTCTTTCCCTTTCTAAAAGCTTCAATCTTTATCAATCATTTTGGAGCTTGGAGATTTCTTTGTAACTTGCTGGCAACTTGTTAGCTCTCTAAAGCCAGGAAAGCTCAATTTTGTCTAAGGATTGGAGCTTGGTTGAAGTTGCATTCACAATAAGTAATAATAAATATTCACACCTGAAACACACCCAGTCAAAATCATTTAAGTCATTAGGATTCCCACGAAGAAACATGTTAGTCACATTAGCTATTACACTGTATTTACAGGTGAGTGACAAATTAAAGGAAATCTGAATAAATTAGAGGAGAAGCACATAAATGCACTTTTAAGGCCAATGAATTACCTGTTGCATATAGAATGATTTATCAGACTAGTTCTGGCATGACGTGTGATAAGAATGAATCTGGATGACATGCCTTAGCCTTCCAAGTCTAAATACTGTATCAATTCTAATTATCACATATTGGAGACAATAACGTCAGTTTCAGTATCAATGCAACACTCTACCTTGATACTTTCATTATGTGATTTATCAACTATTTGAATATATTTCCTGCTGTCGCACTGTTTAGATTGCAGCTTCAGCCATGGTGGGTTCTGCTTGTTATCTCCCTGCTTTTCCTCTTCATCCCTCTTTCTTCTTTCCTCTTCTTACGACCCCTCCTTCTTCACTCTCCCATCCATCATTCTCTCTACTTTCATTTATCTCTCTTTCTCTGTCTTTCTCACTTGTAGTCCTGGCTAATTGTTACATCACTCTGGCATTAAATTCAGCGTGGCCGTCCACTGCTGGGTGTAACACAGCATGGGGGATGGGGAATTGAACAAGCATTGGCCGTCAGAGCTGGTTAGCTTCACAGACCTGTCACAGCTACATACACAATACAACCTGTTTACTACCAAGGCGCCCCCTGCAATTACCAGCTCCCCAGCAGGGGCCGAGCTGGCGCCTGGGGAGAACTAACATTAACAGCAGAGGGGAAGGAAGAAAGAGGGAGGGAGGTACAGAGAACCCCATTAAGAGGCTGAAGCGGGGTGGTGTATAAGTGACAAATCTATAGAGGGACAAGCATGGGCGAGCATATGTGTGTTTTTGCAGCGGCATGGTGTAGTATGAGAAATTTGAAACTAAAGGAGGGTGTGGAAGACGATGTTGCTAGATACAAAGCAGAGCGGAATAAGAGAGGAATTCAGCAATTGAGAGGCAGGTAATAGATGTTTAGTGTTATAGGGCCCCTGGAAAATCAGATGTTTTCTATTAGTCTATAAATGAGCATTAAAATGATTGAATCAATGTAGGAAGGAACGATCTGTGCAATAAACTGATGTAACGCATGGAAAAGGGTTTTGTTGCGCTGGAAATGAAACGCGAAACTGTATACAAGTATTGACGTGTTGGATATAGAGTTGTTTGTGCGTCAACCAGCCATGACCTGGCCCCTGACTCACAGGGACAGTGGGGCAGTGAAACAAGCAGCAGCACGGGTCCCCTACAACACAGCACTGCTTCTCCTCACAATCATCTGTCTGTATTAGACACAATGGCAAAGGATCCTTGATACAAATCCAAACCATGAGGGCAGTACAAAAGATCTCTAACAAGGTCTGAACTGGAAAGGTGATCAGTAAATTAGTAATTTGCCTATTAAATTTGGCGGACACTGCTTAATCAGAGGGTGTCACCGGGATTAAAAGAGCAAGAAAATAATGAGTGTGTCTCCATTTGAGCAGCTAATACACTCACTTGGTTGGGTATTTTTTTCCACATTTTAGAGTAACTTGAGAAACAGTGAGTTAGGGAGCCCGTACCACCTGGACTAACTGTTTCAAAACTCTTCATGTCTCCAACAGACTTCACTTTTTCCAAGGAGTATCTGACAAAAAGTGTATTTCTGTAATTACTCTCCGCTGAGTGCACACACCTGTGTTGTCTATAAGGTAAGAAGCTCTTACACTATAGGCAAAACAGTTGTTTTTTATGTGTTGCACTCTCTTATCTATACACACTTTCCAAATACTGTGCTTATATTTGAAAACCAGATACTCCTGGAAGCCATTCCCACCTGAAATATCATCACCCATCCAATCTGTCTTTCATCTTTCTCCCGCCAATCTTTCCATCTCTCGCCATCTCTGCCGTCTCTAACAGTGGGAATAGCTACAGTGATAGTCGGCTGTGGTCTAGAAGTGGACCTCTTTCTCCCTGCCCACTTACACTGCACATCTACGCGGATGGACTTGATGGCAGCCACCCCCACCCCGTTGTCGGCCTTGCAATAGTAGCGACCCCCCTGCACCCTCTGGATGCTTTCGATGCGCAGCGTCTCGTTGTAGATGGACGTTTCCTGGAATTTGTCTGATGCACTGCCTGCAGTCTTCGTCCACCGCACCTGGAGAAAAGAAGCAGAGGGGAGCCAACGTTGATTTGACAAAGTTGCCGTCGATGAAAGCGAGGTGTCCTGAAGGACACAATCAGTCAAAGTGTAATAGGAGAAATCTAGGTTGGCAACTACGTAAAAACATTGGAAGATGGGCTTTGACAATTAATTTAAATAAAAATACAATATACACATAAAAAAGATAATGATGCTAAGGAAATGTTCACATTTGTGCACACTATTAATAATTAAACCACAAAATATATACACTTACACTCTACAAATAAGTAGTAGTAATAGTAACATATTTACATATTTAATCTTATCATATTTTAACAAAGGAAATCAGGGGGCCAAGGTGATTGTTTTGTGTTTCCTTGTGACACTCTATTGGTTTCCTTTTACCATGACAAGGACTATTATTGTAAAGATGACAACAAAAGTAAATTACTCCTAACCAAGCTGCAACTTTAACATCATCATGATGTTCTTAAATTTAACCTTTAACCAATTTTATTTGCTTTGTTTTTCTACACAAATCTTCGCAAATGATAACCATAGCACAATATATAATGGCTTTATTTTTGCAGATCTATTTTTTTAAAGCACTTTACACATTTTTTTTTCTTCAAATTTTGAGGACTTGCTGGTTTATCAACTTTAACCATGATTTGTGCTTGTACGTACCAACACATTGGCATACATTTAAATGTTAATGATGAGAAGTTTCAGGACGAAACTGTCCTCATACAAATTGTATACACAATCAACAGTAAACAACATACTCTTGGGCTGCTCATGTTATTTCTGCCAGAATTATGCTTTTTCCAAAGAAAACGTGTATCACAATGCAACTTATAGAAGTCAGTGTTCCAAATAGGACAGCAACAATAAACCACATTCATTTTGATGAGAGAATATAAAATAAATTTCTCATACATCATGTATAGAAACTCTGTCCAATTAACGGTCATGCTTAAAGTGGCTGTATGTCTACAGAAAGATGTGAAGACTCTTTAATTCACTGGACAGGCCATTAAATATCTGAAGAAGTAATCAAAATTACAAATGCAGTTTTGTTTTTTTTTCATCCAGATAAAATCTCTGTCTGCTGCACACAGTAGAAGTTGATGACACTAAGCGCTGCACTCATGGTGCAGCGAGATCCTAAACCCAGTCCACTAAGAGTTTTGACAAACTCTGTATGGCTTTTTCACGCTTCAATTATCCCATCAAGATCCGCGCAGCTGACAGCGACATGATACTTTCATTCGATTAATCAAATGCACAAACAACGCACGCGCGCACACACACACACACACACACACACAAACACATAAAGCATGAGGGCGTGTGTGTGCAGTCCATTAATCCCTATTAACCCGTCCGTCTGTTATCAAAATCAGCAAGACCATCAACCTTATCCTGTTGAGGAGGTCAGCGAGGATAATGGGCAACAGTCAGTAATACAGTGTGTGTGTGTGTGTGTTTGTACATGCATGCATGCAAATGTGCATGTATAATAGTGTGTTTTTTGCCTACATGCGCAGTTATCAGCTTGTGTCCCTTGATATCAGTTCATGTATATTCAGCCCTGCATCCGTGTGAGTGGTTGTCTGTGTTGGTTGAAATCAGGTTATATGGATTAGCAGATTATCAGGGTCTGTGTAAACGCTCCCTGTCTGTTTATTCAGCTCTGTTTGTGGGAGGGATTTGCAGGCGGCAGACTGCCATTGATCGAACCAGCCAAGGTGAGCAATGAACCGAACCCTGTCTCTCCATGGTTTAGTGAGTCCAGTATGCATGCGTGTGTGTGCTTGCAGCTGTTTGCGCACGATCTTGTGCGGACCTTTTGTAAAAGAGAGATTGAAAGTGAGTGTGAGTGTGAAGTGTGCATCTGTGAGCTCTTGGTTTTAACCTCTCCATTCCAGGATTAAAAGACGAGCGAAAATCCTACAGATAGCGGACATTTTGTGTGCTTCAGCTTTGGGGCAGGAGCATTGCACAGTTGTCCAAGATTAGGTTCAAGTTTATATTAATTTTACTTGTAAGATTATGAGATAGGAGTTTTAGAAAAAGGGAATTCAAATACTAATATTCAGATAAAAGCAAGTACAGTGTTTGTACTGACGTGCCTGGTTTACGATCTACGTAGATGCGTTCAAAAGATTACTGAACTCATATGAGCTTAGAATAATACAACCAAGAGTATTGTAATATAAGTAGGTCCTGGGGTGAAAGGCTGTCCGAAAAAGCAGAGACAGAGTGTGTGAAGAAAGAAAAATAGTGAGACCTAGAAAGGGATACAGCGGGTAAGAAGAGGGTCTGTGAGAAGAAAATGCTTTTGTTTGATGTAGTTTTTTAGAGTGAGAGCAAGAATACAAGGGAAAGTAATGTACATATACATATATACCTTATCAGTACAGCTGTCTGATGCAGAGAGAAAAAAGTGCTACACATCAGAGGTTGCTACACCAGGAAACCAGATGGAGTGGAATAAAAAGAGGTGATATAACAAATAAAGGGGATATTGTGCGAGATGCAGATGACAGCCTATCGGCATAACAGCCTATATCTGCCTGTCACACCTGCAGCTTAGAACCATCACCTATGCTTGCTGCCTCTGATCCCTTTGGCTCCCCCTCTACACCTCCTTCTTCTCTCCTCCTTTAATAGACGCGTGACACAGCTCTATTTTTTCCACTCTGGTCCAAGTGGATTGGTCTGGATATCTTTTTCTGCCCTCCTTTTCTTCCTCCTCTTATCCCTGTCTGAGTGCTTTTTCTCTCTCTGCAAAGTAAAGGAAAGTCAAACGTACACTTGTCATCAGACCTAAATGCACATTCATTCTCACACAATAAAAGCCCACACAGGAAGATCAGGATGCATTTTGTTGAATCAGAGCCTTCTATGACAACGGCTCTGACATTCGGTTAAAGGTAAAGCGTGAGAGGAAGGTTTGGGATCCTCTGGGATCCGGCTTGGCCAAATACAGGAGGTTCCTTCACTGTTTCTGTATGGAGAGCCATGTGCTGTCTAGAAACACAGATGTTTCAATTGGAGAACAAAAAGAGTGTGAAAAATCGAGAATAGTCGCGTCAGCGTGCTGCAGGAGGAAGTTATTGAACTCTTAAGTGGTTGTGTTTTTATTGGACGCCGCTTGTAGGCCCTCTTCAAACTGTGGTTAATGAAGAATGTACTAAAATACAGACCAATGCCCAGTGGGCTAGTAAATTTTTCATGTGTCACCATCATTCACAATTAATCCTGTTAGAAGACACACTGCAGTTTCTGCGCTGATAGAGCCGGTGACAGTAACAACGTGTGCTTGAATCAGATCAAGTTTACACTGAAACACAATGAGACGGTCAACATTTTTCAGTCTTCTGCAACATGAGTAGAGTTCTGAGTGTGGTGCCCTTTACATTCTTATTGAAACGCATTTTAAGTTTTTGCCAGGTGTAATTGCTACATTTTTCTATGTTCGAATCTGTAGTTAATCATCAGTCATCAAATAACTCTTTCTAATTGAAATTTTTGCACATTGGGCATCATTCACACTGTTGCACAGATGTTCGGGGTGAGATGTTCTGAAGTGTTACTGTGGCCTCCTTTTAACATTATAATGGTCCTAACGTACACACTAGAGGATTTGATTAGACCATGAGACATCATGTCTAGCGTTGTAGTAACGATTTCACAATGGCGACTCCATTGACAGTGCAACTTCCAGTTGGTGAAGCTTTCCAGTCTGCTTGCTCTAATTGAAGAAATTGGGTTTTCAGCCCAACCTGGAATCGTAACTATAGAACACGTTTCACTTTCTTGATTCAAGATTGGTTAACCTCCAATATTGAGCAGTAAAGTTATCATATTGACACCACAAACTTGAAGAAGATTGGGCCACACCCCTGCAATCGTTGGAATGGATCAATTGGGCACAAAATCTGCCCCAAACACATCCAGTGTATAGCCAGCCTTGGACTACATGAAAGAAGCCCAAATGATCTACTCCAGCAGTACACGTGCTGTTCATAGTAATGATGTTTAATTATTTAGCAATACATCTAGCTAGTTCAATCCTGAACACCTTCCTAAATCCTAAACAGCTCTGGAACAAAGCTTTATGAACACGCTGGTTGGAGGTATGTGCTTATGTGGGAGATGAGGGAGAGCAAGTCATCCTGACAGGTCAGTGGTCTGCACGTCTTCTTCAACTTCTCTTTCCTTACTCTTTCTCTTATTCTGTTTCTCTGTGGTCTTACGTTTCTCCTCATCTCTCTCTCTCTCTCTCTCTACTGTTGTTCATCTTTAACATATCTTGCCTCAAACACAAACGTGCACAAAAGTACAGTTTCTCTTCGCCCAGTCTGTCTAATCTGAACCTCTGAGGTCTGTCCTCGATGTTGACACATCACCGGAGAATCCAGCAGACGTGGTCTAGCAGCTGTCTGAGCCGCTTGCCCTGCTGTCTTAACTGGAAACTGTCAGCACTGTACAATAACACATGAAAGACCTTCACACTGAATTTTCGTTAGAAAAGGAGATTGTTTACATGTTGTTTATAAGTTAGGTTTAGGGATAGGGTTATATTTGGTTTCAATATTCAGCATAGCTGTCACAAATGATAAAAGGTCAGGCTGGCAAATTGTGGCCTGATCCTGAATTATTTTGATTGAGCTGAAAAAGGTGACATGTCACCTGTCAAATACTTTGCGCGCTCATGCTTTGCATTTCTTTCTGAAAAGATGAAACAACCTTAAATAATGCAAGATACATTAGCAAGATCCCTGAGTTATTAATATTGTCTGTGTTATATTCATAGTTAAGCGACGACATCATGTGTGTGGTCTTTAAAATAAAATGAGAATGATAAAACACATTTTATGATAATTAAATGCGTTTTATCAGTCTTATCAGTTTCAGCACAATTAATGATAATAATCTTGTAATGAACAAATATTGTTATTATTATAAGGAGGTTATGCTTTTGGTTGCCTCTGTTTTATTTGTTTGTTATCAGGATGAGGCAACAGTTATTGGATAGATTCACTGAATCTTGATGGGAAAATGGGGAATTATCCAAGGAAGAACCTGGTAAATATTGATGCAACCCTGGATCTGGTTTTACTCATCTACTGTACCACTAAAATAACACTGGCTCACAGAAACTCAGCTCTGTTGGTGTTTATGTAGATGCCGTTCTCACTGATTTGAAATCAATCAGCATACAGAAGCATTTTTCATTCAACAAAATGCAACAGATCAAAGCCAAGATACCAGTTGAAATATATCTATAAATTGCATTCCTCTGTCCTTTTGATTAAATTTAATGTGACCAAGGAACTTTTTGTTGTCTTACAGTAAAAAAATCCCTGATTGCTCCATCCAATATCGTCTTGGACATCAATAAACAATGACATCAGCGAAGCTGAAGCTGATCCAAGTATGGATCAGAATATCATCATGTGTCAGAGACTAATTGCTAAACACGCAGCTACCAATTCAGAGCCTTTCAAGACACGAAGGTAAACTTTTAAAAGAAAAGACATCCTCTAAAACTTTCTGTGGATCATGAGCCTGCAGCTTCAGTAATTCTAAAGAATAAACATGCAACACATTGGCCCCACAAATATTTATTTTTTTTTACTGTATATATTTTTGAAATCTAAAGTCAAAACTCCTCAGGCATTACCGCTTGTCAAAGTGCTTTATTATCACTTATATTTGTGTATACTTTATGATGGTTGTCTCGTTCGGGAATGGCACATAATGAAATAATCATTATGTGCCATTCCCGAACGAGACATGAACATCATTAATAAAGTAGAAATCATGACATTTATAACATAGCCTGAAGTTATGCATGATTCTTTTAATTCTTGCACAGTCCAGATATTTCAAGATAACTCGTGTCTTTTCATTCATGCTATCATGACATTTCATGCACCTTTGCCTTAAAATGTTGCCACACTATATGTAGTTCTTTTGTGGAGCTTATATGTGGAGTTTATAGATCAGTGAAATGTAAGATCGACCACTGAGTAAAACCCTGCTGTAAGAACTTAAATCTGTTTCAACGATGCTCAGCTTGTAAGGCGTTTTTCTCAACTACTGCTGATGCTAGGGCTGTTACGGAGTTCAAATCCTTTATATTACTTCTCAGTAACCCACCAAGAGCTTGCTTAGCCTGCTGTCTACAATTTTTCTAACTCTTTTCTTGACGTACCGCCAGCGGAGTCGACCATACAGTTCTTTATCCATCCAACTGGCTCACTTACCATGAATAAGCTTAAGATAGTAATCCTGTTATCAGGATACTACTTGGCATAGACACACACACACACACACAGAGCAGCTCACACATTCACAAACACATAGAGAGGCACACAAGATGCAGAGGACTTACAGTAAAAGACAAGATAACAAATATGTATGGAAATTTCTATTTCAATTCCCTTAATGGGAAAAGCGATGGGCGAAAGAATGTATTAGCTTAAAAGAGGGTGAATATGTGATGTGAGTGAATAAATACTCTAAGCTTCACCACCTGCATGAGGATTATTATTAGACCTTAATTTAGAAAATGTAGGCACATTAAAGTCATTTAAGACATTAAAAGCAGTGTTGGGTAGCATTACTTTAACTGTAACTTGTTATGTTAAGACATTGCTTACAGATGCTACTCATCAGAGTACTTTTGCTTCGCCAAAAAAGCCCTGGGTTTCCATTGAAATATAAAACAAATTTCTGAAAATCCATAGAAGAAAATATGCATATTTGTTTATTTTCTTCCACTAACATATGCAAAGATTAGTAATTAGTCCATTGAAATAGCCAGCAGGTGGTAAACTTTCCTTACCACAGGGGGGAAGAAAGCACAACCTGTTGACATGATTAAAGAGCACAACTAATTTAACATAGAGTAAGAGCAAAGGAAATGCAACAAAAATAGCATGATGGGCATTGGAAATTCTACAAAAAGTAAACTACTACAACAGATATGTGCTTTTCATCTGCTGCTGGCAACATGCTTCCCTCCTGCAGTGGAAGACAGGTGAGTTGGGTGAAGTTTAAGTCACTAAGATCTCTAATCATCACCATTTATTCAGTTAACTGTTTTAAATACATTATTTGCATTTTACCTTTTATCAATAATTGTCGTTCCTTTTAGGCATTATTTTTATAATGCGCAGATTTGAAAAGGTTAATAAAAACAGACCGGAAACAATCGTACACATACTTTCACACACATAATAGAGCCATACACCTTCTAATTCAAGTTTCTCCCTAAACTGATTTAAGATGAGCTAAACTTCCCTGACAACTTACCACAAACACAGTTCATTTTAATAAAACATAAAGTAAAATTCACCAAACCCATCTTGGTTTGACTTTAGGCTTTTTCAATAATTGCTCTGGCTCAAGATGCTGTATTTGCCGCTTACTACGGATCTGACACTGAATTGCAAAGGTCACATTTACACTGTACGCTTTGCGGTCCAGCAGCTTGTCAGTGACAAGCTGTTGGACCCAAAGGGCAATAACCTCAAAGGTATAATCCTTGTACCCTTTAGAATTTATGTGTACGTTATATACCTAGAAAAAGTACAGTAGTACCATAGATCCACTATGTCCCTTTGAGTGTACATCCCATGCAGTTGTACCTTAAAGAACATAAATGTACCTCAACTGTACCTTTATTTCGGACACTGTATTAGCTTTTATGTAAACAATAAAACCTCCGCAAAACTCAATTAATGTCAAAGGAAGAAAACGAAGGAAATAAATACCATAACATTATGACATTGAAAATGCAAAATGCACATTCAAAATAAAATCAAACAGCGAAATACTTCAACTGAAAAATGTTATATTTAAGTGTACAGTGCAGTGCATTGCTTGTTTTAAATTAAAGAGTAAACTGAGTATCATGATGAAGAAGCAAAAAAAAGACACCAAGGGAAAAGGACAGGACACAAAAAAGGGTCAATCAGACATTAAAAGTAAAACAAAATAAGAATTGTAAAAGTGAGCTAGAAGAAATATCAGAAAATTACTAAATTCATTGAGA
>KV751315.1:2310873-2324600 GCA_001698575.1 Mola mola
AGATTTCGATGCCTACAGATGCTGTGCCTTCTTCTCATTTTACTCCATCATTACATATCACTGGCTAATGTCCTTTATAATGTCTTCTTTCTATTTTCATCCTCCCCACTCTTCCTTCATTATTTCGCCAGGAAGATGAAAAATAGTTCAGTTGCAACCTGTTCTTCATACCTGTCTAGTGCCCCAACTTCTTACACCATTTTCTACCCATCCTGATCTTCTTCTTCTAGTGTCTTCATTCTCTTTCTGCCTCAACATCCTGTTAGGGGTCAGGCGGTGACCTTACTTGCGTCTAGGTCACGTTTGCGAGTGCCCGTGCAGCCTTGCGCTGGCACCCGATCAGCCTCGCTTTCATCCTCGCTATCGATTGCCTTCCACTCACCCCTCAAGGACGGAAATCCAAACCCATATTCCAGACCACATCTCCCCTCCTCCCCATTCCTTGCTTTTCTCTTTCTCTCCACTTCTCCCTTCTGTGGCTCTCTCTACCTTTTTCTCTCTTATAAAACTCATCACACACTCACACACACACTGGTCTCAAGGTTGCAATGACCAGCAGACCCATGAATAAATTATAAGGAGGTAGGAATCACTTTCAGAAAAACCATTTACTCTCCTATTGTGTTCTTGAAGAAGCCATGTGAGTGTGACTATGTGTGCTTGTGTGTGTGTGTGTGGGTGTGTTTGCAAGTAGCAAGAAAAGCTTTGTGAGCAGGACTACAGTGCTTTGTTAACTAAAAGCCCTGATGTACCTGAGGTTACCTTGAGTAATGCTTCAAACACTATGAAGGTGACCTCTAACACTAAGGGGTTTATCTTGTTTCTAATTCTTGTTCTTTGAAGAGTCTCACAAAATTAAGAGAAAAAAATCAAAGTTTGACAGAGGGACAATATATAAGGGAATCACTACTCAGCTCATGCCTTCACACCACACTGTCATTTTTTTTTTTCATGTCTTCAAATGGTTTACAGTCAGGTTCATCACAAAAAAAGAAGACAGTGTATGAACCATTGACTGAATGGTAAGATGGATGCACAGCATGTGAGCTCCCCATAAGTAAAAGCCAAACCCGCTTGAGCAACCCCTGGTGGTTGGCTGCACTATAAGTCATAAACCCCTCTTCCTTATTTATACCAGGTCGTTGGTTTTTGACGTTTTAGTTATTACACCTCTGGTGTATATTCAAGTGTTCTGATCAGTTTGACTTTAATCATTTGACTTTATTAAAACAATATGTCATGATTGACAGTTAAGCGCTGCTGCTATGTCGCTGCTGTGCAGACTCTGGCTCATTTTTGTACAATGGGAGGAAGTGGCGATGAGTCCTGCATCTTTATTTCATGGGTCATTGGTTTTGGCCAAATGGTCTCTTGTCAAACTGAGCTGCTCCTTCACTTCCTTCTGTTTCTTTACTTAATGTGATGCTTGTTGTGGTTTAATTCTGGTGTAGAGAAGAATAGAGATGAACTCCAATAGATCTCGAGAAAGAGGCAAGGGATGGAAGAAAGGGTGAGGCAAACAGGGAGAGGAATAAAGAGGAAAAAAAGATCATTTTGAAGGACAAAAATAAGAAAACCATTAAGACAGCCCAGAGAAAATAATGACAGATTTGAAGAGATTTTGCAGTGAAGCATAGGATGAGTGGGAAAGACAAAGACAAAGACAAAGAGGCAAAGAAAGAGACAACATGAGGCTAAAAGGGCTGCAACAAAAAGAGGAAGAAAGAAAGAGACAGACAGAGAGGAAAATGATTAGATTCCTCTATAGTTGAGCTCCCTTTTCAATCCAATCAAGCTCAGGCAAAGGTAAACAATCAGTCTTGATAAAGGATTGGATAAATCCTCAATCAGACCCACTCTCCGTAAAGCAGCTATTTATTGGGCTGACCTCACATGGCTAAATTGGCTCCTCCTTCTTTTGAGAGAGGTGAGGAGAGAACAAATGAAAAATCTAGATCCTCTCAGTTCAGGATGCCCAGATAAGTTTTGTGAGCTAAATGGTCCTTGTATTGAAAGTAATAGACAGTGTAAAACTTGTTACAGTAATAAAAAAAAATGCAGTGCTGATCAGAACTCATGTCATTCATGGGGTTCGATTCCGGAGAGGGAGCCTGAGAAACGGCTACCACATCCAAGGAAGGCAGCAGGCACGCAAATTACCCACTCCCGACACGGGGAGGTAGTGACGAAAAATAACATGTATTATCTTGAGTGGAGCCATCAAAATGTGGGACACAAGCAGCTCTCTTCCACAGACAGAAACCACAGTCATATAGAAGATTCTGATCTGCAATGAAACAGCTTATCTAATTCATAAAATATGAAGCTCTTATGTTTTTAAAGACTCCACTTCGTGGCATGTGAGTTTATCAACGACTATATTAAAAGGTTGTCCACACAAATTTGTTACCCTGTTGTTTTTCTGAAGGGTAGAGATCACCGTGAGGACATTCGCTTAAAACTGGAGTACATCCATAAATAATAGCAAAGCAGCCAGAAGACTCTGACATCTTGTGCATCTGCAGATACCTGCAGGCCAATATAAACTTCTGAGTGATGATGGGAAACAAGGGAGATGTCAGCTCACCTTGCTATCTGTTCAACTCTGTTTTTGTTGTTTTTAATTATTTTTTCTGTTCTTTGCAGAGAAAGAAAAGGAACGAGGAGTTTTGTTATAAAAAACGATAACAAAAAAAAACCACTTACAACGTGGATTTTTCGTAAGCCTGCATGTTGTTGCATTGTATTTAGATGCTCCTCTATTTTATAACACTGACCACTCTACTTTGTTTAATATTGCTTTTTTCATAGTATGCCCTTGGGTGTGCTTCATTAAATGATAGCTCTTATGTACACAATATATCAGTCTCAGACTGCTGCTCTAACTTAAAAAATAAACACTCGAATCCAATACTCCATCCATACATTTTCTTCCAATTATCCAAAGTCAGGTCACAGAGGCAGTAAGCTCAGCCACTTATTCCTCCCAGGCTATATGAGCTATTTATTCTCTGGGTCTGAGCTATGTAAGATCTGGGTCTACCCCGGGTCATCCTCCCAGGTAGAGACCTCGGAGAACCTCCAAAGGAGGAAGGAGGTGTCCGTACAGCATTCTAAGCGTATGTCCGAACCACCTCAATTGCCTCCTTTCAATTTGAGGAAGCAGTGGCTCCACATGCCTTCTTCACGTGTCTGCACACCTGACCATATCTCTAAGGTTGAGCCCAGCCACCCTGCGGGGAAAACTTATTTCAGCCACTTATATATGCAATGTTATTCTTTCAGTCACTAGCCAGAGCTCACGAGCAGGTGTGGGACATTGGTACATTTCAGTACAGGTCCTGAAGTATTTGGACAGTTTGCATCAGTTTGCCTCTATACACCAACACAATGAATTTTAAATAATACAATCAAGACGTGATAAAATTGAAGACTTTTAGATTTAATTTAAGAGGTTTCACAAAAATATGGCATTTACTGTTCAGGAATTGACCATTGACAAACTAGCAGTTTCATGGCCAGGTGTGGTCTGTTCCCTTGTTACTTTAAGAAAAATAAAGCAGATTAAAGATCTTGCGTTGATTTCAGGTGTTGAATTGCATTTAGTGGCTGTTTGACTGGAGCTTTCAACATGAAGTCAGGGGAGACATCAATGCAAGTGACGGAGGCCATCATTAGCTGGAGAAAAACTAAATAAATCTGTCAGAGAGAAAGCAAAAACTTTAAGATTGGCCAAATCAACAATTCGGTCCATTCTTAAAAAGAAAGAATGCTCTAATAAGCTCAACAACATGAAATTGCCAGGAAGACCACAGAAAACATCTAAAGTGGATGATGGGAGAATCCTTTCCTTGGTGAAGAAAATCCCCTTCATGAAATGAAGACACGTCAACAATACTCTAGAGAAGGTAGGCGTACCATTGTCAAAGTCTACAATCAAGAGGTGCTTTCATCAATGTAAATACAAAGAGTTTACATCAATATTCAAACTGCCATATAATAATCTGTTTTCAGATAAGATAGGGGGACCACAATGGTAGAGGTTGAATGCACATGCATAAATCCGCAATTTATTAGTACAGAGCTGCACGTGGCACAAGGACACTTCAATTAAACATACAGTTCTCCCAAACATGTAAATCTAATCACCTTATCTTTAGTTATGAATGTGTTTTTCAGACAGGATTAACTGTAAGCTTCTCTGTGCTAATAACTGTTACCATCCCAAGACCCTCTGTGCGTCCTGGTTTTCATATTTCATCTCTATTCTAAATGTGTAGCCTACAACAGTAAAAACTGATAGAAGAAATGTGATTTATGATCTTTAAAGTTTTGTCACAATGCATAACACAATACAAAATTACAACAGCAACAAACTGATTAGAGTGTATGGGTGTCTCTGAATATAGAAGAGGAGGTATGAAAATCTGTAAGGATGGATGGAGGACGGTTGGGGTGACAGGGCTCAGGTTATCAATACAGCCGAGGGAGCAGAGTGGAAACTCTGTAAGCCCAAAGGGACCAACTGCAGAATGCTGCAGTGTGCTACACCAGCAGAACGCACTGGGACAGAGGTCAGTAAACATTCAGTGTAATTCTACTCTGTTATGTTTGTTTAAGATTTAGACAATTTGTTCCTTACCATTCATCAACCAGCATGGGCGAAAATAAAATACAGCAGAAAGATAAAAAAAAAATGATGTGAATAAAGTTGGGCAGTCAAACCATCTCTGTAAGCACTCAACAGCTTCTAAGATGTACAATCTTTTACAATCTCTAAATGTAAAAACAAATAATAAATGTAAATCAAATTTAAAAGTAATAAAAAGAAGTATGACTATTATTTATTATACAATAAAGATAAACAGTTACAGTAGAACATACTCAATCTGGACTGCTCCGTTAACATGCAAAATTTCAGATGATTCCCAGATTTAACAATTCTTTGGGTTCGGCTTGTAAGCGTGTATAACAATTTCATGTGTTGAGATGAACATGCTAGCACACACACACACACAGTCAGACAGACACGGTTATCTTGACTTTGAATTGCTCTCTCCACTTTATCGCTGTAAGCATCATCCTTTTTTTCATTATCTCTTATCACTGTATCTTTCTTCATTTCACTGCAGCACCCACGATCCTTTATCCCTTAACTTCACTTTAATTGTCTTTACACAATTTCATCGTTCTTATCTTATTTCAATCTCTTCCCCCATAAACATTAACAGCATAAGTCTTGCAGCAGGTTGGGTTTTTTGGATCTATATTACAAGCTGACATGGCTCAACTACAGTTAGTGTTTGACTGACAGGTGTTGTTTCCAGGGTTTTAAATAAGAGTAAATTTCAAATTTAATGAATATCATTACACACTCTCAGAAACAATGGTCCAATTTTGTTCCACAAGGTACCACTGCTGGTGATGAAACTTCAAAGAGACATATTAATGAAGAGCTACTATCAATCTTGACTAGGTTGATAAGGTCCAAATAAGTTATATATTGAATAAGAGTCTATTTATATACCATGTTTCCTGCATAAAAGGGGTATAGTAACAACAATTTTAAAAAAGGCTGTTGAGAAATGGTATAGTCGATGCTGGGAAAATTAAGAAAGTTGTTTGAGCATGCACTCATTATTTAAGCCGGTGTTCCAGGATGGACTACAATGGGAAAAAAATAACAGGTCTGTTTCATCCTATTATCAATCCTTATCCATTCAGAGGGGGTTCAGTGAAAGCAAGCCTGATTGCACTCAGTTACACATATTCATACACAGAAGATGTCCAGTACAACCAGTTTGACTCAGGCAACGACAGAGTAATGCGCAATTTCATGTGACAATTTGAACAGCTGCTGTGACTCAAATGGAAGAGCCAATCGTCTTCTGATAGAAGGATCGGTGGTTTAAATCCTGTTGTGTGAATGTGTGTATAAACTCCAAAGTTAGAGGGAACAACGTAACCAATCTTGGGTGAATGTGGCAAACATAAAGTGTTTTAAGGAGTCAAGTAGACTTGAAAGGTACTACCTACTATAAATGCTTGTCCATTAAGTGAATTTTGAAAGAGGGAGTTCAAATACGCACATTGGTAGCAGCACAATAAGACACAAGCTTAAGAATAAATGACAAAGATAAACAAATATGTACCCTTGTTAAGCTGTACATTTGGGTACTGCACGACACAGCATTGGGTAGCTTTGAGAAGATGACCTCAAAAATGCATACCTACTGACAATGGAGGAGTTAGATATATAGAGCTAACCCTAGAGAAGTAAGACCATAAACAGCTTGGCTGCAGGAAAAATTCCTGTCAAGTACAGGATACACCCGGATCCGATAAAGCACTGCAAGACAACTTGAATGACGCCAATACCAGATAGGATGGTAAGCTTTTCAACCTCGCCCATCCTAAAGCAAAGAACAAAGTCAGTGTAGCTCTTGTCAGAGAGTTGTTGTTCGTTGATGATGCAGCTGTCGTGCTCCACATTCAATAGGACCTGATGGATCCCTTCTCCCAGGCCTGCAGACTTTAGATTGACCATCAGCCAGAGCAAGACAAATGCCCTGGGACAAGGCCCAAATATTCATCGACAACTACGAACCGACTGCTGCCCACTACTTCACCTATCTTGCGTCGACTATCAGTGACCTCTTCTCCCAGGAGATATTGACAACAGGATCGGTAGGGCCGCAAAAAAACTTGTCTGTCTCTCTAACCAAGTGTGGAAAACGCCAATCTTACAGTCAAGACTAAGATGGTAATACATACTGCAATTGATGTCAGCACACTGTTGTACGACAGCGAGACATAGGCATCCTGCGTTAAGCAGTAGGGATGGCTGAACTCCTTTCATCTGAGAAGTTGCTGGCACATCTTTGGCATATCCTTGCAAGATAAAGTTATTAACCCCAATGTTCTGACTCATTCTGGCCTCACTGGCATATACGACCTGTTCAGACAGTGCAGGCCATGATAGCTGGTCCATGTTTGCTGTATGGACGATGGCCACATTAGTAAAGACCTCCTATATGGAGAACTGGCCTTCAAGAAGGGAACAAAATGCTGCCCAAACCTGTGCTACAAAGATGTGTGAAAGAAACACTTGAAGGCCCTCGATATTGACACCAACTCCTGAGAGACTCTTGCAGTTGACAGTACTGGACAGATAAGCACCTTGAACCAACAACTAATAGTAGGGGAAGAAAAATTGATGGATGCAGAATACAAATAAGCAATGTCGGCAGACTAGAATCCACCCACCGATGCATCTCTGTGACTGCAACTCTTGTATAGGGCTTCTCAGTCACAAGAGATGTTGCCCCAAACAATGAACCCCTAGGATGCACCAACCATGGACAAAGTCTGATGGACCAACAACATGGGTGTACCTTTGAGGGTACTGCGCCAGTGATGAACCATCCAACAGCTATGGCTACAAATTTTGCACATTATTTCTGAAAGTACAGATGGTTGTTATAGCAAAAAGGAAATATTAAAAACAAAATAAACAAAAACCTGTATTGTGCCAGTGAGCTACTGAAACTGCTCCCACTCTTTATATTAGTCTATTTCTTTGTCTCTGTCTGCCATTGTTTGTTACTTTGCATCTACATACAGTTTTTCCCACACAGACACGCACACAAACAACCAATGTTTCCTTGCCAGAGGCAGAAAAAGTCTTGATTGTGAACATAGTATATATACATTTAACATTCTGACAATGTGACCAGTGTGATCATTATTAAAAATATACTCCCACCTCTGACCCAGAGAACAAGCAATCACTGACGCAATTTCCCACATCTTTGAAATGCTCCAGGGATATGAACTTGCGTAGTGTGTGTTTTTCAAAGTGTGTTTTTACAATGATTGTCATTCTGGCACCAGTGAAAAAATAAAGTTTTATTAAAAGAATTAGTCCTAGGGCACACCTATTTAAATGTGGCAGGCATTTGAATGGCTGCGTGTGTTAGAGAGCGAGAGCGAGAGAGAGAGAAAGATGGATAGATCAAATGAAAGAGAAATGACAGCCGCAGTTAGGTTTACACGTTGGTGTGTAATTAGATATTTCAAGTATGCACAAATCATTAGTTTACATCTGCAGAATCGCACAACTAAGAAGACACACATACACACACACACACAGTCAATACACAGATAAACACAAAGAGACACAAACAGAAGAAAACAAGGCCTAGACACAGGCACTATATTATTCATGTTGATGTGATGCCAGTGGACATGCACCCCGTGAGTAACACTGCTTTTCTCACCTCACACACTCCCACACACAAAACACACAATCCCTCCGCAGTCACCTCAATTCATTTTACATCTCGCGCTGGGAGGTCACACACGCGTGGTCCCGGTCAAAAATGTTTTACTGGAGGTCAACCAAGGAAACCAGATGTAGCAAGTGTTAGTCAGGTCTACTCCTTCACTTGAGTGTGTGTGTGGGTTTGTTTGAATGTTTGTCTGAATGCTTGTACATGCATTTATGTGTACATGTATATATTGTTTGAACATTCAGGCATGTGTGTACTCTTTTAAACTTGCAAATCATTTACTGATCTGGATGGGTTTTTTTTTTTAATTTTACTCGTGGGACATCCAGAACCGATGCTTTGAGTTGACAGGTCGGGCTGGCCGCTAAACTAAGATCGTGTTTACACCAGCCTTGTTTAGTCTGGTCGATCCACACACTGGGGCATTGAACCCCCTGGTGCAGTTTGTTTAGGTTGGTTTTGAATGTAGTCTGAGACCCCTGGTGGGAAACTGGACTGTGGTGAATTTGAAAGAGGTGTTCTCGGACTGCTTGCAAGTGAACTCAAGCGTACTATCCATGCTACCCAATTTTATTTTGAATGACAATGTCGACAGTATTTTGAACATAGGACTGATGATGATTCAGTGGTTGTCCGTGGTATATTATGCTTATTTCAGAATTATTAGATGATTCAGTGCAAGTTGTCAGATCATACGATCATATGTGCCATCCACTGATACGTACTCCACTTCAAGATGAGCAGGAAAATGACCTGTCGGTGCTCCACCATGTAGGCTACAGTAGAATTTTTTTTCCCTTTCTACCTGCCGAATCATCCAATTTTTGAACAGAATTCTGTGCACATGACTTTTGCTTGCTCTTTTATTGTTTGTTGAAGATTTGCCTTTGTGAACCAAACTGAATCAGCTGAAAAATGAAACTATTTATCCAACTTGCATCTAGCGTGCACCAAAGAAGATAACTATTACTGTAGGCGTGAACATAATATTACAGATCGTCAGCAGAACCCAGACGTGTGAGTATTTGACCACTTGGAAGTGATACTTAAGAAGCTATCCTACACATTACACCTTAAAGAAATAATAAAGGCTGGGCTCTTCTAAATCCTAAGCTATTGCTGTACTTATTTATCAAAACTATTTGTCTAGTGGTAAACATAATGGACATGAATGTCAAAACTTAAAATACTGAAGCAGGGCATGGTTTATCTAAAACGCATAACTTAGCACTCGCGGATAAAGTGACGGTCTAAGTATGAGTAATGTCACATGGATGTATCGCTTATTTTACAAAAGCATGTTTTTTATCTGCCAGTAATCGCAGAATGCCGCCTGCAGTCTTTTCAGCCATGCTTTGCCATGACACACTTATGTGTAAGCAGGCACACCATGTAAAGAGTGAGCAATTTTTGTCAGATTTATGGAGGTGTTTGTGCATTATAACAACATAAACACCTTGATACAACCTGGGGCACTGCTAGATCTGTGTCAGGAAAATGAAGACAGAGATATTGTATTAGCTTGAATCTGAGACACACATTTACACTCCAGCAACAATGAAGGATGTTTGGTCTATAATTTTCTTAAAGATGGAATTGTGATCATGGTTTACTGATTACGCCATCTCCTCTATGAGTTCTTACCTCAGATTGGATTGGATGGTTAAACGTTATTTTTTCAGATAAATGCATAAATGCATGTAATGAATTGACCACCTTATTATTCAAATAAACAAATCTGCCAGTATTTTTGTTGCTTGCATCACGCCACTCTATGTTCAACTGGTGTGCGGTGTTTAGAGGGTGTAGCAACTTGGATCGCAATCAACACACATGCATCAGTCCATCAGCAGGTGGCTCAGGAGCTTACCTGTGGTCGTGGGTGCCCCTTAACAATACACTGAAGCACGAGTGTGTCTCCTTCTTTGATGGTGTAGATTCTCTCGCTGATGTTATCATCCTTGACGTTACACGCTGCGCCTGAGTGCACGATCTGGGCATTGGCCGGAGCTGCGAGTGGACGCATGGACACGCACACATGCAGGGGTGGGCATGTAGCCATGTGGACATACGCACACACAAACACACAAAGGAGAGAAAACACATCACATATTTAGTGACAACTCTAGCGAGGGGAAAAATATCATCCTCTTGTGGGTGCATGAGTAAAACTAGTGCCAGTATCGATGACTAAATAAAGACTTCACATTATTCCTGTATCTGCTTGACAAAGCCTTGCACAAAAGCACCAGAGTGACGCATGTGTTTGTGGTCAAAAATTCAATACGTTTTTGGGGGTTTTTTTTGTTATTTTGTTTTTTTCTAATTCAACATGTAGTTTGTGATAACAAAAGTCTTAAATGTGAAGCGCATGGAGTACAAGATGTGTCTCTTGACGTCTTGGTTACAGTCAGTTGGATGTGCGACAATGGGTGTTTGCTAAAATGGAAAGAAAAATAAAGAAATACCATGCTTTTTGATTGACAAACAGAGTCTTCATCACATTTCTCATATCTTAGCAATTCAAGAACCACAAATACAACACCTGAGAACCAATCAAGATGTGTCGTTTACCTGCCTCAGGCAGATGGCATGACAATATTAAAGTTTTTCATGAGCAAAATCTTAAATCACGTTATTGAATGTATATCAACACGCTACCTATATATCAATATTTTTAGCTGCTTTACCACTTAACAGGCTGTGACAGAAACAATGGACTATAGATGCATGATGGACTAGATCATGAGAGACTGGCTTCCGTGCGAGCATCCTCAGATGGCTTCACCTCCCTTTCTATGAGGGGAGACAGGAAGGAGGAGGGGGGCAGACAGAGACAGAGCGCAAGAAGCAGTGGGTGATGAGGAAAAGACCAGAGAGGAGTGTGAAACCCATGAGAGAGGCGTGGGGGACGGAGGAGGGCAATGATGTGATTAGCATCGATTCACAGGGAGAACACATTTTTTCCTTTGCTCTACAGCTGTTATCATTGAACGGACAGGAAGGAAGTGGGCGGCCTGTTCACCTTAAACTTCAACTCGTTTGGACATAACGGATTACGCTGTGCACAGAGCGTTATCTCAAGCCAGAAATCAAGTTTGAAATAAGAGAAGGCAATGACTCTGTCACTGCATGTTCCCCTTTGAAAGTTAGATCGCTAATAGCTTAAGGTATTGGAACACAGCCTGACCACTTGGGTGACTGTTTTATTGTCCGCGCTAATGGAACTCCCATTTTACCAAATGAGAATTCTTCACAGGGCAAAAGTCAGACAAGAAATACGACTGAAAGTCAGATTCAGCCCCTTTTCAAAAATTAAAAAAATTGGGCTATTGTTTTTTCTGGCTTTCTTTCTAAGCCAGGTTGGTTAATGCACAAACCTCATTCTTGCAAAAGCAATCTGCGTGAGCATGAAATCAAAACCAAGCCCCCTGGAACAAAAGCGTACCAAGCAGCTGAAAAATGCACAATATTTCTCCTGAGCTATTACTGTTTCTCGTCTTATTTTTTGAAAGTCAATGTTTTGTAGAAGAAAATACAAAAAAAAAGTTTTTGTATTATATCCAACATCTTCCTCTGCTTCTGGGTTTCTGTTTACGCTTTCTGTGATGTAGAAATGTGTAGTCTGAATGCCTGTTTAAATATGAGATTTTTTTGCCCTGCAGGTCTGTGTTTGAGGAGCTTATCAACAGACCAGTCAATCATTCTCTCCTCCTGTCTTTTCATTCTTCTTCCAAAGACCTTTTTAGCATACTATAGCTTTCTTACTTAGAACAGTACACTCACACACACAGTCCATATCAGCTCTCTTCATTTAAACAGGAGTCTCGTTCATTTCTCAGCATCTCGCTCTGCTGCCATTCTCTATCTTAAGTACACAAAGCAAAAATACACTTACAAGTTGTAATGTGTGGGATTTTAAATGGTACCTTTCAAATATATTGAGACATTTTAGCTGTTTTAGTTCATAAAATAGCACAAAATAGCGTACGTTTAACCATAATTTGCTTGTTCAGTTTTAGATTTATATATTTACACACATTATCTCAAGAGACGTGCCCTGTATAATTACAGTCTTTACATGCTGGACATGGAGCAGAGCAGTGATGCAGTTGGCAGTTAAGTGCCTTCCTGTAGGGCACAGTGAGAGTGATTACACTTGGATGAGAGATCATGTCTAATTTATGTTCCCTACCTGCAGAGTTTCTCAATTAGTTTAATTCTAACCAATAATCTAGTAGCAGTAAGAAAACCCTATGGTTTCAGTGATACAAAACGACTGCCACTGAATCAATGAAAACCCATGAAAGGATACTACTATTACAAACACTACATAGGGTAGCCGCCAAGTTCCGAAGGTGTGCTGCGCTAACTCAGAACGATGTGGAGCCAATATAAATGGTGAATAATTGTCTCCTTACAGCTTACTGGCGTGTCGGCATTAGTTTGCCTCTCCGGAGAGGGAGGGAGGTCGGACAGAGCGGCTCCTCTGTCTGCTCTCGCCTCTGGCAGCTTAGCTGCTTCAGCTGTCTGTTCGACTAGAGAAAGGGAGGCTGAGAGGGAGGAGGGGGAAATAAAGGCAAGATGGAGAAGCAGGATAGAGGGGGGATAAGCAAAATTAAAAGAGGGTGGATGGAGATGTAAAGAGCAGAAAAGTAGAGAAATTGAAAAGAATATGAGAAAAACAGTGACGGAAGAATAAAGCGACAGGGGCAAAAACAGACTCAGAAAGAAGGAGACTAAGAACAGGAAGTAGACACAATAGGGTCAGAGAGGTACATTAACATAACAAACAATGGAAAAGAGCTCAATGAGAAGGAGAGCTACAACGAAGAAAGACAAAGAAGAGAGACTGACAGCGAGGCAAGAGGGAAGCCAGACGGGATGGGATGATGCTCCTCAACCGGGTGATACAACCAAAGGTAAAACAAAAAATGATGCAAACAAAGCAAGAGGCCTTCACCTGTTACACTGTTATGTTGAAATTCCCTTTCTTTTCTGGTTTCAAACACACTACAGGCATACCAACAGAAATCCAATCATCAGTAAACAAACCAGAAAGTAGCCAAATAACCAAAAAACTGACCCTTTCGGGACTGATTGGAATGAAAGTTGCAGAGTGGCACTGTCCATGTTTTCGCTCAGATGCACAGAAGAATAAGAGGCACTCAGTGTAAAATGGCCAAGATTTTCATTAACATTTAATCCATTGAGCATCCAAAGAGCAACAAGAGCACACATGCACATCTTTGGGTCACCAGCAACAGACCGCTGACTACTGAAAACGGTTTGACGGAAGGGTTTCACACCTTGCGAGAGACAGATAGACAGACAGAGATTCCGTCTTTGTAACCTGTAAACATTTTCGATGGAACAGTGCCACATGAGTACTTAATCCAAACTCACTGTTATATTTCCTCAACACGAGGTACATCA
>KV751315.1:2324616-2402846 GCA_001698575.1 Mola mola
GTCAGGGTATGAACAAAATCATTATCACAGGTTTAACAACTACTACATGCTACAAAAAGTCTGGGATTTTGGCCGTGATCCATTTTTTATACCACAGGCTAAACGTGTCAGCAGTAAACACATCCTAAGAAAGAAACAAAATAGTTCTAAATCGAGCCCAAAGGCTGATGAAGGGGAGGGAAAACATGGGAAGTTATTACCACAAATATTTGCACAATGTTGTGTCCTGCCAAGAGGTGCATCAATTCTGTTAGTGTGGAAGACGATCATCAGTCAGAGAAAACTGCTGTTTTGACAGCAATCTATCTGCCTCCGATGACTCATCTATCAAAAGTGTGCAGGGAAGCGCTGATTGAAAGTGTTCTCCATGCATTATTGGAAACTTTCTGAGACATTCAATTCACATTAGTTGTAAGTGTAACATAACTATTGGCAAATGCCTCGTCTGATTAATTGATTCGTCACTGCCTGCCATGTTTGTTTTTGTTGAGGGGGACAGGACATCTCTCACTAAAACTAACGATGAGACAGGAGAGTTGGTGTCAAAACGCAGTGACAGCTTGATGGAGTGCTGAGCTGCGAGTGTGTGTGAGTGTGTGCGTGTGTGTTGGGGTGGGGTATGTGTGTGCACTCTATTGAAATGCGAGTGGATGTACTTTGTGTGTGTGTTTCTACGTATGTTATACTGTATCTTTGCCAGAAGAATTTCACAGAAGGTCATGAATCCTGTCGTGCGGATCATGATTGATATGCTTAGTTACTTTATGGGAGCTGTTCATGCATGTCGATGAGTTTCTGTCTCAATTCACTTCGTTCACAAGAGACCATTTAGATGCTTTGGCCCAGCCTCTGCAAGGGGAGGGGAGGGGAGAGAAGGGAATAGAGTAGTGGAAAGTGGGTACCTGAGAGAAAAGTCACTGAATTTATTGATTTACTGCAAAAAAAGGAAGTGGTCGTCTGACCCAAAGAAACACCAATCTCATGCACACACACACAAAATTGCACATAAACCTCATGACAGCAGCATTTTATCAGGATTCTTCTCTGCAGACAGGATGGAGAAAGATCAAATGGCTGATGTCATGAACTAGTCCTTTTCATTTCGGCCCGATTGGAGCTCTAGATATGGAAACGCGTCTGGGACATTGGTTTAACTTTTGACCTATCCATTAAATGGCTGTGATAAATGAAAGGACTAACCTTCAGTAACCTCTTTAATGCTTTCAATCAACTGTAACGTCCCATCACATAAACACACATGCACGAGACAATACACACACTTTAAATTCCTACACGCTGTCTTCATAAACACAAACCATCTGCGATTTTCTTGTGTCTTCTTCTATTTATATTCGAGGTTACAAAAAGATATTAAAAAAATGTGTCATTGAAATTTTGCATGCACATTCTAATACAGAATTTTAGAGTAAGGTAATTTCAGGTAATTTCACAATACGTGGTGACGAACACCAATGTGTGTGTGAATGCTCAACAATCAACAGCAAAAATCGCTAAACTAACATTTCTACTTTCTTAAGTTTGTCAATATTTCTGCAATGGGCTGCAAATTTCTGATAAACAGTAAAAAAAAAAAAAAAACAACAGAGAATGGCTGTATGTCCACTGCTCTAAAGACGCCCATGTCATTTGCTATCACTTATGCCCAGTGGGAGCTGTTTGCAAAAGGCTGCTGAAATAGCATGCGGAGCTGCACTTGTTCTGGCATCACTGAAGTTTGCATTTGGGTGACACCATGTGAAACTACTGAGCGAATTGGAGGTAAAACCAGCTGCGTTACTTTCCGTGATTCAGCACAGTTCATTGTTATGTGTGGGTCAGACAAGTGTGATTCTACAAGAGATGTACCAAGGTGCATTATGGGTCTGGCTAAGTGCCTAAATGGCTCCTCCAGCAGGTATTAACATTGCTTAAGAAATTCTACTTTCAGTTGAGGATATGCTGTTTCCAACAACTTTTGTCATGTTGTGACATAAGATTCTTAAACTTTTAAAATATTCTGTTCCAAATCTCAAACTGTTTGAAGGCTTTGATGAGCACAGTGGCACAGAGATAGGAGGGGACAAGTTATTGTCTGCAATGAGAGTGGTCAAGCGATTTAGGCCAAAGAAGACTGTTGTGGCTTGCACAGGGTTCACAGAATGATGTTAGGGCAGGAAACAGTGTATGTGGGCACACTATATGCTGTGTGTAGAAACGTGCAGCTCTCTCTTCGCTTCAGAGTATACGGTTTATTGTTATTTAAATTTACTTTATTTATTTCTAACAATTAAAATCAATAGCAAATTAATTTGAATGAAAGGTAAAACAACCTCACTGCCAAAGAATATGAGGATAGAAATATAACTTTTGCCTAAAATCATGTGACTTCTTGTATGACCCGCATCCACTTCTGGTACTGAATCCAAATACAGACCACTTTGTTTGTTTAACAGATACAAGTAGTGTTGTCTCCATGCACCACTAAAATCCTCAGTCTTCCAGCTCAAGTCAGAGTTTGTACTTAGTCAAAGCTGAAACTTTTATTTACCTGGATGTTGATGTTCTACATACTCAAGCTGCCAAGCCCACATATCCCAAATGAAAATGATTACTTATGGTTTATATGTAAAATGCCTGACTGTTGTGCAGAAAAAGTGAATTTAAATGGCCAAAGACTTGGAAAACACTGTAAAGTTGCTGTGGCTATGGGGTTCTAAGGTGTGTAGAAAAGCATGATGCTATAGAGAGGAAGGGGAGCTGCCTGGTCAGGACAGCTACAAATACAGATATCAGCTGATCAAACGCCACGCAGAGAGGTATTGATTAAATGATAATGGTAAGGTAGACAATAAGGCACCAGCTGCATGTGAATTAATTACGGCCATAATACGCAAACACGCACCGGCACAAATTTTGGAGTTCAGACTGACGAAACACACTAACCATATAGATGTGCGAAGAAAGAAAAACGTACTAAGTATGTTAAATAATGAATGCGTCAAGAAATGTAATATTTGACCATTCTCTCCACAACATTTGACTAATATTTTGTCCGGATGCATAGATCAAAGATGCAAGTCTTTGCATTTGTGGCCATTTCTACTCGCTTGTTGACTCTGTGTATATGTATTTCATTGTTTGCCGTGGATGTAGATGATCAAGAGCCTTGATTCATTTGTACTGTCCAGAACAATGGAAGGCTTTTCTGGAATCAAGAATCGACATGCCAGCGGCAGCTTTGATTGCTTGTGATACCTGTTGAGTATGAGTATGTGTAGCCGTGCGATTGTGCGTTTTCCAACCGGACAAAGAGAAGAACGTGAAGAGAGTGCGATCAGCAAAAGTGTCAGATGACAGAAGGAGCTAAAGTAAGGGGATCGTTGGAGAGCAGAGGATAGATTGAAAGGCCAGAAAAAAATTGTAATGCAAAAAAAGAGGAGAGAGAAGTAGAAGCAGTTTCCTCGCTGCGCAGGCTTAATATCCAAGGACAGCGAGTCTTCTCTTTGAAATATTGTTCGGTATAGGATATTGGCAGGCACAAAGCATGAAATATTTGACAAGAAGGAGGAAAGACGAAAATTCAAAGGATCTCTATTTGTATGGCCGCTTTTTCTGGACACAACTGAGCTAACCTGAGATTGTATTTTCTAAATATACATTTCAGCACACTGGTATGTTTCTGAGAATAATCTCATGTTGAAGTGCCCGACTCTGATCTTAACATAAGCTCTCTTGTTGTTATTTGCTCTTGAGATACCAAAGCTCAAACACCAAATACAAAAATTTGATTGAATATGAATGAAGTGGTGAGAAGAAAAGTAAAAATTCCAATTATTTGTGCATATACCCTGCTTATGATATCAAATACATGAGGCCCGAGCCATGCAGCCACATAACCAGGTCAAATTATTATGTGAATAAAATTACATCAGCTTTTTGAACTCTGGACGGAGAAAAAACAAGTCGGAGGTGGGGGATTAGGGGTTGCATCTGTTGCATCTGATGCAAAGGGATCTGGGGTTTGTAGAGGCGTGGTCAAACATGACTCATACTCCCCCAGAAGAGTGACACTTTCCACACTTGAGCTTTCCACAGGATGAAAAGATAACGAGAGGAGAGGGACGGAGAGCGCCGACAAAGGGATGAAACCTGTTTAGATCTTTGGCACAGGCCGACCGAGGGGGAGACGAGGGGAGAGCAATGGGGCCTGAGGAAGCGGGGAGGAGAGGACGTGGGGGAGAAAATAAAAAGAACTGTGTGACTGGGCATTCTCTTTGTGAGAGCTCCATTCCCAAAGCCTGTCACATATGCATTGTGTTGAAAATGCAAACCAGGGAAAAAGGAGGGAAAAGACACCAGTGTTTATTTCACAAAATCTAACACACTTTAATGTTTATTGAGCATAATTTAGAAGTCGATACACAACTCTTCCAGAAAAAAAATATATTTTTCTCTATCTGCTAATTTTCACTTAACCAAGTGGGGTTTTAGATGATAAAAAAGCATCAGAAAAGAAGTTTCTTTGGATGCTGACTACACAGGATATGAATAACAATTGCCTCTGCGGTGCTGGGCATCAATAATGTTTTGATCTGAATGATAGATTCGCACTCTTCACTAAACCAGTCAGTTAACACATTAAAACCACAACTGAAGTGAATAACACTGATTGTCCCATTACAGTTGTAATTGTAATTGCGTTGTTCCATTGCTGGAAAAATGCGGGTCTTAACGTTCAGGCAGGTATTACTTTGACAGGTCCCACCCAGGTAGTCATCAGTGTAGACCCCCCCAAACCATAATCAAGAATAAGCAAGCTCAAAGAAGTCTTCAAAGCCCCCATATCCCAACCAAATTAAGCATTCATAGGATGCCACATAACCATGGAGCCACCAACAGAAGACAAGCCATCCCCCACAGGGTCCACTGCCAATATCCTTCTGCCAGCAGAGAGACCAGTGCAATACTGGACAGGTGGTTGTGAGTGACCGTTGTGTGACTTTAGAGGATTGTAGTGTTATTCACATTCTTAAACGCCAAAGGTTGTGACCGTCTAGTGACTGTGGATGAAGCATCACAAAAATGTGTTGCTCAAATATTCGTTACATTTACTTGATTAACCAGATGGCGTGAAATACGAGAGAAATATATATATAAACAAAGACTACTTCTCACATTTTTCTGGAACATTTTTAGCTATACCAACAGTATTATGTTCTTGTGGTATTTTGTAGCATTGCCACATAAAATTGCAATGAATTTTGCTGCACACTTTTACATTCCATTTGGAATGAAGGCTAACAGTCAGACAAGCTTGTCTACTTTGCATCATTTGGATTGGTGCAAAACAAGAATCAGTTCTGAAGAAATAAAGAACAAGAAGTGATGAAAACATGAATTAATTCAATTCCTGGCCACAGATCTCTGTTACTGTTGAAAACACCTTTAACATCTGCACCCTCCTTTATTTAAGTTTTAATGAGGGCACCGGGTGTGCTGACCACACTCAAAATATAAGTCAAGAGAAACTAATTTAACCATAACTGTTCAGAAAGGACAATTACATGAGTGGACAATGGAAAAACAACCATAACATAAACATAAACAAAAGATCAGCAAGGCCTAACACCTAAAAATTTTACGTAATTATATTTTGAGTGTATTATCAGCACAATCAGCTGATATCAAAACCAGTATATCATGACACAAAAATCATTGTGAGGGGCAGAATATTGATGACAACGCAATTAAGACTTAAAAAAAGATAACACAATCCCATATTCTTGCAGATTCCTTGAGCTAATTAAGTTTAAATGGATCATTATCACAAGCATCAGGGTTGAAGTTTAACTGTTCTGACACTGTAAAAAAAAAACAAAAACAAAAACACAAGCAATCATGCTGAACTATAATCATGACCCCTTTGAACTGTCTAATCTCAGCTGGATGAAATTTTTATCAAACTTTTTTTTTTTCTCTTTCTGATGTTAAACTCTAACACAACTCCCCTGATGGGGAGTTTCAAATTTATCTTCACTCATATCTTTTACAGTAATAGTCTTAAAGCTTAATGGGGCAGCCTGATAGGTTAAACTTTGAACTCCTGCTATGTATCACTTAAACTCAGATCCCTTGGCAGTTGTTAGATTATCCTTATCTACTCCCTCTATGTGTACTGTCCTGTTACAGTTCACACTCTTCTCTGTGTTTATTTGGATAAAAATTAAATCAATCGGACGGGAGGAGAGAGAAAAATGTGAGGGAGGTGTTTGACAAGTCACGAATTCCCACCACAAACTTAGAAGTGTAAATGATTTTAGAGATTTGCGCTTTGCACTTCTTCCATTATTATTCCTACCAACAACTGTGTTTCTCAAAGCCATGCAAGCATCTGGTAAGAAAGTGCAATGAAAAGAGGAAACAAAAAGGGAAGAAGCAGGCAGGACACTAACAGCTGGCATGGCTTGGAAACTGCAGATAGGGTTTTTCTTCTTTTATTATGAGTGTGTGAGCAAGTGCATGTATGCCACAAAAACCACCTTAGGTATAACATATGGTTATTCTAGTCAACACAGCTCTCTGTAGCAGGGAATGGTGGGGAGAGCCAAGGTATAGTCTCTGTACTCGAGTGTCTGTGATTACACTGTGATGGGAGGATGAGGAGAAAGAACATGGCAGAGGACAGCTGCACAAACGACTGTAAGGCGCGAGAGTGAAAGGAGGAAAGCACTGCATTTAGGAGGAACCAGAGAAGTGGTGAAGATGAGGCCGTGTGCCATGGAGGTCACGCACCCTGCATCATTTGTTTATTTGACAGTCAACCTGACCTTACTCTACTCAACCATAATGTTCCAACTCACTGCGATGGTGCAGACGCACACACATCTGCAGCAGCAAATAACAAGGGAAACTCTTGACCAACAGCGGCAGCAATTATGAACTTAAAAAAAGGTATCCCTGTGCGTGCAAGTGCACTTCCAAGGAAACCGCAGCAAAGCAGCCGATAATGCATAGCAGGTCAGTCCAGGTGAAGTGGTCAGAAGGAAGAAGAAAGGATGTCGATGAAGAACAGAGCGAGGAGAAACGCTCGCATCAAAGGTCAGAGCTAGAGGTAAGGATGCAGGCAGGCAGGTGTATGTGTGCGTGTATATGTGGGTAGGGGGAGAGAAATGGGGAGTGGATGAAAAAATAAAAAACGTAGTCCATCCATCTTAACAGCCACACCAATAGAAAAACACAGGAAAAAAAGTGGAACCAGACAAAGCCAGAGACACCGAAACGCTAAGGCAGACAGAGGAGGAAAGGCACAAACGGAAATGTCCTACGGTAACAAAATGTGTAAATCGTGTGGAGTGGAGGACTGAGAAAAGGATTACGCAACGAGAGCACATAATTAAAAGCTGAATTACTAAAGAGTGAAGAGATGCTGTGATTGTGCATGTGTGTGTGTGTGTGTGTGTGTGTGTGTGTGTGTGTGTGTGTGTGTGTGTGTGTGTGTGTGTGTGTGTGTGTGTGTGTGTGTGTGTGTGTGTGCCATCAGCTATGATGAATTAACACCTGTAGGCCTGGCCTGGAAGAGCCCTCATGGAATTGGAGCAGCAAGCTGCATGCTAAAACCTGACAGGAACAGCTGGCCAAGGATAATCTTCATGTGGCTCCTCAGCTTCAAAGCCAAAGATTGGTCAATTTAAAAAAAAAAAAGAAGCAAGTTGGCGGGTTAATTTGGAGTAGAAAACTTTTAAACTTGAAATAGATGTTTGCTTAGAGGGAAAAAAAAAAATACTTAAACTTATATAACCCTTGGATCTAACCTCATCATTTTTGGATCCACTTATCATGTTTAGAGCTGCAGGGGCCTGGAGCCAATCCCAGCATGCACTGGACAGCCACTCAAGAAAAATTTCTCATATATTTCATTAAGTAATTTAGCTGTAGTACTTAGCAAGAAAAGGATCAAAATATACTTAATATACTGAAAGTTCTAAGGGGAAAACTGGCTTATTTAAGGTGAATTTATATGTCATTTTAGTGATTTATGCATCAATGGCTACATCACTTTTATTTTGCAGCTTATGGTGGAGCTTTTTTATGTTAATTATCATTGTTATTATTAAACTATTTTAAATACTGCAAAGGAGCCTGTGAATTTCCCCAGCATGTAAAAGTATTTGAATTATAATAACAATAACAATTGATAATACATCAGTATTAGTAAAGTAATAGTAAAGTTGCCCTTGCCGCTGTTTTAAGGGTAAGGAATTTGCTTTAATTACCCAGTGTTTCCCAGCAGAGAAAACAGCATCAATGATCATTTCAATCATTTATTTAATTTAATGGCCATTTCTTAAAATAAGAAACATAAAAAGCACTACCATCGTTTACATTGTATTACCACGATTCCTGTACACCTACCACACGACATTGTTCATCATCTTTAAGTAAACGAAAATAACTTTCACACCAGAAAAACCACACACACACTAACCCAACGTGTGTTAATAATGGAACGTCTTGCAGCAACTCCTCTTCAAGATCTCGTGGACAAATGAAATGACACTGGAGCTGAAAAAACACGGCAGAGCACAGCACACCAATGCTGTTCTCTCATCACATTTCAGGATTCTGTTTCTGAATTCCTTACTCTGAAATCTGAATCACCAACAAAAAGGTTGAGCATTATGGTTTCCACTCAACTGGGTGTATTAAAAACTGCTTTTATAAACCAGACACAATAAGGAGCAACTTTTACCTTGAGCACATCTCAGTTCAGGTCACAGCCTGTTTAACAACAGAATGACATTTATATACGTATATACATGCCAAAAGATGACTCTGCTCCTCTGCTCATTTATGTATCACTGTATCAACGACTTTTTTCCCCCAATCTCACAGAATATGCAGTGCACTGAAAAAATAAACCTGACAGGTGTGTTGTAATAAAACAATTCATGTCCATAGATTAATTGCACACCTTTTGCACAGTGAAGAGGGAAAGTCAAGACACAGTTAAGCCGAAGATTCTGACGAAAGCCACATTGTTTTCTTATTTATAATTCTTAGACCTGCTTTTCTTGAGGGGGTTTAGCATCTGGATAATGTTTGACAAAGAGAGTATACAGAATGTTTGACTAAACAAAGGATGACGTAGAGAAGCTATCAGAGAAGGAAAGGTGCAGGTACCCTAAAACTGGGCAGCACTGACTGAAGCAGTGGACACAGTTGAACAATATCATGACATAGTTGGTATCATTTTCCTGTATACGTAACCACGATGGATGTGAAATATAAAAAATCAGCCCCTAAATGGTAAATGCTATTTACCATTTACCATATGTTTGTGAAAACTGCACTTTGATCACATCTTGATTGTTTTATTTAAAATCCAATGTTGTGGCGTATAGAGGCAAAATGATCAAAACTGTGTCATTGTCCAATACTAACTGTACAGATGAGCACATGTACACATATATGGATCATTTCAGAACACATATACAAGGGAAACAGACATTCTCCATGCTGCTTTGTAAAGCCCCCCAACTTAGAACATCTTCCCGCAAAGACTGACTGATTGATCAAACACTGATAAAGAAAACGATGCAGTTGCTCAACCCTGGAAACCGCAATGTCACAGGACTCCTCCTAATGAGTGCAAATATCTCCCAACATAGCATATCACATCACTGTAATCATCATTCTGCCTTTTATACCTTTAAATACCTGAAACCTGTGACCCTGCAACCTATGATTAACCTATGATTTTTCAAATTTATTAGCTCTCTGAAAGTCTGAAAGGGCATATCATCAGCTGCACTTGAGGTTAAAAAAAAAAGACATGTAGTCCTGCGTCACTGACATGCAACCAAACAGCTCTCAATCAAGTGTTCTCATCAACAAAACCAGCAACACACACGTTTAAAGTCAAATTAATTTTCAGAACTTCACACTGCACTGACTCTCAATTTCCATATTTATGCATGGAAGTTTGAAACATGAACTTAAATAAATATCTTGAATCAATCGTTTGTCAATTACCATAAATAAAAAATACCATACGGCAAAACTACAAACGTAAGTTAACATACGCACTACATTAGTAAGCTTATTATGACCCTGTGATTAATACAATGGCAGAATGTAATATTGACATAGAGATGTGAAAAGCAAGGTCCTCTGATAACTTGTCCTGGGGAACTCACTAGGTTGGTCCCTGTCTTTTGTAGACATGTGATCTCTTCCTCCTGAAAAAGGAGGCTGCAGTGGAAACCAAATCATTTTTTCTCTCCAATTTGAGCCTACAATTTAATATAGGCTCAACATTTCCTGAGGAACCAAAAGTTTTTAACTCAAAGTGGTGTGATAAAACAATCCCCTTATATTTGATGTTAAACTTTAGGATTATCCAGAGATACCGTTAAATTATTTCAGTGTAAGTAAAGCTTGCTTGCCAAAGAAAAGACCCCGAGCAGAATCGAGCCGTGTACTGATCGTCTCGTATTCGCGTCTGTCTGTCTGCCTGCAGTCGATATGTTAGACCTCTTTATAGATGATAATGTTTCTTTCCCCCTTGACACATTTCATGTCATATATATCAGTCAAACTGCACTCTTACACAGATAGAGGAACAATTAGGGCAGAAAAAGAACCCAGTAGATTATTTTCCAACTGAGGATGCATCAGATAAGAACCTGCAGGAACATTTAGTCCCTAACTTCGCTGCAAGTTTTGAAACATCACAACTAAACACGCTCATAGCTGACATGCAGCCGGTGGAAACACAAAGCGAAGACATCTGGGCTTCTTAACTGACTGCTAGATGATGATCTGTTTCCAACCGAGACAGCGTGTTTGTTTATTTTTTTCCTTCAAGGTAACTTTGGAATGACATTTTCCACTTGGACACGAGTTGGGTTTTTTTCCCTAAATGCAACAATCACTTTGTGACGTATTTATTTTTGTCCCAAACACTGTGTCGATTATGCAAGTGAGAGAACCAAAGCAGCAAATACTGCAGCAGTACTGGAGATGGAGTTTATTTTCTAAAACTCTATGGCTCATGAGCCCAGTTAGGGTGGCGAAACAGTGCCTGGAGCTTCTGATGGCTTGAAAGGAATACTGATGTGTTGTCGGGGGGGCATTTCTTTCAGGATATTTCCCAGGTTTGCAATATGAACCACAAAAAAAAAAAAAAAAAAAAAACAAATAGAGAAAAGACTGACTAAATAATTTTAAAAGATACAAAGACTGACTCGTCAACAGTGTGTTATTTAGCAGTATATTAAATATTAACCAGTTGCTAAGAGCAATCTGACTCAAAAACCCCTGAGGAGGAGGAGGATCGTAACACAATAACAGATTGACTTAGGAGCAGTAAGGGGGAGTGATAATGAGAAAGGAATTAAATAGATCATTATCAGCACACACTGATTAAAACTGGGTGCACATTAGAGGCGGGGATCTAAAGGTATAAAACTCAGGTAGAAGCGCTTCAACTTTCATGGATTTTGTATTTTGCCATTGCCCTGAGTTGGACTGATATTTGGGTTTGACCTCTGACTGTCGAGACACCCAGTAAGCCTTGTATATTCTTGTACTGGATAAATGTCACTGCACAAGTTCTGCTTCAGTGTCTGCATCTGGGTCCAAATCTGCCTCGAGTTCCTCGAACAAATATGACACAATTTCACTAGCATGGACCTCCACCCAATGTCCTGTTGGACAGAGCATCCGCAGAATCATTGCTGTGATTTCTTATCTTAATTTATTCAAACTAGATACCTCAAGTCAAAGTGATAATTTATCTGGTGATGAAAACATTCATTAACCAAAACATCATGAAAGATTAATTAAGGCAATTATGACATTTTGCTCTTAATGACTAAAGATATGATAAATACATGTCAGAGGGAAAGATCACGCGTCAAGTGCCACTCTGGATATTTAAAGGGACAGTTCAAACCAACAATAATGATTATTTTTACCTATTACCCATACTGTTATTTATCCTTCACTTTAGATGCGAGTCTTTAAATTTTGGAGATATCAGCCCAGTAATCTTAATAATCTTTTCCATCTAAAAGCAGAATTGTATCATTCCAGAAATCCGGACCTGGTGCTGCCAAGGTAACACACAGACCTTGTTTTAAATATCATTTTCTACCATACTGCACCTTTAACTTAGTTAACTAGATGCATGTTTCTGTAGAGCGACGATGATGATGATGATGATGATGATGATGATGATGGTCCAACATAAAACTGCCAACAACAAGGTCTGCAGAATATCTTGCATGAACAGGTCATAATTACTCATTGTTGTCGTTTTTAAAATTTATCTTTGCTGATTTGAGCACTAAAAGCATTGTAGTCCCATAATTTTCAACAAAATCGAGATCTCTGTTGCTAACATGTCAAAATTAAGCAACTCACCCCACAACAACTTAGATGAATATAAAGCAGTAAAGTGTAAGAGCAAAAACAGGCTTGATTTTGAGATAATGAGCCAATTGAATAGGCTAGCAGTGAACTGAAAGAAATGAGTAACACTGTACATGTACAGATCAGTAATATTTAATCTTTGAATTTAGTCCGCTGTGTTGCAAATGTTAGAAAAAGTGATAAAATGCATAAGTTGTTCTGTACTAAGACCAAAAGGAGAGAATTTAGTAATTTAGGGTGTGTATCTGAAGATATGCATGTCTCTCACATGTATGTGGATAGAAATATTGAACATAAAAAGACATAAAGAGCATTAAGCATCCTTCCTTGCACACACAAAGCATCAGGCCCTTTGAGCTGTCTGCGTTGTCATCCCGGCACTTCTGTAGAATCACTCTGGGCTTCAGAAAGCAAGAAAGGTGAAAAAACAAGACAACAAGAGTCTTTTGAAGTCTCCTCTCCCCTGTTTTGTCAAAGACCTTTGACAAGAGCGGAGGTGGAGCATTGATGAGAACAGGAGGAGATGGCCCCTAATTGGCTGCATGAAGATGAAGAGGACACCAAGGAGGCTAAACCCCAAATCTGTGAGTGACAGTGTTTGTGTGTACGGTGAGAAAAGACACATGGGATAGTACACCACGATACCCTGCACAAACTCACCGCCAGCCGACAATATAATTTAAGGCCTGCACATTGATTCAGTGCTGTGTCACAATCCATGAATAACTTTACAAGTGGGAGGTTAATCTGTGGAAATGTTTCACATTGACTTCAACTGTGTAGAAACTTTGACTTGCAAAGCTGCACCGCTGACAGGGTGAGCAAACATTTCGGAAGCTCCTTAGCTCAGGGATTCAACATTTCTACTGTGTAAAAGTAGAATCATGTGATCAAAATGATAAGGACGGGTACACACATGGGCACAAATCTATGAGCTGGGTCATCACAACCTCATTTTGAAATTGGAAATTGAACAAAATGACATCATGATTGTTAGGACAATGTCAATAGTGTCCTCTGCAGTTCCAAAAAGAGTCAGTACAGGGCAGATACCCTCTTTGACTCCTCTTCTTTTGTTTAGTGTTTGTTTCCAATCGACTGGTGGCACAAGTTATTGTTACCATTATATTGTAAATAAATTATTCAAATTTGACAATGTGGCCTTGTCATAATGAATCACTCATGACACCATGAAATGTGGATAAGTTATAAAGGCATAAAACAAACCAGCTCAGCTAACAGCAGCACCTCCTCGTCACATTTAGGTTTTTAGAACGAGAAGAGTGTAAGCGGTGAATGTATTTTAAGCAATGAGTGCAGACTGAATGCCAGTGGTTGTATTTTCTTGCTCCGTCTCTGTGAGGCAAGAGGGGAAAGAATCGGAATCGAGAATCGTTTAGAACCAGAATCCGAAAGCAGAATCGGAATCTCTGAAATTCAAACAAGACCCAACTCTATCTAAAACACTTCTACTACTTTTGAAAATGGACTGGCAGCTGTAGATGTATTGCAGTATTCATTGCACTAATAATGCAGCACTTTCTGCAGTAGTAATGAAGACAGAGTGCAGATACAATAAGTAGAATGGGGATTTCTAGAAGGGACATCCTTGCGTGAGATCTTGCACAGGAACGCTGTCGAGAGTATGAGGTACAGAGGCAACAAAACATTTCTGATTTTCCACCAAAGCACGCAATTAAATATTCTGGATATTCTGTCAAACTGAATATTCTATCACATCGTAGCAGGAATATATTATTGTAGAAGAAACTGAGAAATATGTCAGAATAACAAGGCACTGACACACATGTACGCATGCACTGAGAAAACCCCAGGAGGCTGTTTGAGTCCCAAAACCAAATTTTCAACACAACCATTAGACGAGTGGAATAGTGAAGGCAAGGGGGGTTGAGATTAAGTGAAAGCAAAGAAGGTGAGCAAAATAAGAGGCGGGGAGGAATAAAAGTAAATTAAAAGGGGAGAAATAAAGGGAGCAGAAAAGGAAAGAAAATCAGGGACAGAAAAGAGAAAAGCCAAAGGAAAAGTAGCAAGCGGGAAAGTAAAAAGCGAGCGATGTAATGTCACTGACTGAAATGCCACCCGGCCTGTCACATATCTCTACAATATTAATTACACTGTGCCACGCTTCTGAATAATGAAACAGCCCTATTTAACCAGACTGAATAATTTAGCAGCTGCTTGGCCTCGTGTATATAACAGGATCGATAAGCGCCGAGTACAGGTAATAAAAGAGAACGTCAAGGAGGAAAGCTGAGTTCACCTGCACTCAGAGATGGAGCCCAGTGTGTATGTCAGTGTGTCGGGGGGGGGTTGTGTTTATTTACCGCTGTATTATACAGTATGTACTTGTATTTAAACTTGCTTACTGAAAACGTTGCAACAGAGGTTCTTTCACCTCTTTGTACTTGTATTATACAGTATGTACTTGTATTTAAACTTGCTTGATATATTAATGCTCACTCTATTTATTAGGGCTAAAGCCTGATGATATATTAGCTCTACACAGAGCACTGTGCACGTGACCTATGCATTTTATACTTGTGTGCCGGTGTCCCTCTGCAATCACAAAACGGGAGCTGGTGGTGGCACTTTCACGCCACTGACTTCCAGGTGTTCCTGTCCTCGTCAACAGTAGGGACTGAAATGCAGCATTTCTTTTTGGAGTCGCTAAAAGTTAACCAACAGTTGCTTTTGAAAATTGAATTATACTACTGAAAACGTTGCAACAGAGGTTCTTTCACCTCTTTGTACACTCAACAATGTCTAGTCTAATGTTTGCAGAAAAAATTGCGGCCCTCTGACAGTGTTTATAATGCTGTGATGAAGAGTCATACGAACACACATACTTGTCGACTTCTTCGGTCAAACCATCCTTGATTTGGTCCATGTGTGTCCCACTGCAGCAGGAAATGAAACAGAATGCGTAGGAGGAAACATATTGTAACCCAGCAAAATAATCACTGCTGTTACGCTCTGCATCATGCTACATTTTTGAGAAGGTGCAAGTAAGACTATACTGAGATCAGGTGCTATACTGCATGCCGTGATGCAGTGCCTACAGTGTACCTACAAACTCAGTATCAAGCATAAATCCCATTAGGTTGAAGTCAAAATGTAATACTGTAACAATGAGCAAAAGCAAAGTTACTTTACTTTTGTGTCAAACTAGGACCTGTCTTAAAAACTAAGAGTTCTAAACTTTTCAGTGCTATAACTACTGAACGCAACCCCCAGCTGAAACTAAATCACTAGGATTTCATTTTCGGTTAACACAAAAGTATTTAATTTAAGATGTTACTTTTATAAGGTGTAATTTGTCAAATATGGCCAGCATATGACAAATGACAGAAGAGCAGATCAGGGGAATTTACAGCGAGATGAGGATTTATTCGGAACGCAGCAGAAAAAAATTGCGGAAAAATTAACATTTTACACTAAAATGACATTTTATACATTGCACAATAAGTGATTGTAATTTTGAAATGAAACAAGTTGCTTTTAAGCATAAAATTACCCAACGCTCTATGAGACGCAGTTTGGGTTTTTCCTGTGTGTGTGTGCCACAGTGTAACATATCACACTCACTACTGCACAGTAAAACCAATATTCCGTGCATTTTGATTTACAAATATAACAAAGATTTCAGCCAAAAAAAACAAACTTGAAATATGCATAGTTTAAATCCATAAATACTTGTAGATACTGTATATTAATTATACACACATACTGAATATATGTACTGTCTCAACAGAAGGGCAAGTTGCATGTAAAATGTATTTAAGATTAAACATTCACATATGTCAAGCCCTGTGAGTGAAGTCTGCTCTGCTGTTTTTTACATTGTGCATGCCTGTGTTTGTCCCTCAGGTCATATAACCATGTGCATAACCATGTGAACGACTGTCCATGCAAATGTCTCGAAGGAGGCTCTGTGTGCATGTAGGACACTGCTTTGGCTGGGCACGGCAACCCACAATTAATCAGTCCTGCCATCCTCCCCTGCCTGGGAAATGGATGTAAGCAAAAAGTTAAGAGACTAAATTTATAAATAAATCACACGATAAATAATAGGTGTTAGTGTCGCCTGTGACACTAGACGAGGCTGCATGCAAGCCAAGGGAGGGAGATGTACTCACACACACTGCACATGAGGTAAGAGCACTGAAGACAATAAATATGCATCACCAGTAGCTTGTAATGCATACAACAGGTACAAAAAGCTGAGAATGAGGGAAGAATGGAGGAGATGATACAAAAGAGCGTCAGGAGGACAATGTTGTCAGACAAGCTGAAATTATAAAAGAGGCAGAGATGAATGAAAAATGGGCAAGAAGAGAGAGAGAGAAAGTCTGTAGGGAGAGAAAGTAGGAATAGAGAGAAAAAGAGCTGAGTGAACAAGAAAAATTACCACCAGGTTGTTATATGCCTCTGCACGGTTCACAAAGCGGACAGTGAAAGTAAGGTGGTGGGTCAAGAAAAAGGGCTGTGGTTGTTTTAGTGGGAGTGTGATTTTGTACAACTGGTATTATTTTCAAAGGTTTAGTCATATGTTTTGTAGTAAAGTCTGGATTGTAGAGCTAGTTAAGTGTATGGGGGTCAAACTGTTGTCTGAAATAAACACAAATAAATAAGGATATATGGAACAGTGAAAAATGTGTGTCCCATTATACGCGAACCTAACAATAAGGTCCCTGTGACCTGTGAGATCTAAAATTTAACCAATTCTCCCTCAAGTCCAAACGTAGGTTCATGCCAAATCTGGCAAAATTTGCCAATGCACTCAAAAGATTTCAGGTCACTGTGATGTCTACTTTTGACCTCCACAGGGCAAGGTCTACTGATCTAAGCTAATGTTCCCTGGCATTGATGCAAGTTTTTTTCACCTTCACGAGGGTGGCCCACATGAAGCCATATTAACCTTGACTTTTGACCTATGACATCCAAAACGTAGTTCGTTCATCCTTGAGTCAGAGCGGACATTTGAGTTAAGTTAGAAGAAAATCCCTCGACGCGTTCTTGAGATACTGCGTTCACAAGAGTGGCCAGGACGGACATAGAGGTGAACCCAAAAACGTTGTGCCTTCAGCCCTGGCTCGTTGCTCACGTGGAGGCATAATAAAAGAGATGTGATGTAGTCGAAGGAGAAAATAATGGATGGAGTCAGCTACTACATAAAGTCAAACTGTGGTTGACAGTCTTGTTTGAAGTTCTAAGAGGTGTAGCTAGTAGAAATTATACTGGAGGACAGTTAATGCAGTGGAAATCACATGCTTCATCAATAATGCTTTACTTTTAAAACTGACATACTCATGAAAACATGCTTAACATGTCAGGAAATGTTTAAATATTCATAAATATGCAGAAAAAAGGTAAATCACAGGGACGAAAAATCTTCTCACTCAAGCATACTGAATATTCCTTACTCATTCATGAATCCTTAAAGGCACTGAACCACAGCCTACAGAGGTGTTACACGTACACATTGTCTCCCTCACCTTTGATTTCTCTGAGTCCATCTTTCTCGTTCTCCTGTAATCAGTTCATTCCCCGGCTAGGTTTCTCTCCCAACTCATCTGGAAAACACAGCCATCACTGAGGTGATTGTCTCTCAATGACTGGTCATTACTTTTGGCATAAAATGTACTTCTGAACACTGCTTGAAGCTACACTAACCCCTCTCCATTAGCTGCCTGCCTTCCGTAATCATGTAAATGGTCAAGGCAGAATTCAAATGCCCCAATAGCTAAACACTCATCCATCAGCATTCAGCTTCAATGTGTAAAATTACAGATGATCATTTTATTTTTTTGCTTTCTTTGCATCAAAAACATACTTCATTAAACCTGTGTTTTTTGAAATCCTATTGGGCAATTTAAAGTTTTGTTTTAATATTTTTGGGCGAATAACAGAATGGCTACATTTTCTGGTGTTTGCAGATTACCATCAACTCAATCGTCTTATCAAGCAACAATCATCTGGTTGAACTACACTATATGACTAAAGTATCAAGGCAATTATACACTCTTAAGCTGTAAATATATAATGACAATGCTGCACATTCACTTTTTGACAAAAATTCACCTTGATGTGAGATAATAGTATAATTGTATTTTGTCTCTCCCTATAATAATATAAACCACAGTGCTTTATTTTGAAATCAGATAAGCATCAAATCAGTCTCTGCAAATGTTTGTGTTGTGATGTCGACAACCACAGGCATTAGTACTACATTCACCAGTTGTATATTGGAGTTCAAAGGGACCCCCATCACTTTGGATCAGCAGTCACATCTCCTCCACTCTATCGTTGAGGTCCCCAGGGCTCCATACTCACTGACCTCCTGTTCGCCATTCACCCAGTATGTACATACAATACCAACATGTCAGTAGACCTGCTCATATTTCAGCTACTAAGCTGTGGTATTGGGTTTTGTTTTGGGCACTCCTAAGTGTGATTTTTGTGTTTTTTAGGTTAAGAAGCAAATAGTTAAACTAGCGAACACAAACACATAACCTCCACGGAGGAGGTGAAAATGAGGCAAAGAAAACACAGAGAATAGACATAGACGTTACAAATTTCCACCCTAAAGAAACAAATGTGATTCTTAAGCTACATTTTCATGCAAGGTTCTTGTTGACTTTTATAGAGTACTGATAGCAAGCTGACTGGAAACAAAAACATGCATGATTCATGGGCCATTAAAAGTGCCCAGAACATAATTTGATGCTTATCTGAGCATCGGTGATATCAATAACCCGGATAATGGAACAGCTTTTTTTCATAAGGCTAAACTTTCTGTTACTTACTCATTAAATAAACTTGTACTTAATAGCTCTTCCTTGCAAGGATGACTTGACCTGGGCATAATTAATCTGATCGCTGTGCAGAAAATGCATTTTTCAGTTCATGAAGCGTTCCAGATATACAGGTTTGTTTTAATGGGACAATGACAGTGGAAGTCACTGCCTTACAACGAGCTATTTCCAGTGCAGTTAAAATAGAAATTAAAAGGAAACTTTATAAAAGCATGTGTCTTGTTTAGGTGTCATCTATTAAGAATATGAGAGCCGTGGCTATTTTCTTGCACAGATGTGTAACTGCTAAGGAAAATGTTTGGGATGCAAGATACTTTTCCCCTGCTGACAGTAGCTCCAAAAGACTAAAATGCAACTCAGCTCTGAACATATGATTTATTACTAGATGGGAAAACCCTTATGCTGTTTGTTAATTCAGTATTGGTCTCACAACCTGCATAAGCTGAACAGTTGAAAGTGTTTTCTAAATGGAAAGTAGGAGGAGTGCAGGGGCCTAAAAAAAATAAATGTAACATTTATTATAACAAACTTTGATTGATTGTAACCAACAAGATATGAGTATCCAAGAGCGGAAAGTTTTTTGTTTGTAACAATAACAATATGTTGGGTCACTCTGAACTCTCTCTCAGTCATACCACCAACACTCTGTAACTGCACCCTACATTCCCATGGCAATTAAGTTGTGTATATCAAAGTCAAAGAGACAGGAGGCTTTCACATAGAGTGATCACCCATCTGACAAATGGATTAATTGAAGTTCAGGCTTGCTTTTATGCCAGAAGCTCTGACTATTATTTGCAAGATCAAAGGCAAACTAAGGCAGCCCACATGTTTTTTTGCAACTCTCTATATCCGATAGTAGTGTATCAGTAGGAAGACAATCGGTGTGTGTGCTCTGCCCCCGTTAACACTGCGTGTGAGGGTGTGCTTGTTGATTAGACGAATGTTACTTTGAGTCTGTCTACTCAGGATCGGTGTGCTCTTGTGGAGGTCTGGGCTCTTTTCTACAGGGGTCAGCTTCCTCCCTGTAAGGGCGTGGTGCTGAGCATGAGGCGAGACAGCGAGTGGCCAGTCTGGTCTACGGACAGTGATTGAGACCGCTGAACTGAATAACCTCTGGTGAGTATGACGACAGAGCACTACAGGTAGATGGACTATGGAGACACAAAAGGAGACGCTGTGGGATTTCTGGGAAGAGTGAAGTATACATAACCCTTTGTCCCAGATAAGTACATCTCCCCAACTCTATAAAGTTCCAGCCTCTCTCTAGTGCAGCCACAAGGAAAAACATACAGCCACTAAAAAGAGTCAAAGAGTCAAAACGTTTTTTTTTTGCTCTCTTGTGGAAACATAAACTCGCTTGCTGTTTCCAGTAGGCCACTCATTTTTTAAATGAATGAGTTGAAAACACTGTAACAAAAGTTAGAGGAGCATTTAACAGTTAACATGTCAGATATTTTCTTCAAAAGTTGACGGACCAAACAAAGAAAGTTTTTTGCTTTTTGGACAAAAAATGGCAAATTACAATGGGTGTGTTCACAACTGTATCCTCAGATCAGTTGGTGCAGTTTTAGTGATTTAGTTTTTGGCAATTAGTGTAAAGAATGTGTGAAGGCCACTGAGGCATATATACCAAAGCGTGTATGGTGATTTTACTGCGTGTGTGCCTCTGAATAATAGGTTCTGGTTTTGCTCCTTTAGGCCTTGCTGAGTGTATAAGCAGAGCACACTGATGAATAATGATGCTATTACAACCACAGCAGAGCAACGTCTGCTCTCCTCCAATACTCTTGGACCCCTTGGACTGTATTTTCGCCGCATGAAACATCCATGCTGCAGCATCTTGAGTTCTGCAATATTCACATCATGAAATGAGCTCAGTGGAGAACTTTTGCAAGTGCTTGTCTGGTATTTAAACATAAATACTCATCTGAATGCATTTGTGAAAGCATTTCATTGACCTTCTTCCATTCTTCTGGAAGCCTTTAATTTAAAATCAACTAACAGATACCAGTCTCACCCTTAGCCTTTTGTTAGTCTGTTCTGATTTTTAATTCTTTTATTATTATTTTAATTTCTTTGCATACATTTTTTCATTTTCAGAGTCAGAGATTGAAGTGTTGCCCTCTTACAAAACCTAAAGACCCCTCCAATAAAAAATGCTCATATTGTTTTGCTCATTGCGTTTGCTGTACTACGACAAACATCATGAGTGAACAAAGCAGGCTGAGGATTTTTGCTTTCGTTTTAAAATCCAACGATGATGGTCTCCAAAAAAATAGCCAAAGACAGCCTGGTTCTTATATGTAGATAATCTAAGGAACCAATCCTAATGAAAAGGTTGGGTCTTAACATTGTAGAAACAAAACTTTCCATTCGGCTGACTTTTACAAGGTCACCAACAAGTGGACCTTGTACAAATAGCTCTTCCTCTTCTTTCCTGGTAATCCAAGTCTGAGCATGTACGGCTGAATTACTGTGAAGTGTATGACAGACTAGTTTAAAAGTCTGAAGATGACAGAGGAGTTAACCTGTGGCTCGCTCAGGCTGCAGTCGGAGGGAGGGCAGAGCAATGTGCAGAGACGGGGAGGGTCTAGCACGTTCATAGATCCCCACAAACTAGATGACGCACAGCTGCAGAATTGCATTCAAGGGATTTTTTTCATTAAAAAAATCATAAAATATGCTATTTTATGAAAGATACATTTATTTTCAAGTGTTTAATTAATAGCTACAGTAGGTGTATGATGGATTACAGTACCATTCTCTTCCTTCTCTTGTGATTGTGAACATGCAAATATTTCAGCTGAATGCCAGATATCCCACAATGCAAGAGAACGGATAAATAGCTTGCCTTTTTGAGTCTTTGTGTATATCTTATAGGCAAAACGAGAACTAGACACGACTACAATACAGTAGAGCTGTTGCATATTTAATAACAGATTAAGCATTTTTTTCAACCCCTCAATGTCAGCTGTTTTATCAAGAAATGGAATTATTGTGATTTTTTTTCACTGAATTCCTTAAAGCCTTCTTTCCAAATATAAAGCGTAATAGGTCAAAAATGTAAGACTGTGTTTTAAAAAGAGACTTGTCTGACAAATTAATTCTTGAGACACAATTTAGAAACCAATAACTGGAATGGTCGAAGTCAGGGTTTTCCTATAGGATCTAATACAAAGATGTAAAATTTAAAATTTTAGAATGTGAAAGAAAGAAACAGACTGACAGTAGTTATGCAACAGAATAATACATTGACTGAATTTGACTGAATATTTTAATCAACTCAAAGACTTTTAGTCCAAGTTTGAAAGTTTGTCCAAGAAAAAAATCTTCCCTGAAGCATGCTTAAACTTTAAGACGGCACATGTCTCCAACCCTGTCACCTCCTGCAGCTTCTGATAATGGCTGCACTGTGATCAGTTCCCCCATGTAAAGATATCTTTTTTTTTACCAAGACAGTGGTTGGCTTTACATCTGTCCCAATTCAGCTCTGAGCAGTGTAAGAACAGACAGAAAAGAAAATCAAAGACAATTTACTGTGACCAGAAACTGGAGTTACATTTGTGGGCTTTTCTTTCTCTCTTCAGCCACAGTGGTTTTCATCACTGATCACACTCTGTTTGGTGTCTTAACTGATGTTAGAAGCCACAGACCATGACCACAGCCACACAAATGCGCAATGCAGTTAAAAAAAATGTCTTTTTGTTCTCCCCTCTTAGCCTTCAAGCATTCTGTTTACGTCCCAAGTCTAAAAAACTTGTATTGAGTGACATACTGCTCACCTCCACCCTCTACAGCTAATTTGACACCATCGTATTCATCACCATACTGATCTATCAGCTTTTTTAAATATCAGAAAAGATATATATTAGTCATCTATGACTATGCCTACTCAGGTCCAAATGTGAGCATGCAAAGTTCAGACATGAATATAAGCAGTAGGGAGCTACAGTGGTGAGCATGTCTAATTGATTAGAATGGACATGGTTCATTAATACAAGATCAGATATTAACCAAAAGTGGGACGCGTTTATACATTAGTTATAAATCGAAGAAGGTGATTACAGGAAAGGAAGAAAAGATTAAAGGAAGAGGGGAAATAGAGGGGGAAAGACATGTACACACACAAATACAAGAATGTGCTTGCTTAACCTCGCCATCAAAAATGTCTTCAAATGTCCACACACACACACACACACACACACACACATACACACACCTGTTATTGTGAGTGATTCAAGCATTTAAAACGCAATCTAAAACAGAAAGATGTCCCTGTTGCCTTTGTTAGTTTTAATAATCTGGTTACATCATGTCATATTGATGTTGGCTTGAAATTGGAATGTTTAGCTCAAGGACAGATTTGTAAAGTGTAATTTAGTGAATCTCTAGATGATGATATCTGGTCATCTAATATCTCGATGGCAAATAAAATGAAGTAGGAATGGATGCAATGTATACAATTTCATACCTTTAAATGACCTCTAAGCCTTTATTTAACATTGTTTGACAAGCTCAAGGACAATACCTGAAACCGAAATCTAAACCTGAATGCTCACAGAGATCTGAAGACATAGCATCCACTCCAAATCTAAGCCAATAAACATTCATCAACACTCTGGCAGGCAGCCGATACTTTGGTGAAGCGCATTTATATTGCATCAACAATTTTCAATACAATTTGGCTCCGATGAAAAATATATTTTCCTGGGCATAGATTCAAGATCTTCACTGCCAAACAAAATTAGCAATTAGAGAAGTGCGCATCTTAAAGGAAGATGAAAGTGCATGAAATTCGCGCGTTTACCAATCATAACAGTCAAATCTCTTGTGGGTGAAGTATTGTCAGTCTGGTCAGGCTTTTCAACAATCGAAAAATAAAGATGTGGGATGTTTCCTCTTTTATGGCCATTAATGCGATGTCCTAAATGGCATAAAATTAAATCACATTAAAAATGAACTCAATTAACTTCAAGCACATCAAATGTATTTTATTTACTGTCACGATATGTTTCACTCAATCAGATTGTTTTCTTTTTTGAACCAAAAACTTAACACATTCATGTCTTCCTACTTAACACAGCTGCACATACTATGGGTTTTGTGTAATATATCGTATTATCTGTGAGAGCCTTGTGAATCTGTTTTGGTAAGAAGCTTTGGACTGTTCACATGTCAAATACAAATAGAGCAGCATCTAAATCACCCATCCAGAACCTTACGCTCCTAGGATACACAGTTAAAAGTAGAATGAGAGACAGAGCTTTCAGCTATCAAGCTCCTCTCCTGTGGAACCATCTTCCAGTCTTGGTACGGGAGGCAGACACACTGTCTGATTTTAAGAGTAGGCTTAAAACCTTCCTTTTTGATAAAGCTTATAGTTAAGGCTGGCCTATCTAGCCCTTAGTTATGCTGCTATAGGCTTAGGTTGCTGGGGGAACGCTCCATCATGCACTGAGCTCTCTTCTCTGCCCCCTCTGACTCAGAGTCCATCTCTGCTCCTCTAAATGTCCATACCCTTACACTAACTTTACTTCTTCCACAGAGTCTTTTTGCTTTATCAACCTGCAGGTCTTTTCTAGGTCGCGGTGGGAGCTGCTGCTGTGGTCCTGCCGGATGCGTCCAGGCCACACAGGACAGGAGATCCTGTGACTTGGATCCTAGGCTGGATTTCCAAGTGCAAATCGGGATCCACAGATCACAATGGCTTCTGGACCAATAGACTACACCTGCTTCTGGATCACTAGACTTCACATATCCCTAGTTTATAGATTCCACATAGTCTTGGACTCACTGACTACATCAGCAACACTCAGATCTTGACACATGGACTATAAAGACTCCTAGACCAATTGACTACATCGTGGTGGGAGCTGCTGTTGTGGTCTTGCCCGACGCCTACTGCTCAAATTAGGATGGGACATCCTGTGACTTGGATCCTAGTCTTGATGGCAAAGAGAAAATCTGGATCCATGCAGTACAATGACTCCTGGAACAACAGAGTACACCTGCGTCTGGATCACTAGACTTCTCATACATCCGGATTTATAGATTCCATAGACTCTTGGACTCATGGATGTTTTATACATTCTTAGTAAACTGTTATTATCATGTTGTTGTGTTCTGTACAAGTGACATCTATTGCACGTCTGTTCCTCCTAGGAAGAAGGATCCCTCCTCTGTGGTTCTTCCTGAGGTTTCTTATTTTCCCTGTTTGGGGTTTTTTAAGTTTTTCCTCACCTGGTTCGAGGGTCTAAGGGCAGAGGGTGTCACAGCTGAAAATCTAAGAAATTACGGAATTATAATATATCATACATATGTCAGTGCCGCAAATCATGTCAGCACAATGTCGCAAAAAACATTTGAGGCTGGATTCTCTCTTGGCTTAAAAGTCATAGGATATACTGTATAAGATTAATCATATGCATCCATATCTCCATCTGTGTGAGATCAAATATGTCTCCTGCTGTGCTGTGCTGCCATCTTATATTTCACCATTGCATACAGATCAAACTGCTGTTACAATAAACCACACAGCAGCTGACATCAGATGTACTGTAGTAACGACATAAAGACTGCATCCTTCGTCCAAGGTAAGTTTACCCTACTCACACAGTTTGTATTGTGGAGAAACGCATGACCACTTCGATTCGCAAGTGAATGATAATGTTACAGTTTATCCCTGCTTATTCTCACTGATGTCGTTACTGGGAAAATAACTCTATCTGCTATTGAGTCAACTAGAGTAAAACAAGGTATAAAGCCAAATCTCTGTAAAAGTCACAGCTGAAATAACAAGCCCAAAAGTCTCATTCAGCTAAATAGATAGATAGCTTGTCCATGTGATTTTTTTTTTTATATTGTAAGTTTACACTAGTGTAATAAGATTACTTGCTTATGTTTCTATTTCAGGTTCAAGCTGCATCTTCCTAAACCTCCACTCTTTGGCTCACGTCAATCAACTGGTCATGTTGGTGCTTCCATAATATTCGCTCCAACACGGACGGGGCAACACTGATGATTCACGTCCATTCCATCTGCAGGTCGGGAGATGCACTGACAACATCCTTAAGCTTTATATTGTATGGAAAGGCACTGCACATATGCTTCTTCAAAAGGTGTCAAGGCCACTGGGAAATGGGTTCACATATCCACAGGGGAAATATCCCGCTCATCCTTTGGTCCTCCGCTTTATTACTGTTTCAAGTTGGTTTTCTTATTAATGTCCCTTTTAACAGAATCATCAGCTGAGAGAAGAAACCTGAATCTTCAATTTACTGTGTGCACAAAGCAAAGAGCTTAATGGGGAGGAACAAGTGATGCAGCAAGAGCTTTATGAACTTTCTTTGCTCTGTTAGTGGAGGCTGTTGGCTCCAGACGTAGCCTGAAGTGATTACCTGCAGGTTCTTTTGGGTGCAGAAACTACATCCACACATGCCTTGGACAAAAAAGATAGATATATTATTATAAAAGTCTATGCATGTAGTTAGCTAATTAAGGTTATTGTTATTCTTGTTTGGTCCAAAAGATAAAGAGTATAAAGGTGAATGCAGTTCTAATAATAAAGAGGTTTGGTCGTTACTGCATCCATCAGCTGTTAAATGGATGAGGAACCATAGCGAATTCTGATCTTCATTTAGGCCAAAAGGCTTAAATGTAGTAGGAATGCTCCTCCCTGCAGGGCAGTGAACTGATGATGTTACCCCCTGTAGGGTTTGTGAAATGTTTTTTTATTTCAAAGAACTTTAGAATGCTGCAAAGGTATAGTCACCCTGTGAATACAACATACATGTTTTGTGTTGAAACACATGAGGCTTTATGGCATATAATTTTCCAATATAAGGCAGACCACAGGGAAACTTCAGCACATAGAAAACACGTGATTCCATAGTTTCTGAGGAGTAAATGGTGTTTTGTTTGTTTGTTTGTTTGTTTTTGGTTTTGGTTTTTTGGTTGTGAGAGTGTTAAGTGGTTTTCTAGCAATGAAGCAGTCTGTCTCTAAGATGCAAGATCAATTCAACTTATTTAAGGGATCCCCTACGACTAAACGTTGTCCTCTTGCAGGCAGGGTGAAAAACTCCATCCAACACTGGAATGCCCTTAAAAACAAATCCACCTCTAAATGAGCTCAGTGCCTCATCCTCGATCACGTTTGAATGTTTTCACAATCTTTTCTGTAAACCCACATCCACATCTGTAGAAAAGCTATGAACAAAACTACATTTCTCTGATTATTTGCACCCTGAACACCTCCTGCATTAGTACTTACAAATCCATCCTCTCCATTTCTCTCTTACTCTTTTCCTCATCCTTCCCTCCCTTCCCTTGTTCCTTCCTCTGCGGCCCACTTGTGCACAGAGGGAATGGCAGCAGAGGCTTCAATAATTCACTTCCCCTCAGAACAGGTTGTGTTAGCATTGCAGGGTGCTGCAGGCGGGGAAAAAGAGGCAGGGGAAGAAAGATTAAAAACAAGAAAGAATGAAGAATGAAGTCGAAATGGATGAAGACTTTGAATACAAAGAAAGTAAAAGGAAAAGTGCTGTGGAGGAGAAACCCCATGGTGAGTAAGCACATTGTGGGAAAACAAAACAATAAACAGAGGTAATTTTTTTTTAGTGCAACAACACGGCTCTTTCATGTTTGTTTTAAAAGGTGAGGAAGAGTAAGATCATGAAAGAGAGGGGAAATGTCACTGTCAGAGGACACAGTGAGAGGCGCCCCATGCGATAAAGGAATAAATGCGGATGCTAAGAGCTTGATAAAAGTGGCAGTAAACCAGCGCCTATCACTGAGACACTTTCCCTCTGATACCTGTGAAAACTTCACAAGTCAACAACCCCTCTTAGATCTGTGCTGTGTTTGTTTGTACAGCATGTGAAGCAGAACATTTTAACATTTTATCCTCTAGCTTTATCCAATGCAACTCAATATCTGAAGGCACGGTGTGGTTCAGGAAAAAAAAAAACCTTTAACTTGACTACAACAACTATTACAACTAGTCAGAAGTCAAGTGCCAACAAAACAGTTTAGTCTAGATCTGCTCTAAAGTTATGAGTTGACTTTTGTTGTTTTGGTGCTATACAGTGTAACTAATTAGTGACAACAGCTACTTTTAGTGATTCTTTCTCTCTCGGGTTTACCTACCATCTTCGAGGTGTTGCCACAGCAAATCATCCTCCTCCATCTCTCCCTCTCCTCTGTTGTAAAGTGGAGTTGTTCATTGTTCCATAAGGCTTTACTGGCACTGGCACTGGCACTGAGTAAATGATTACTACGGCGTCCGTACACAGCGTGTGCTGGTTGGTCTAAATTCTGTAACAGATGCAATTCCATCTTTGACCAGAAAGGCAGAGTGGCGCTGTCAGTATTTTCGCTCAGAAGGGCGGAGGAGGAAGTACTCAACGTAAATTTGTCAAGATTGTTGTCATGCAAAAGCACACACTTTCATCCTCGGGTCATTAGCAACACGCCTGCTAAGTTCGAGGTCAGTCTGATGAACGGTTTATGTGATATGCGAAAGACAGACTGACTCTTGCTTTTATAGGATAGTCAAAAGTGGGACTGAAATAATAAGTCAATTAATCAATCAGTCAATTTTTTGAAATTAATCTATACAAATTTTTATAATCACCAGCCTGTTTTCTAAGTTTTTTATTATCCTAAGCTAAGAATCTCAGAGTTTTGATCATTTAGTGGGGCAAGAGGACCATTAAAGGGATCACATTTGCCTGAAGACAAGAGCGATGGTCACTTTTAAAAGTAGATGTGAGAGGTTTGCTTAAATGCCGAACAGAGATGGCAAAAAGCTTCTTGTGTGTCCATGTGTTTTTGAATGAATTTCTCTTGGACTGCCTCAACAGTGTGATTCTCAAAGGAACAAAATGTAAAAAAAAAAAAAAGGACTTGAGGCATACTTTTCAAACTTGGTTTGGGCTAAAGCAAATAAAGTTTAGGTCTCTCCCTCATCGCCACTTTTTCTCGCTGCCTCACACAGACTCTTTGCCTCAGTTTCTTTCTCATTTTCTGAGCCCCTTGTCGGTCTCACTGTGTCTCTAGAGAAGTCTTTCTTCTTTTAGCTGCTCCGTATCTGGCCCTGCCCTTTAAAATGTCACTTTTTAACATGAGTCTTTCACTCTGCCATGTGTCCTTTTTCTCTGCTTTCATAACGATGTTGTAATTCTGTCAGATTTCAACAGTCTTCTGTTAATACCTGAGGTAGAAAGCTGACGTCGATGAGTAAATGACTGTTTAAAATTCTGAGAAACATTGCTCTTATGTTGTTTATAATGTTGTCACTTGAAATCCTCAGATGTTGTTTTAAAAAATGGATATCACAGCTGCTCAGAGACTCTACTGTCGCTTCTGCCGGCATTATAGTTGCATGGCCATGAGTTCAGCTGACAAGTTAGAATATTGCAGCGTGTCTGTAGTTTCTTTGAATGAAAGAGTAAAATTTACCTGACAGATGACCTTTCTTAAAAGCACCTCCTGCTCAGATGAAAAATGTCTGCAGAAATTATTTCATATGTGATATGGGATACCGTGTCCTCTGAGCCAAAGGCATCACAGTGATGGAGTTCGATGTAAAAATCTTGTGCGTCTGGAAATACAAGTAGAAGCAATTATTTGTTTTATTCTATCCTCGCTGGACAAGTTTCCACATGTGTGTGCGACAGTAGGAGCTCCTTTCTCCAAATTATTCATCCCTGTCGCTCCAGATTGGGATTTGAAAAGAGTGCAACATCTCTTCTTCAGCACAGTTTAGGGAAACAATAATGTGGTTGTTCTGACATGTCCAGTGTCTGGGTGACTTTCATCACCTACTAATCCATCCAGGGGCACCAAACAGGTAATTCTGCTTTCGCCAATGGATACAACTACAGATTGTAAAGTAGCGCCGCTGAATTGAACAGAAATCATGAGATAGCAAAGAAAACATACCGACACTTTCAATAGGCCAACTGCAATGCAACTCAATGTGCAATTCAAATGACATAACAAGAAATAATTCATCAGATGCATCTCACTCCGGGGCCACAAAAGGCTTAATGCAGTGTTGTTCAGCTGAACAGTAGTACTGTAGCACTGCAAACTAAGTCTCTATGGAACCAACTTTTTTGCTTTACCTTTGTCCAGGTTAAAGAAAAATGACACCATCCACATTCTTCTTAAGCACTGTCTTCCACTGTTAATGATGCTACCAGGCAGGACGTTTTACAGAAAAGAAGACTAAATTTATAGCCATAGTAGAACCATAACAGGAATAATTGTTATCCCTGGTTCACCATTACCATCAAACATTAGAACAGATTGAATAGTTGCAGAAAAAAAAGCATCCTGCTGATGAGAAGGGAAAAAATGTAAAGGAAAGTGATTAAAACAAAGCTAAAATGGGAAAGACAGACAGATAACTAGTACCTCAGTCATGTGTTTCCATTCAAGGTTCAAAAGGTTCAAACACCCACATTCAGTTTGAATTACAAACTGGGCAGCACAGAATGGAGTCATTTTTGTCTCTTTTCTTTTTCTGTAACTGCCCCACATCTACAATGGGTAAAACTGTGCTTATTTTCATGTAAACAGATGTTTAATTCAATTCACAATCCAACTAATTCTTACATATCAGTTTCTTTTTTGTTTCACCATCTTTCACTTAAGTCCTTCTTTGAGAACTTCCCCCCTCATTTCCTGAGGTTGCTGTAGCCCGCGGCTGTCTGCAGCTTTCAGTGATAGTGTGTTATGTCCTGTATGTGCAGTATAAGTGGAGAGGTGGGTGGATGCTTGCCACTGAGTTGGCGGATGATAGCGAGAAGATGACAGGGCTTTGGAGGAGAGAGGTGGTGAAAGGAAGAGAGGAGGAACAGGGCAAGGGAGTGAGGAAGAAAAGTGATGAGGAGAGTTAAAGAGGTATATCTGTGGAAGGGGTTGGGATAAATTGAGAGAATTGGGATGGACTGAGGATGTAAAGTAGAGATGGGTACATTTCGCCCCCATTTTGACATGATAAGGGTAGCTTTATGGATGCCTGGGAAGGAAAAGAGGATCAGAGAGAGAAGAAGGGCAGAGACGAAGATGACAGGAACCTCTTTCTTGACAGGTACACGTTTGGTGGATGGGAAAAGACAGAACGTGGGAGGAGGAGGGGAAGGATCAGGATGTGTAGCTTTTGGCAGGTAAATTTCTACACTGACAACATGGGGACTTCATAACATATCCGACAGATTAGAACCCATCTCCTCTGAGCCAGCTGAAGCGCATGGAAATGCAGGAAAGTGTGAGAGCTTTACTGAAGGCGTCGCCATCAGGGAAGGAGAGCGGAGAGAAAGGGAGAGGATGAGATCTCTATGAGGCACGCATTGCTAAATTATTGAGGCTTGATGTGTGTGGGAGCAGAAGATAGATTTCCAGCGTTGATCCCATCCTGCTGTCAGAAAGTTTAGTTGGACACGACCAACTCCAGCAGCTGTGGTGGTTTTGTTCTTGTTTGGGGGTTTTCGGCTTGCACCACAAGGAAAGCAGAGGCTCGGCTGTGTGGATTTATGTGTGTGCGTGTGTGTCTTTCAGCCAGAGCATATACTCTACCTGTACAGATATGGTTTTCCCAAAAATTCTGACTTAGCTGCACCTTCTCTATGAGCTGACGGATCAATCAATGTCTTTGTTGTGAAACCCCACCATTTGCTCAACATGAGGAAGCAATATGAAAATAACTCAATGCTCAAACACACAAATAACTCAATGCTCCCTGAGGAGAGTTACAGCTCCAGTAATGATTGGACCAGCATGTCAATGCTAACAGATAGGGAATATCTAACAACATAATCGCATTAACTCTCGTCTACCACACTTTTAAACAACTTCCATGGAAATAAGGTTTGTTTTGTGCAGAGGGTATATTGTGCATTAAGAAAACTTCTCTCATGTGGGTAAAATACAGTTTCCCATGCTCAGAAGTATGTACTCTATGTATGTATGGTTATCAGTGTCTTGTGTTCCACTAGACATCTACAGACATCGATTCTACAACTCACCTTACAATTAAACAAACATCTCCTTTCCAGACATGTAGTTCATTGCTCCTGTGGAGTTGGCCAGACATTTTTTAAATCTTCAGTTCAAACATTTTAAAAGATCCCATAGCAGAAAACTACAAAAAGTGCTGCAGTTATTATACCAATCTCTGTGCTGTAAGGTGGAGAAAAGCACTGGACACAACTCTACTGACGGCCAAAATGATTTATTTGATCTTATTATTGCCTAAACATGGCATATACTAAGGTTCTTGTGTACTATACATAGTGTTCTTTATCATATCCTTCCCAAACTCCATGTTAAATTTCCCCCACTGCATCAAAAATTAGGAAAGCAACTAATAACCATTTCATGTTTAATACATTAATCATATATTTAATAAAATGCCTGACTGTTTTTTGGGGCAGATACCAATATTAGGGAGTAAATAATTATCTATATCAATATTATTTGCTGATATATGATATCCAAGTCATACTTTTTTTGCAATGATCCCTCAGATGAGGTTATCAAAGATGTGTAATAATTGTATGTAACCGAGGCAGAACATTAAACAGATTAACAATAAACTTTTATTGTCTTAAATGACAGCGGTGCACTAAAAGACATACCTTTATTTGAAATTTCATAATTATAAATCACCCCAAGCATTGTTTCTGTACAACAGAGCAGACATATACACCACATATACTGGTCAGGCTGTAGAAAAAAATTATGAGAGGATGAGGAATTTTTAAAAAAAAAATGCACTGTGAGAAAAGCTTTAAGTATCGAGAATAATGTGGAATTACAATTTTGAGAATAAAGTCAAAATGTAGAGAATAAAGAAAACATTTGGGGAATAATGGTGAAATCCACGCCGCGACTGCCTGAGCTTCACACCTTCAGGATCAAACAACTTGATCAATTGTCCTTTTGTGTCTTGCGATACTACATATCCCCATAGAATTGCAAGCAAATGTAACGATCAATACTCTTGGATTTGTCCATTACCTGCAGTTCACCCAATTGAATTGTTATCACACCCCTGTATGCAGCCGCTCCCTCTAAACAGATGCTGTTTTCAGCACAATCTCTTCAAACTAACACCTTAACTACACCTTGCTTAAAAGTGAAAGAATCTATCTTTACTAAAGCTGATTCTGGAGTACAGTTTCACCAGTTCATCTATTTGAGGCATTCTGTGGATGCACTGTTTACAGTCTCAAGAGGTCGGCTTTAAATTCTCAACATTTTGAATTTATTCTCGAAATTTTACTTCAATGTTTCGACTTTCCTGAAGTACATAATGGAAAAAAAAATGTGTGCGTTTGTCAGTTTGATAGCCTCATCCACTAATACATTCATTGACAAGTCACTGCAGCTGTATTTAAAATATTGCTTCAAAGGACCAGAAATGTGTGGGGCTGTTTTCATGAAAACATCTGGGGGCTGAAGCAGCAGCAATAATGATCTTTGGCAATCTATCTTGATCAGTTTTGATCGTGTGAAAGTTTTCGGGTGCACACGATGGTCTTGACTTATTTTTTCACCCACATCCAAATCCTGATGAAAAGTCAGTCCCTATTCAATCCCTCATGCGTTTTGATTAATGTCTGTTCAGCGTGCAGAATGATGCATATCCAGATTTTAACGGTAATGGGATGTTTTTAAACACATCTGCTATAGAGGAAGTTTAATCTCCCAACACTGAGCACGGACAGAGAAGGAGTTTTAGAGCTTTTAACAAGTCTGTGTCAAAAAAACCCAAAAAACTCTTCGATGTCTATTATTATCCAGACACATGTTTTAAGACACATGGCTCCTTGAAGTCAATTTGAAAATTTGTGAAAAGTTGTTTGGAACCCCTCAAGTTGGAAAGCAACATATAAAACTGAAGATTTGTTGACTGCCATTGTCTTTCACAAACATAAACTGGCTTTGACATTAGGCTAAAAATACACAGAAATTCAACATTAAATTATGCAAAGCGCTAAAAAAAAACCATGCCAATGAAAGAAAGGGACAGCAGACATGAGTGAGACGGCAGCGAAGAGGACAGAGAGCGACAGTGGGAGAGAAGTGCAGGAGGAGACAGATGTCTCTGATGTAAGCCATGTTATCACCGCTGTGAACAACCGTCCTGTCGTCTTCATGAATAAGTTGGACGCCAAATGTTCCCTACCTCTCATGTCCATGCATGCAGACGCACGCACAAAAACGCAGCCTCTGAGATCACAGGACACGTGCACTCGCAAATAACGGACGATACAAAGCACGCCTACACTACAGTATGTAATTAAATATTCAGTCGCCCCACATTCCCGCAGTTGTGAGTAAAGACACAAGCCTCGGAGTGTGTATTGTGTAAATTCCCTCCTGAAGCGGCGCCAGTCAGAGGTGTTTGATAGCATCTGACAGAGTGGCATGAGTACAGGGGAGAAAAGTGAAACCTCCCTGGCATGACGCACAGGGCAACCACGTCATCCAGTTGGACTCAGGACCACTTTTTACCAAAAAGATGTGTGCTTGTGTATGTGTGTGTGCGCATGTGAGAGAGAGAGACTGACTAAAATCCAGGTTCAATAGAGATGAGAGTGGGTGAGCGGGAGATAATGATCAGTGAGTTCAGTGGAACATAAATGCGGTGATGCGTCGTTGGCACACGTGCATGTGAAAGTTGTGCGTGGGCTTCCGCGTGTGCGTGGATGTGACCTGCGTGAACACCAACATCATTATACGAGAGAGTGAAACACAAAGAAGAAACAAACAGACAAAGTTAGCAGTTGCTACTGCTGCCAATAACATTCAGTGTTTAGGGTTCTGACATGGGACATGGGACTCCTTTAAATTACAAATCACCCCTTCTGATAACTCTTCCACGCTGAAAGTGTTCCTTTAAAAACATCACTGCCCACTATATTAATTAATAGGACAAACAAACTAGGCATCGATTCCAGCACACGCTGCACCAAAACCTAACAGATTTCCATCTGAGGAGATATATTAGTATCTCCCTTCACTGGCTGTCTGCCAAACTGTACCTGCTGCCATGTGCCCACCCCAGGCTCAGAGTGTAACTGTTGGCAAGCAGGGCGATATATCAGCCCTCCCAACACATTGTCTTAGTGCTCTTATCCTTTAGCCCCAGGATGCAAGGCGAATTACATCCACAGTCAAAATATTAGCCATAGGACATGCAGGCCTATGGCTCTCCACGCCAACCCGGGGGTTAATAGAAATGTTGTCAGGCTTTAATGTCCTGTAAGACATACAGGGACGTAGAGGAGAGAAGAGGAGAGGAGAGGAGATAAAGGCACCTTACGCTGCATTGAGTCTGTGAGTATTTCAATATTAAGGCTACAGGGGCAACACTGCCACACAATGGACCATGTTAATGCAGGGAAGAAAAAAGTGAACGGGAACACACAATTAAAGCCCCATGTGTACTAAAATCTTAAACAGGAGGGGTGACATCAGAGAGACTGACAAAGATGAGACGGAGACAAAAAAGGGAGGGACAAACGACAAAGACGGGGAGCAGGCTGATACATCTATCCGGCAATCTATCTATGCACGTGTCTCTCTAGATGTCATCTAGATGGTTGGCAGGAACCGTTTGAGCAATTATAATTAGATTCCAAGGACTTTAAATAAAACATAGAGGCAAAGGTCATTCAACAATCGCTGACATTACCAAGTACATTTACGTGGAGAGGGTGTCATGTCACGTAAAGCGAAGAGAGACGTGTGTGCGCACGTGTGCACCTGAGAGTACAGTGAGCAAAAAAAAAAATAAAGCAAAGAGGTAAAGAGTAGGAGGAGGACAGTAGGTGTCTGATTGTGGGAGGTAAAAACACTCTCATCACCTCCAGTTTAATGCTTCAGTCTCTCTCTATCAGCGTCTTCCGTCCCCTCCTCCATTGCTTCAGAGCTACTAATAAATTATGGATGCTTATTAGAAAAAGGGCAATATTCAGCAACCAAAATAAACTCAGAACCAAGAGACGCAAACAAAAAAAAAAAGTGCCGAGAAGGCGAGAGGAGGAGTTTAAGTCAAAGGGCTAATGGCTGGGCCAGTTAAACCTGGAACGATCTCTTTCTAGGTCAACCCATGTGCCACGGCGAGCAAATGGTGAAGCAATAAAAGCTCCACTTTGAGGAGATGCTCAAAAGTTGGGTGCTTCTCCACACAGACACAAGCAGACGGCAAAAACTAGCGATGTATTCCAAGCTTTTTTTTTTTCCTTGGGCAACATCTTCAAAGCGATGGAAAATGTGTGTGCAATGTAGGCATATTTAACTTTTTCACTTTCTGCGTCTCTCGTAGTGCTTTGTTCTATGGCCAGTGGCGAGGCCTGAGCTCCCCCGCTGCCGCGGCGAGTGCCTTGCTTAAAATACATAATAAGAAAAACTGTTGAGCAAAATCATTGATTCAAGTTCATTAAAGTTCCTGTTAACAAGCACATAATCGCATCGCAATCGCATTACCGCTTAATGCAGTGTGGTTCCCCATCTACAGCATCAGCTAATGGTGTCGTGTGACCTTGTGGAGCGATCAATAACTTGGTGTCCCTGTAAACTCTGTTGCCTCGTTGGAGTGTGATCCCGTAGGCAGGGACTCAAACCCTTGTCTTGAAATGATTTGAACTTCCTCTACTCCTTAAACGTGTTGCGGGTTGGTGCATGCGGGCGAGGCAAAATGATAGATCGTGCCTGGGATTACAGCAGATCCAGATCACATGAAGCTTGGAAATCATACATACGCAGGGACGCTTGTGACCAAATGTGTGGCGATACATAGAAAAAGCTTCATCCCAAACTAAACAGTAACAGGGGAGATGAATGGACCGGCTATAGGTGCATAACAAAAATTAATGTGAGAAAAACATATGGTGTGAAGCGTCTCCTTTCTCCTTTGACATACAGCATTACAGTAGCTTGGCAGGCCTGTCTGTTCAGGGGTTGGTTACATGATGGACGGCTGATACAAGCTTTCTGACAGCCTCTTTAAATTCACAGAGGCACAACCAACGCGACGCTGCTGCAAAGGAATCAGCGGCTGATCCACAAGTCCCCGCTGAGGCAGCAAACTGTTGCAGCGGGAATAAAAGTGTGCCTGCCGCACAGACACGGCCAACTCACAGACACACACACTTCCTGTCCTTCCTTTCCCCAACTCAGGCTCACACGCACGCACACGCAGCCCGGAGGAAGCTCCGGTAAATGAAGCTCACAGCCGTCCAAAGTGCTGACATCAATCAGGCACGCTCACGCTGCTCGGCTCCCAACGGACGGCGAGTCGCATCTGTCTGCTAGACTGCAAGTGTTGAACAATTCCAAAGTGAAGGGAAAGCATTTCATGCATTTCTGCATACCCAGCCAGCTTGCCAGACGCATTGGCTCTCTTCCCGACCTCCCCCGCTCGTCTTGTTTACTGCAGTTGCGTGAATTGTGAAGCAGTTCGCTGTTGCTGAGTGACTCTTTTCATGTCGTGATTTACCTACATGAAACGGTCGTCGGACAGGTGACGTGCAGCTGAGCCCCACCGACACTTGTGGGACAACGGGCTCTGAAAGCTGGCCAGTCTGATTCCCAGAAAGAAAGGTTGCTTCTCCAAAAAGACAGCCCATAACACTGGGATAAAAGCTTTCGTACAAAAAGACAAAATGTCATTTCAGCCTCATCGCTGGCACTGACATGCTTTGACCCACTGGATATTTGTTACAGAGCCCATGAGGCATGGATGCACATGTTCTCGGCCTCGAACTACACAGAACCCGAAACCGTTTCATATAGCCATTACAAAAGCAAGACTGAACCAGGGCTAACTGGAGATGTGAGCCAAAACCTCAGAAAAGTTACTTCATAAGGGAACAACTGATGAACGTTACAAAATCATTTATTTTCAAACTTGTGTTTCCAAACTACCTCATCCTCTCGTAACCATAGGCAGAGATATCAGGCGGGGTGGCTATTCCCCTGAATACTCACAATCCACCTCCCGTAAAACCATAAACATAAGAAGCTGCACTGCTTTATATGTTATATTTTGAATTGTCACCTGGTGCCTCAATCTTGAGAAGGACCAATATTTGTCAATATGTGTCCGACCCAACGTTGACGTGAAACAGATTAAAAAAAAACACATTTTCATGGTGAATCATGGTTTTAACAAAAGGCCGAGAGCTGCTTGTGAACAAAAAAGGAAAAGGGGGTATCTCAGATAAGAAAATGTAATGCTACAACACTCAGGTACAAAGTTCTTTCAATCGAAAGGGAATAACAGCCTGATCCAGCACTGTCACAGGACAGGGACACTGCTCCGGAAAGATCCGGGCATTCATCACGATCATGCTGCGAAAGGGTGTCAACTGGTGAGCGACACAAAATACTGCACATGCTGACTAATCTGTGAGACTTGACCGTAATAACCTACACTAACACACAAAACAAATTACATTTCTGAGGCCTGATTCATTTGTACGCTCCTCTGCACGGTCCTGTAAGCTCTGGCACATGACAGACAGTCGGCATGTCCCATCGAGATGGCAGGCCGTGAGATTGACTATGACAACAGCACTCTGCTACTATGACTAAACAGACCTCGTTTTCAATGGCTGCCACATGCCTTCAAACATCAAAGTCTAAGTATCAAAGCTGACGGATGGGTTTGTGCGTTTGCCTGCCCGGGGGGACGGGACGGATGCATATCTGGACAGGTGCCTGTAGCTGAAGAAACCGAGCCTCAGTAGTGCAATGAGAAGATCTCAAGCAGGGCGACCAAAATCTCTGCTTCATCCTGACTCCCCTGCTTAACTTGACAGAGACGCATCGTCTCGGGGAGCTTTGCCAGTTCTGCCCCCCTCTGGAAACCTGTTGTGTGTGTGTGTGTGTGTGTGCCTGTGCACAGCCAGGATAGTATCCCCGACTCCATTCAATAAAATTCACCAACAGAAGTTTGATCATACAGTGCTGCACATATCTGTAGCCTTAATGTGAATTTTCACCACAAAGATTAACATCGCAAAATGGAATCAGACTGGATTTACAGCAAGTGGCTTTTCCCTTCCACTACAGCACTGGATGTTTTCCGAGCCGCCTCCGGTGACTTCTAAGAACTAATATCTCCCTCTCAAGTTAATTTGCTGTCGATCTCCCTTAAGCCATTCTCCCAGTGGTTGAGACGGCAGTTATTATACAGTCTCTTATTAGCGCGTCGTACCGAAATGTGGACAATATGTGGCACGAATCCCTTAATGAAGGTTATGGGCTAATAATTCAACAAATTAACATTGCTGCTACAGTGGCGCTCAGTCAGCCTGCACTAATAAAGGATGCATTGATGTAATAACAGGAAAAGACTTGTAAATAGCGGGCTCTTACCGTAAACTCCTTGGCCCCAGGCAAGAGGGCAGACACTAGACAATAACAAAATCCAGAAAAGCTCCATGTTCAGCTCAGCTCCCTCATAACCTAACAGAGAGAGGAGAGAGGAGAGAGGTGGTGAAAACAGAGGAAAGGACCTGCAAATTTGTGACAAACAGGACGTGACAGTTGATTGATTGTCTGAGGGGAAGAAGAGGCGCACTAGCATTTTTTTTTTATGCTCGACTATGTCCCCTACAACCCCTTAAGCCGTGAAAATAATATTACAGAGCAATTTAGCGCCCAGCCACACTGCCTGTCCTTTCATCCAACTTAAAGGCCTTAATTCAATCACAAATGATGGTTTTAGAAAGTTTACCTGTGTGTGTGTGTGTGTGTGTGGTTGAGTATTGGAGACTGACAGGATTGTGTGCTTGTTTAGCGTGACTAAACCTCCTCTGTCCCTCCCCGGTGAAGGGGGGGCGGTGTAGTCAGAACAGGGGAAAAGTGAGGATTACACTGTAGAATTCATGGAGGATTAGCCACAGCAAGTTTGATCATACACCTTCCACCCCACCCACCCATGCAGCCAGGAGGTCAGCTTCTACTGGCTCATAAGAGACCCATTTAAAAAATGTCTCTTGATACTTTCATTAAATGCAACACATGCTGCACGTGTTGGGTTGTTTTTTGTTTTTTTTGTTTGTTTGTTTTTGTTTTTTTCTGCACAATTCACAACAGGGGGGAAAACCCCGGGCTGGAAGGCAGCTGGAGTAGGGGGCTAAAAGGACCGACACGTCTGGCTCTCACCCTGTCAGGCTGCGCCGTCATCAAAGTTCCATTAAACCACACGTGGGACTTCACATGAACGTAAACGCGCTGCTTATGCTGCCCTGCTAAGTGCAGTTAAGCTCCCCGCATTAAAAAGAGAGGACGCAAATAGGAGACAGGCAGGTAGCCAACATTTTTTATGGCCACCCCCGCGGGTGCTGTGGGTGTCATTAACGCGATGGTGTTCTGCTGTAGAGCGGAATAACATGAAACAGATTTGAGACGTTTATGGATTTAAAAAAAAAAAGGCCAACCTGAGTGAGAATAAAGGGTGTGATCGCTACCTTGTCTCCGAGGTGCCGTCCTTTGGGTCAGTCTGCTATCCGGCGCACAGTGCACTCTCGGCGGCTCAGCGAGGAGCGCCCCCCCGCCGCGCCTCTCCACACAAAGAGAGACAAAAGTTATATATCCTCCTTAAGTCGGGCGTCCGGTACGAGCTGCACAATTCCCGAAGCCTAAAGTGGAAAGTTTGTCCTCCTGCACCTCCCAAACGGTGTCCTCGATGTGTGAAACTTTTATTTTACGCACGGTGTGCGCGCCGCTCCATTCCGCAGGAGCGCCCTTCTTCTCAGGGATAGAACCGGAGAACACGTCCCCTTTGCAAGAACTCAGACGAGGATTGTTTGGAAAAAGCAAATCCCACACACCCCTCCGCCTCCCTTGTGCACTGACTAGTTGTAAAGGTTCAGCTGCTTCCTCCTGACCGGGGACAGTGTCGTGGAGTCCTTCTGACAGCGCTCTAAACGCGGGCTCACCTCCGGTTGTTCAATCAGCTCTGTGTCTGCGGACTCCAGGAGGAGCTGGCCAGGAGGAGTATGTGCGCTGACTGAGAACGACCGCCCCTGTCTGTGTGGGGAGAGAGAGGGCTGGAGAGAGGGAGAGAGGGAGGACAGACCCTCACACATACCGGTGGATGCCTCTCGGCTCCACACTGAACAGGTTGTCCAAAGATCAGCGTTTGATCCCCAGGTTTGCTCTCATCCATCCACTGTGGGCTAGCTTCTCCACACTCTTGGCTGCTACATGGTGGGGTTTGCTATTTTTTTTTTAAGAGCAGGTAGCTTATGAAGAGGTTTTGCTGGTTATCTGTTACCGATTGTCGGAGTTAACCAGCTGCGGTGCCACAGATTGTTGGTACCAATTAGAATTGAAAGTCGCCCCTGAAGTTTTTTGGACGAACGTAGGCACCCTCTCTCCCTCAGGACCAATTATTTATGACAGCCAAATAGACTGTCTGTTGAACTCCATATTCTCTCTCTCTCTCTCTCCCCGTCTCACACACACACACACACACACACACACACACTAACACTCACTGACTCCTCTCTTCTGTTTCTTCCCTCACTGGCATCAGTGTTGTGTGGGTTTTTAACTTCCGAGCGTGGCCACAAGGGGGCATGAATAGGCCGCAGAGATGAATGTGCGTGTGTAGGGGACGCGCATGTGTGTGTGACGGCGTAAACAGGCTTCTTGTGTAAGGGGCCCTTGTACTTCTGGTATGTGTAGATGTTGGTTTATCACAGAGCAGGTTTTAAGTGTGCAGCTCGACAGAATGATGCACTTAAAAAACTCAAACGGCCAGCTCAGATGAGGAACATTCAGCTTCAGTACCTTTATTTGAACAATGCACTGAGTTGAATATCACATGCATTTAATCCTCATTTGCTTTGAAGAGTGTGTAATGGGGAACGCAGGAAAGACCAAAATGTACAAGTGAAGTTCCAACTAATAACTGAAACAATGAAAGAGCTGTTATCATCTGCCTGAGAAGTGTGGGATCCTGTTAGCGTATAGACATGAGACCTAGAAAACAAACTTGTAAACTGACATGGGTATATTTTCCAGGCTCACTTATTAGGCTACATGCCAGTACTTTAATTCAATTCAATTAAAATAATACCGCGTACAAACAAAACAAATCTACATTTTCAACCTTGAGAATCGAGTGCAGATGGATGTCGATTTGCTAAATGTTTAGTCTGAAGAAGTGAGTCTGGATTTTGCAGTTTCAGGATCATGTATGTGTTGGAAAGTTCATAAAAAACAATCCACTATTAAAGCACAATTACATAGTGCAAAACCAATGTCCCACGAACCGTTTCCCTTTCTTGTCATTGTTTTTTCTTATCATTATATTTTTACCGACATCAAACATTGAGTGACTTCTGAGTCGTGCTGTTTCTGATTTTATGTGAAGTTCTACATAAATTAGAATCACGGAGATTTTTCCGTCTGGTCTTATCTGCTACGGATTCATTTTATTGTTCATTCCACAGAACACATCATCATCCAGGCTGGATGCAGAAACACTGTTTAATTCGCTGCTGATCTGCTCCATGGGTGGGGTGAGCTTTGCTGTGGGGCTCCTGCAGTGAAGAGCATTTTTCTGTTAACTTTCCACCCTGTATTGTTTGGGATTCGACCCAGCAACTCCCCAGTCAATTGATTCTCAGTCAATCCGTCTGTTCTGCAGGCTGTCAAGGTCGTGAAAATTCACTGTGGTCTGCTCTCTGGACGCTGCCTGCTTGGATTCTGCTGACAGTGTTAATGAATTCACATCACAGTATGGAATGTGTTTATTACAGCTTTACCATCATTTCTATTGTATCACTGAATTTCACTGTAAAAAATATGTAATCGACCACTAATTGAATATATTGAAACTGGGACACTGAGCTTTTGTCGATGTTGGCAGCATAAGAAAGGTTGCTGTTGTTGTCATTCACCTGAGTCCTATTCATGACCCGTTTGAACAGCGTTTTCACAAGAACAGCATTTTAAGGAAAAGCATTCGTACATTTTACTAATTTCTGGGAAACAGCGATTAGCAAACATTCCTAAACAGCTTCAAGACCCCCAGCGATTACTTAGCTGTCTCAATCCAAATGAACCTTTTGTACAGAGCAAACAAAATCATGGGATCTGGCTTAAGAATCTGTTTCTTCTCTTCCTCCCTCTCCCTTTTGCTCTTCTCCCTGGGCTACTGCCAGTAGTCTTGGCATGTCTTGCTGAGAGCGCATCATTGCTGCTTAAGGCAATGAATCTCAAAAGACAATATGTTGTAGGAACAACATTGGGGGGGAGCCACACACACACACACACACTTTTCATCCCTCTAAATGAAACCATGTCTTTTTCTAAGAGTTGCAGAAGGCTTGTGTGAGAAGCAGGAATTGCAACGGATCGAACAGAGACATGAAAGCAGCAGAGAAAACAACAAAACATGCACTACACTTACCAGATTCACTGTTTTACACACTGCACAGTCACACTGAGGTACCTACCGTCTGAGGTGATGCTGCACGTTCACAGTGAAAGCTATGTCATTACTTCCTGTGGCACGGTTGATTGTTCGGTCGTGTAGCTTAAACTGGCAGGAACTACAGGTGGTTTATGGGTAGAAAACTCCAGATCAAATACAGAACTTCTTTTCAGATTTTCCTTTAATATAAAAACTCTTTCATGTTTTATTTTCTAACCTTTGTGTTGTATACCCTTTATAGAAATAATGGATTTTCAAATTTTCTGTTTTGGGTTTCCAGAAAGTTATTTAAACAAATATTAAGTGCTTTTGGTATTAGTCACCAAAACACACCGTGTGTATCCTTGACCTTAAAAATCTGCTAAATCTTTGTTTAAATTCTCACAAAACATTTGCAAAGCTTCATTTTAAATCCTGCATGGTTCCCAAAGAATGATCCATTTGCTATATTGTGACAAAATTAAAGATTGATGAAATTAATCATGTAGAAATGATATTTCTACATGATCTTTAATGAAATTATCTTGGGTTTTTTGGGGTTTTTTTTAATATTTAAAAGAAAAATGTGTCATAAAAAACACGATCCAAGCTGTTCAACCCACTGGAACAAACTTTCACAAAAAAATCAAACACTATCAGTTTGTGTCTCTCCTCTTGGCTCCTCCATTCAGTGACTAAACATGAGTTAAAAAAGCATTTCCCAATAAAATTCACTGGGTCTGTTACAGAAAACCAGCAGTTTGTTATTTTCCAGTGAGGAAAGCTGAGACGCATTAGGTCAATGTATTTACCAGCCAATGAAATTTAGCAGCACTCAAAAACATACAAATACAAAAACATGAGGACATGAGGATCATTTTATTAATAGACACTGTGTTGTGGACAAAACCTTATGTTCCATGAGCTTGACACAGAAAAAACAGTTAAATGAGGTGAAAATCACCAGATTTCTGGTTGACTCATTTCTGTCAGCTTAACAAGGTTCCAGTCATGGGTTTCTGTGAGTGACAAACAAGACATCAGTTATGCAACATCTGTTAGTATAGACTGATAATTCATTTTCACAGTGTATATTTCAACAGTTTTATAACTTTCTAGATTTGAAAAACATTTCCTGTTGACCGGCATAAACTATCATCCATAACACAAACAGTGTCATAGAGTTCCCAAACAAAGGGACTCTCTCTGTAAAAGCATTGGAGTAACTCAAACCTCTATTGTGCAGAGCAACTTTTCAAGTAATTATATCCTGTTTTAACAGTGATTTTATCATGGGAGAGCAATCATTATATTAATATCTCAAGATAAATAAAAATCTCAGTTGGCGTCTTTGCAAGAAAAGTAGTCTGTCTTCAGCCCAGACTCTAATTTTTGCAACCTATCAGAGCCCAGCACACAGCGATCTGAAGCGATAGGTTAATTTTTTTCCTGGTACGATGATGTTCCCATCAGTTTAATTCAATCAGAGCTCAAAGTGCTGTATATTACCACCAAGCACTTCCCCACATAGAACCAGCTAAATGGACAGAAAAGATACACTTGAGTATGCCAATAATTTTGTGTGTGTGGTGGACATGGGTAAAATAAAAGCAATATAACTGTTAGACAGAGATGAGATAACAGACATGTCAGCTGGAAGCCACTTTCCAGCATGAAGGAAAGTGGATGATGTCAAGGGCCTGGATGAGTCTGACTCACTGAAACATTAAAAAGTGACACCGTCCAAGAGCTAAGGGTGTCGTTAATGTCGTAATTAATGTTCTTTGAGGATTACTTAAATTATCTTAAAATAAGGACTAATCCACTACATTAAAAAACTTAACATAAAATCGTATAGATTACCACATATATTGTGTGGTCAGTTAAAAGAACTTAGGGAGCGTCCCAGTTAACAATTTGGTTAATTTCATTGTCATGCCCATGGCCACGGCATTGGGGCGCTACAAAGAGATTCCACCAAACACTAAATACAGTCGTATAAGACAACCTGCAGGGTGCCCTGGTGAAGACGGAGCCCACCCACTGGCATAAATAAAGATGGACAACATGTCTCCTCTTCCTGCCACTGTACAAAAATTAAAGCAAAATATTTGGGATATCAGCACTGCCATTTTGCACTGGTGGACATCTGGATGCAGAGTGTATGCAGTGGTGACAGGTCAGCAAAACGTATCAAGTTCCTGCCCATACACCCATTGGTCCAATGGCAGGGAGGGCTCAGCTGTCAGTTATGAGGTTTCACCCTGTAAATATGGCATCAAGTAACTAACTAAAGCCAAACCAATCAGGGAAAATGAACACAAGAATGTTCAGCAGCATGACAACATACCTTTCTATATTTATTTAATTCTTTTTATTATTTAAGATTATTTATTATTTTTAAGTATATGTTAACTCAATAATGACAACAAGAACAACAGCAACAAGTTCTAGACAGGGTTTAAAGTTCTAACCTGATTACAACAATGAAAAATTCATGACAATCTAAATCCCAGATTACATCACAGGCAACATTGTAGACAAACTAACTTGCAACTTAATCAATTTATTATATCAATAATACAAGTATCTGATCGCTGTAAACGAAGATTGGGTAAAGACAGGCAAGTTAAATTCTTACGTGTCTACATTTTTTATTAATTTACTGAGCCAAATTTAAAAGTGTGCTAGTTTTATCATTGGCTCTGAATGATGGTGTCAGGTTCCGCTTGTTGTAAAGTGTCTGTCTGTTAGGGTCAGTCAGTTTCTCCCCTCTTGTTTTGAAATCCCTATGTGTCTATTCCCCACTTCCTGTCTAGTCTTGTCCCTCAGGTGTGTCTGATTATTCCCTCTCCCTAATGTGTCCCATCTGTGACCAATTGTCTACCTCTCTCTCGTGTATGTAACCCCCGTGTTCCCTTCCTCCTGTGCCAGATTGTCTTGTCTAGCTAGCGAGCATTCCAGCATTTATTCTTTGTAAGTCTACTTGTGTCCAATCTGTATTTCGTGTTCCGATTACCGAGTTTGCCTTATCCTTATCTGTACCTTCGCATAATTTGAATTCCTGGTTTTGACATTCATTATTAAAACGACATTATTAAAAGCGATGGCTGAATCTCCTGCCTCTCCCATAAGCTCACACTCTCTCCATCTGTCCAGCCCTGAACACTTTTCTGGTGACTCTGGAGATTGTCATTTCTTTATTTCGCAGTGCAATTTACACTTTGAATTCAACGCCCCGCTTTTTTTTCTGACCGAGCTAAAATGGCATTCATGATTTCTTATTTATCTGGTCGAGCCAGGTCATGGGCTATGGCTGAGTGGACCCGTAAATATCCCATATGCAACTCATTGTCAGAATTCCTTAAGTCGTTTAGTCAAATTTTAGGTTTGTGTCGTGTCACTCACCAATCATCCCCAGTAACCCTAACCTTCAATGACGGCCATCAAGAAAAGATCAACTTCCTCCTTTATCAATCTGCTTATCACCCACTCGTCCTGGGCCTCCCGTGGCTGATAGACCACAACCCCCACATAGACTGGACCACAATAAGAGTTTTAGGTTGGTGAAACAACTGTGAGAATAACTGGTTTACGAACAAGAACTCTCTGCAGGAGGACGCAGCTGGGATCGCAGACAACTTGGATCTCCCTGTCGTTCCTCGGTGCTACTGGGACATAAAACAGGTATTCGGCAAATCCCAAGCTTCTTCACTTCCTCCCCACAAACCTTATGACTGCACCATAGACCTGCTTCCCAGGGATCCCATCCCAAAGGGAAGCCTATACTCCCTGTCCGCCTCCGAGCGCAAAGTCATGGAGGAATACATCACCTCATCTCTGCAGTCAGGTATCATCCGATACTCATCCTCTCCTGCAGGAGCCGGGTTCTTTTTCGTTGAAAAGAAAGATAAAACCCTCTGTCCGTGCATCAACTACACCAAGTTAAATGACATATCCATCAAGAACCGTTACCCTCTCCCCCTAATTTCCACAGCGTTCGATTGCTTACAGGGAGCAAAAGTTTTCACCAAACCCGATCTGAGGAACGCATATCATTCAGTAAGGATAAGAGAGGGGGACGAGTGGAAAACCGCGTTTAACACTCATCTTGGACATTACAAATACTTAGTAATGTTGTTCGGCCTGACAAACGCGCCGGCGGTGTTCTAAAACTTTGTCAATGAAGTCTGGAGAGACCTCCTCAACCATAAGGTCTTTGTTTACGTAGATGATATCCTGATTTTTTCCCCTGACTTAAGCTCACACATATCCACTGTTCGAGAGGTTCTACGGAGACTATTGTCTCACAAGCTGTATGTTAAGGCCAAAAAGTGTGAGTTCCACAGAGACTCGGTCTCTTTCCTAGGATACGTAATCACCCAAGGACAACTTAAGATGGACCAGCAGAAGGTCCAGGCGGTGGACGATTGGCCAACACCTTCCTCGCGGAAGGAAGTACGACACTTTGTAGGATTTGCCAACTTCTCTCGGAAGTTTATTAGAAACTTCAGCTCCATCACTGCTCCCCTCCACGCTCTGACTTCCTCCAAGGCATGGTTCTCTTGGTCCCCTCAGGCAGAAGCGGCGTTTTCACGATTAAAGAAGAGTTTTGTGTCCGCAACGATACTATGCCTGCCAGAACAGACTAACCAGTTTATCGTGGAGGTAGACACTTCCGACACGGGAGTAGGAGCTGTCCTCTCGTAACGTTCCAGTAAGGACAACAAGATTCATCCCTCTGCAAATCTTTCACGCAAAGTCTCTCCAGCAGAAAAGAACTATTCTATTGGGGATCGAGAACTGCTGGCTGTGAAAGCAGCGTTGGAGGAGTTGAGACACTGGCTGGAGGGAGCTGAACAACCGTTTATGGTATGGACAGACCATAAAAACTTGGAATATCTAAAAGATGCCAAAAGATTAAATTCTAGACAGGCCAGATGGGCCTTGTTCTTTTCCAGGTTTAACTTCAATCTCTGCTACCGAACAGGTTCTAAGAATACAAAACCAGACACGCTGTCTCGTCTACATGCCCCTGAATCAGACCCTGAGCCTCAGGCCCCCCATTCTACCGGTGACCTGTTTTGTGGGAGCCACAACCTGGGAAGTTGAGGAGAAGGTTAAAAAGGCCATGCAGGGAGTGGAGACTCCCCCTGGCACACCTCCTAACAGACTTTTTGTGCCCACAGAGTTACGAGGAATTGTGATTCATTGGGCACACACCGCTCTACTCTCCTGTCATCCTGTGGTGCGCAGAACTGTCTCCAGGTTGCAAGAACGCTTCTGGTGGCTGGACATGCGTAAGGAGGTGGTCGAATATGTCTCCGCATGTTCTGTGTGTGCCCAGAACAAGACCTCCAATCAACGCCCTGTCGGACTTCTCCAGCCATTCCCGGTACCAATGCGCCCCTGGTCGGACATCTCTTTAGATTTTGTCACCGGCCTACCCCCTTCTGACGGCAACACAGTTATACTAACAGTTGTCGACTGATTTACTAAAACGGTAAAATTTATTCCTTTGACCAAGCTACCCTCCGCTAAAGAAACAGCAGAAACCATGTTCAACCATGTCTTCCGCATTCATGGGTTCCCAAGAAACATCCTATCTGACCGGGGCCCGCAATTCATAGCGCAATTCTGGAAGGCCTTCTGTAAGCTGATTGGAGCAACAGTTAGTCTAACGTCTGGATACCACCCAGGGACTAATGGTCAATCAGAACGTGTGAATCAGGATCTAGAGACCAGATTGCGCTGCCTCATATCCGGCGATCTTGGGAGGGCTGTGGGTCCGAAGAGCGCTCCTGGGTTCGGTCCAAGGACAGCATGGACCCCCAGCTCATAAGACACTTTTTGAGAACCCACCCTCCGGGTTCTAGGCCGTCAGGTGTCAGCCATAAGAAGGGGTGGTGGGTACTGTCAGGTTCCGCTAGTGTAAATTGCATGTCTGTTGGGGTCAGTCAGTGTTTCCCCTCTTGTTTTGACATCCCTATGTGTCTATTCCCCACCCAAAAATCTAAATTCTGTCATAACTACTCACCCCCGATCATGAGGGATGTTTCTTAAGCCACAACAACATTTCTACAGCTGGTACTCTGCTCTGTTGGTCCAGAACAGCTTTCATCTTAGTTGCTACACTGAGAATTTCATCTTATGAGATGGTGTCAAAAACATCTTCTCTCGTCAGTGTGAGATCTCTGGGCACCTTGGACTTGGACTGCACTTGATTAAACTAAATAAACTCTATGGAGTCTTTTGGTTTGTTTTGTTTTTTGGGGGGTGTTATGAAACAGGTCCCCATCTATTTTAGCTGTTCTGGAAAATGGTGCAACATTCAGTGAAACTCCAGAAATATTTTGTGCATAATACCTAATGCCTACACTTAATTTTCTGTTCCCTCAGCATTGGGAGGTGACTAGATAATCATTTTTGGTGGACCCTTTATTTTACACATAATCTCCTATTCCAATAAGATTTAAACCCTTCTATTTATTTTAACTGAGAAAGAAACACTACAATGGGTAGAAATTAGAGAGGAAATTATTAATAGGCAGGCTACGGCATCAAAGAAAAGCTAACCATTGACAGACACCAATACGTAATTTCTATTAATCTTAATTAATCTTAAAATGATGGATAATTTCCTGTTCACAGCCTTCATAAAGCACAACAAAACAACCAAAAAAGGGACATCATCAGTCACAGTGTCAACACGTGTGTGTTGTTGTGTCAGGCAGCCAAAGGAGACATAACTGTCCACGATCGTGTGACACCAGCTGGTCCACGTCGACTTCTTCACTCGCGCACCCACATATACACGCACACCCATGAAAGGGTCATTTTTCATTGGGTAATTGGCATCGAGGCACATTGCCCTTGGGATTCGATAATTCATAACCTCCTCCCATCCGATATCGGATAGTGTGCAGAAATGGGTTGAGACAAGGGATGGTGTGCGCAGAGGGGAGAGGAGGGGGAGGCTGCATCATTAGGAAGGAGAGGTAATGGTGCTTATTGATTCCACCCTACCGAGCCCCCCCTCACCATTTCATGTTTTAAACAACACTGATCCTCATTACCCAGACAACACAGACCTGATAAGGAAAGGAGGAAAGAGACAAAGGAGACGAGGTGAGAGGAGAGGAGAGGGAAGAGGGTAGACAGCATTAAGGGGAAAAGGAAGAAGGGATGGAGCAAGGTGGGCAAGAAGGGTGGGAGTTGAGTTAGGAGGAAAGACAGAGACAATGGGTGGGAAGGAAGAAACAATCAGGGGGAAGAAGGAAAAGAAAGTGGGAGCACAGCTTGTGTTTTGATGCCTTAGTGCCTCAGTTTGAGTGGAATAAGTAATTACTGTCACACTTTAATGCGTGTAATGCAGTATTACTTGTTTAAATCGCTCTGCCTCCTTCCCCCGTCTCCAGCCTCCACCCCCTTAGACTGTGTAATAAGGCTAAAGAATTGACTCAAACATAGACTGCAAGCATCTGTCTAATAATTCTCTGTGCTATTATCCTCGCGTTGCTGCTGATACACAGCTCCCCCCTCACTCTGTGTTTGGCCACAGGCAAACACTATCATTACTGCAATAGTGGTATAAACCCAGCTTTAATGTATGTGTGTGTGTCTCCCTCCCTTTCTCCTTACTCTCTCCTTGACTCTTTCCAAATTTGAGTTTTTATTAGAATGAGGTAATTTGCCATCTCAAATTGCTCCAAACTCACAACTGGGGAATCAAATATTTTATTCATATCCAAGCCTATATTTGCTGATATTTAGGGACTATGGTCTTTGCCTTGCTTTTTCACTTTTTTTCTCATGCTGCAGGCCCAGCTGGTCTATAAATCCAGCCGTTGGAGCTTGTATGAGTGTGCTTGTTTGGCAGGGTGGGGGTATCTATAGCCAACAGAGTTTCTGCAGTGTTTATAGTGTGGAAAGAATTTCAGTGTATTGTTAATATTGTGCCATAACTTCTTATGAACTTTGGCATGTTTGTTACATGTAAGAGTGTGCTTAAATTCACCGGGAAAATGGTGAAACACTACACATTATCACTTAAAGTGACAACATGGTGTGGATTCTGACTTCTCTCTTTTCCTCACCTGGCACAAGTATGTCACAGAGGCCACCAAGGAGAGTGGTGTTATTTCAATACAAGCATAATTTACATTTTATTTCTTGTAGTTTTTTACCACATAGATTAGTGGCGGCTGTGGTGGTGGTTGCAGTTGTTCTACATCGAAGGGTCAATATTTGGAACCCCATCATGATACTCCAAATTGCTCCCTACGCAGCCCCATTGGTGTGTGAGTGGTTAATACTCCTGATGGGCAAGTCAGTTACTGTCAGTAGTGTATGAGTGTGAGTGTGAACGTGTAAAGCAAAGTGGTATACAAATGCAGTCCTTTGAAAGATGTGCTCATTGAATGCTCTGGCAGATGCACCTTGACAGCAGATGACAAGGTGATGATTGTATTCTCTTCTCAGGTTGTAAGAAGCTCCCAAGCCTTGCGTTGTCTCCAAAGTTTGTTAGCTTTTCTGGTTGCTGTTCTCCTTGTTTAAGTTAGTTGCTACTGTACATGTAACTGCTGCTGATGTTAAATCTACAGTTGTGGGTCACACACAACAGTCGTGGTCTTGTCTTGTTAAAGCGGGACAAGGTTGTCCTCCCTTTATACCTCTGTGAAGTTTACAGAGAGCAGTGAGGCACAACAACCCCGTGTAGAATTTGCTGTGTCAAAAGGGCTCAAGAGAGTTTGTAACCAAGCCGAAATATTTTTCTTGCTTGGCTACAGACCCCCAGTTGCATATGTCTTTATGCGGTACATCACAAGTTCCTTTGCTCTGACTGGTTGGTTGTATGTCGCGTTTCGTTGTTCTGTTCTCTAATATGTCTACTGTATGAAGACTGTAGCTGTTGAGTTGAGTTTAGTGCCTGTGAACAGAACTGAGAGGACCCAGACTACACGTTTGTCAGGCCGTGAACAGTTTGGTCCATACCGACGTCTGTTGTGCTGGCTGTGGGAACAGCTTTTACAAAAGTAAAAACGTTGTTGAGGACTTTGTTACCAATTGTAAAGAATAAATAATTGGAGGTTTTGGATTTTTTTTTTTAAGAGAACAGTTGTTTGCTTTGTAGAAAAACATTCTGCTTAGTGAAAAAAGAGACAGATTAAATATGCCAACGCCCAGCTCTTTCATGGTGTTTGTGTTTGATTCAGCGGCTGAAAAAATGAAGCTGTCTTTTATTGCTGAGACAAATCTTAGTGCCTCAGTGCTAATGGCATTGTCTACGCAAATAATCACCAACTATCACTGCCCAAAATCCAAACACTTGCCTACTCCAGCCTCTTTGGTCTACAACTTTTTGGGTCTAATATTTGTAGCACATTAGAACCATTGAAAGTACATTGAACTAGTGATTAGATGTTCCTATAATATACAATACCTATTATACAGCCCTAGATTACTTTGATGTTCAAGGAAAGTGTAAAAAATATTCTCAGACAAGTACTACAAATTTCAGGAGATTTTTTTTTTTATTATTATTTTCAGATGGATTTATGTTGGATGATTGATAAATATGTACAGCACATCCTGAGTAAGTGACTCTTATCCACATTTTGTGCACCTAACCTTTGGTTTCAGTTTATTAGGACGAGAAATGCACATACACACAGAAAGTAAACCATTTCTTAAGAGATGAGGGCTATCTTTCACTGTCATGGACTCGAAGGAAAGTTGCTTGTAACAGCAACAAACCACTTAAATGCCCTGACAGGCTCCTGCTAGGGAAGACTTATATTCTAGCATTTTGGCAACCAATCAAAAAATGACAAATGACAACCTGGAACTAAAAAATGCCATTAATGTACAGTGCATAAATTACCTATTTGGTTCACATCAACAAATTAATCCATCCGACGTTTTGTCGTTATTTCAATCCATAATTACACCAACTGGGAGGATATTATTATTAACATGTGTATGGACATCATTTTGGATCAATGCATTTTGTTTGCTCATCAGCAACTTTGTACTAACTAGTAAAGCGTTAGTCTATCAGTTGGACCATTTTACATCACTTACTCTGCATGAGCAATGTAAATATGGCAAGGAGAAAGCACAATGAGAAAGCTCATTTGCAAGTAGCTGGGTGTGATAACTTGGACTATGGTTACTAATGGCTGATAAAAGGAAACACTGATGTTATCGAGATAGCCACAACAGAAGGAGAGTGGTGCAGCTTGATAAGTGAGCGCAGATCGGTGGAGGGCTACTGTCACATATGAATCATGTCTGCTTTTGCGTGGATAAAAGACATTCTTAGAGAAAACCCCATCAGCTCTAGCTTCTCAAAATGCTTTGCTTTTCTATGCTTTTTTTCTCCCTTTGAGCTAACTAAACAGTCAGTTGTGCCAGTGCAATGCTACTATACACACATACACACACCACTTGCACAAGGCCTGACCGGCCAGCCTGCAGGTCCTGTGATAAGCTAGCTAAAGGGCAATGTCCACAAAGCAGAATGCACAAGGAAAATCATCAGCACACTGGCACGCCAGTCCTCGTTGTCTGACCTCTCAGACAAACCACAAGCTGTATCAACTAGCTGCATCACAGCTTGAAAAGCAATCATGCCCCCAAACAGATACAGCTGCTACGACATCAAATGCTGCATGTGATTGAGTGTTGGGCATTAATAAATAATGATTTGCCACAAAGAGCCTGTCTAGGTCGCAGCATTCCAATCTTTAGGATGTGTAGTTGCTACCCCCAATGTGTGTGTTTGTGTGTGTGTCTCAATTGGATTTCTAGTGGAGTCATACTTTCTGTAAAATACCTCTATTGATGGTAGTCAAGTCAATGGCATCCTAGCAATAGTCATCCACACAGTCAATTACCTCACAAAAAGCTGGGTTATCTCTCAGATGGCCTGTGCCAGAGCAGGCATTGTGCCTAAAGTGTGTGTTAGGCATGGGTGCCTTCCTCAAAAGAGCTCCTTTTTTAGGATGTATAATAGGAATTCAAATATTGGGGGTTTTCTGCAACTGACAATGAAACCAAGACTAAGTGAGGAGAATGGTTTTCAATTCATGCCAGATCAAATCCCAAACCTTTGCAACTTGGGTTATGGCTCGTTTGTATTGTTGTTTGCATTCTAATTCTAGTCCTCTGATGTGGGGGTGAGACACAAAGTGGACGGTTCTATTGTGAGAATTTATCTCATGTTCTGTTTGTCCACACACAACAGGAAGAATGTCTTTGTTGGCAATAGGCAGTGTTGTGTTAGTTTCTTAAAAAATAATCATCTGCAGAAGTACTTACATACTTGTCACGTCCCAGCACCATCTGGCATGCCTTATCCAACTACACAGGAACACACTGCATGTTCAGCAGAAATAGGAAAAGGGCATTACGGTTTGTGAGCAGCCAGCTTGAAGGTACTTATTGATCTTCAACAAAAAGGTTAACCCTGGTGACAGAGCGCAGCACTCCAGGAGTCCTGTCCTCTCAATGAAGTTAAGTTCGTCACACATCCTCAGAGCCACCAAATTTTGCCTTTAACTTGCAGTTCTAACACCACTGGTCCGGAAGGGAGTGTCCCATCCCACTGTGCTGTTTAGCCATTTTCTCTCTCTGGACTTATGCTCCACTACCTGTAATGCCACTAGCTTAATCATAAAATCAAACAACAGGAAATACCTTCAAATTTTTGCCATTCTATCAGCTCGGTGTCAGCATGGTTCTCTTATGCTCTCTGAAAACAAAACCTGTGTCACTATGAGATCTTTATAGAGATCTGTAAATATTATCTACCAGCATGAACGTTAGCTGATGTCAGTGCGAAAGGACATTCTGAGCACTAGCCTAATTCAATTTGAAAAAAAGTACAAAAAAGTCAGGTTAAAGTCAGCACCCTCCCAAATATAAGTTTAGGAGGAATTCCCAAATGCAGGTCTACGAAGGACTAACTAGCAGCTAAAACACACAAAATGTAAACAATACACAACAATTAATTTACAAGGAACATTGTCCTTCCAAAGGCTAGCTGCCTACCACCTTCAGCATGAAGCTAATGAGTGCCAATCTTTCTAGGGATGTGAACAAATTGTTTTAGAATGAGCGGTGAAGAGGAATGAGTGTATTTTAATGAATCTTTATGAGTTTGTTTTGTTCACAAGCAGAAGTGAAGAACACAAGTCTTGTGCTTCACAAGCTTCTGTGTGATGTGTGCACAGGTTGTTCATAAAAACAAACAAACCAGGTTAACATTCATCCTGATCTGCACACACCGCCTGAGTCAAAGGGAACCGGAAGTTGTGGGTCTATGCTACTACTGCAAATGAGCACTTTCCAAGGCAAACTTGGTGGACCACAGGGTGGATAAGAAAGTAACATGGACACAAACAAACAACGCTGATGTCAATAAAGTTAGGATACACCCCTGAACTCCATTGAAGCCTGCCTGGCCCTTCAAACCACGAAGCAGCATGGCCAAAAGAACGACAAAGACGGTAGCAGATATTTGGCTCTGCTTCCTGTCAAGTAACCCAAAACACAATAGTTAGTCAAGTAAGTTGTGAAATGGTATATAGATGTGTTTTCTGTCAGTCCTCCTTTAACAGAATAGCTGCTGAATAAAAGAGTTAGCACAATCACCTCGAACCTTATCGTAGCTTAATGCACGGTATTTCTAGCTATACACACACATGCACATACACTATTTTTGCCCCCCACCCCACTTCTGAGATGAATCCGGTATCCTTGTGACTTTGAACACAGTGAACTTGCCACTCACATACATCTAGAATGTTTAAGGATGGGGGAGCAACTAAAAATCAATCAAATGAATCAAAGAGTTGTGAATGATTTCATTTATTTATTTATTACCCTGGGTCAATGACACACAGAATCCAGTACTCCAGTCTCTCGCCTGCAACCGCTATGAACACGGTGAGGCTAGCCACCAGCCATAGTGCTCATGCAGCCACGAGTGCTTCGATGAACACGTCAAGATAATAACATTTGCGAATTAGGTAATGAAAACCAAAAAGTAGAGGTGATAATAGTAGTAATGCAATTAGTTGAGTCAGGAAAAAAATAATAAGATTCACTAAAACCGAGAATAGGTCTATCAACTGAGCAAAAGGCAGGGGATCATGTGGGAACAACGAATGTCATCACAAAATGTCCATCCAGGAGATGTTGAGATATTTCACCGGCTTAGCTGTAGCCTCTGACCTGCTAATGGCCCTACAGAGAAACAGTCTGAGGGTAAAGACAACATGATTGATCCCGTGATGGCCATGACTGTCTCTCCAATCCATCAAACAGTTGCTGCAATATGGACCAACCAGCAGTGTCCCAGTATTTGCCACTGGCTGGTTGCACGTATTCAAAACCACCCAGGAGTTTGTAGGTGTGGTGTCTTAATTGAGTGATACAATAACTAAGCACGCATCAGATGAGACCTTCGCATTCGTCTGTTGCTCACCAACGGGAGAGTGATGAGAATCGACTGAGAGTGTCATTTTCCAATGGCACTCACTGTGTGACATCTCTTTCTCCAATGACGACTGGAAAAATGGAGAGATAAATCCAGTGGGGGCTGGTGTTGCTTTAAAAAAGTTGTCTACTTTAATTATCTATCTCTTTCTCTCCCTGGCCTGTAAATGATGCAGACCCTGTTGAGCCCACGACCACAGCAGCTATTGTCTGCTGCTGGGTGAATTACATGCCATATATAGTGTTACTGTCAAGAAACTCTTTTCATTTGCCTCACTTGAACTGTAAACAACTGGGCCACATGGAAGGCCTGAGTCATTTATGAAGACTGCATTTATTTAGATGGGAAGCAGGTTTGTCTTAGGAAATGAGCTTATGAAATATGCATTTGAGGTGCTTATCAGAAAAGATATTTTAAGGAAGGGCAACACAACTGCAAGAGATTACTTCTCTCTAGATGAAAGCAGGCATTTTCTACTAATATGCAGGTTCATGGTAAGCACAGTGGCCATAAAGGCCAAAAAATGTGAGAAAATGAGTGGCCAGATTGTACATGGAATATTTTTACTTCACTTGCATATTACAAAGCACATTAATTTAAAGGGGGGCAAATAAATAAGGCCCTAAAAAATGATCTTATTCCAGTAACCTATTATTTGTGACAATTAAATAGTGTTTCAAAAGTTCTGTTCTTTCATTCTTTTGCAAAACTTCGTGAAAGCATTATAATTCAAGGTTGATCGTCATAAAGAGAAAACAGAAATGAAACGCTTAGATAAATGTGTGCTACTCCATTAGTAAAAAAGAAGCCCTGGTGACAAACAGCATCTGCTTTCTTGTCATGTCATCTTGCCATATGACAGATTAGCTCATAATAGCAAGCACTGTACTATTGAAAGCCACAGAAGTCTGAATGTGTGAACAACATATTTGCCAATGGACCTTTATTATGGACTGTGAATGGTGCATGCAACTAGTTTACTCCCTATTCTTTCCATTCAACTGCACTCTATGTAAATATAGGAGATTGTTTCTCTTTCAAATAAATTTCATCTATATATTATACTTATATTTAATTTTTTTTTTTTATATCATGTACATATATTTCATACAAGGGTATTCGATATTTGTACATATATTACATCTACAGTACGTATGGGACCTTTGTTCTCTCTTCTGTCTTGTCTCCCTTCTTCGTGCTAGCTTCTCTTTGTTCTTAGCTTTATCTAATATGATAAGCTAATATGACGGTGTGTGACCCACCTTGGCATGATACTGAAGTCGATTAATATCAGGGATTTTTCAATAAGCGATCGGAATGGCTCCATTAATGAAGCACTGTCATACTACTCTGAGAAAAGTACAGATTTGGATACACTGATGTATTTTCAACATTGACGAATTTAGAAGGCTGTTTAAACCAATAATGTTCAAAGGGTGGGTAGGACTTGTTCTTGCACTCTAATATTTGTGATGGTCTTTACTGTGAGCCCAAGGACAAGACATTTACATACTTTCTGTAATTAGAAGAAGAGTAGAAGAAGAGTAACTGTCCTCCCTCCTACCTGAAGGATCCATTTAAAACACTCCATTCCTCGGTCGAAAGTAAAGAGCAGCATAGAGGGTTGTCGGATTTTCTCCATTAGTGGTTAAAAAGCAAACTCTCACTCCCACTCACATAGGTGTGTGCATGCGAGCATGTGTGCGAGAAGAAAGATACACTATTTGAGAAAGCATGCAGAAGAGAACAGGTCACAGCAGCAGGTGAAAATCCTGTTTTCCATATTTGGCTGCTCATTTCGTTTCCTTGGTAACTTTAGTCATGCTTTCTCTACAAATCAGCAGACTTTACCAAACAGTGCCTTAGTTGGCAGTGAAGGTGCCAAGTCCATCCATACATCATAACAAGCTTAAGGAAAACCATGGAAATGTGGGCACTCCCCAACCAGAGTCCATGGAGGAGTTTTGTATCAAACGAGCCTTACACATTCAAAACAACTTCAAGAATATTTCTTTGAATTTTAAGTAAACATTTTTGTCTGATGATTTCATGTAGCAGGATGTTGCCTATGTTGTCCTGATGCTCAACTGCCTGTACTGAGTGTCAGAAAAAACAAATACACAAGCAGAGTTTGTCTTGATATGTGAGATGGAACATCCAGTAGGTTTCTTTTAGAAAAATCTAGTACACAACTAACTTATAATCAGAATTAAGAGTGGGTGCATCTGCTTATTGTATTACGAATGTCTGGGAAAGAGAAATGAATTCTGTGTTGCCTGAGAATGTAGGAGATCTTCGCTTTTCCAGGTACAGGAGTTTTATAAACAGCAGACGCAGGTTGATTCAGTTTAAACTTGTTCAGCGTGTCTATTACGCTAAGATTCTGTCCCTTTGTCTCTCCAATCTGTGACAGATGCCAGTCAAATGATGGCACATTATTACATTGATTTTAAAGCCTCCCTTTGATTTTTGTCATTCAAAACGTTTTCTCTCTTTTCACTTGTCCCTTGTTTCTCTACACAGTTTGTATATCTCCCCTTGTGTGTGTGTGTGTGTGTGTGTGTGTGTGTGTGTGTGTGTGTGTGTCTGTTTGTGCTTTACTGAAAATTTCCATACTTTAAATAAAAAAATAAATAAAAAAATAAAAATCTCATTGTCTTAATATCAGCATTGTAACACCTTTTAATGGTAATGATAAGAATTGGTTAATGTGACACAACATATTAATTAACAAAAATCATAATCGGTCTCTGACTTGAGAGCTTTTGTTGCCTTAAGATGACCACACATGGGACTCATGAGAGCCCCGAACTGTTCTGGATTTAATGGACTAGACACCAAGAAAACAAGAAGGGAACATGTATCATCATTGTAAAAGTCACATAGGGAGAGAACATACTTTTAAAGGGAATTTCTGCAGACACTGGTTTAGTTCAGCCAGTCAGTGCTCTAAAAGGAGATGTTCTTCTGTTGTTTCACACAGACATCTGAGTGTTCGGCCTGGTGTCACGGCAAAGCGAGTATAAACTCACTGCAGCTCACCATATAGGTGACACGTTTTGTCTTAAACAATGGTACAATAGACGTGCTTGTCCGTGAATTATATTGGCGTACACGGTCATGAGGAAAAATTACTCTGGGCTGCCATCTTCTACTGGTGGCATGTAATTACTAGAGCATTTTAACATATGCTTGTAGCTCACATTGTACACTGTTCATTATTGGAAATGCAACAGTCCCAGTTGAATTTTTTTATAATGTGTTGTATTGAGGCTGCTGTCTGTGGATACAATATTTTAACCTTTAGCATTGGAAGTAATGTTTAAGACGGATGTGAAGGAGTTCGTAATCTATGAGATTTCATTACATTCCAAAACAAATTGTAAAATCATCATGTTTTTTGTCTTTCCGGAGTCACTTCTGATTTGGACTAGCAAATCTTCAATTCACCGACTAAATCTGGGCTCAGACTATGGATTCATTGACAGATTTTTTTTTTTCTCTTTTCAACATCCTGGGGTGTGTTCCCAACTGGTATCTGGCCAGATTATTTTGTAGTGTGAAAGATTTAAAGATCCAGTCTTAACCCTCCTCTGCTCTAAATTCTGCTATGAGGCACATCAGGGCCACCCTGATTTGCATCAAAATCTTGACAATTAACACATGCGGCGGACGGATTATAATGTAGTCTGAGCCCAGTCTGTGTAAATGACAGTTAAAGTCTTACTTCCAGCTCTCACTTAAGAACAGAAATAATTTATTCACCTGAACTCGTTTTATATGCTTTTTCCTACTCTTGGCACAAAGCATTAAAACAGCAAATTTTACTGCTGACTTCATTGTTTACAGCTGCTACTGCTTCTGCACGAGATCACAAGAGGCACTACATTCCTCCACTTGGCACGATGATCCTAATAATGTCCTGCAGTATGTGTATGTCATTATTTTCATATATTGTGGAAAGCATGCTTGAGATAATAGAGAAGAATGTTAAAATGCTCCTTGTGTGCGTGTTGCAACCTAATTTCACAGTCAGCAGGATTTTAAAGTGAGCCAGCGGCCCACCAGCTCCACTGCTATCAGAACTTGAAACAACTAAGTCATAGCGATGTGACAGTGAGCAGCAGTGACTCTGGTGATATGCTGACCCTTATACTGACGGAGGTCTCTTCAAAATATTGACATTTTTTACACAGAACAACTTGTAAACCAAGCAATGAGTATAAAGCTTGTGCTGCTGTGAACAACAACAACAACGCTATGGAGTATGCTTTTTCCATGTAGAGAGGATGTATGCTCAGAACCTTTTTAATAGATATCAGTCAAGCTTTTGTGAGGCTTTCAAAGTGTACTCTTTAATTGATGCACACATAAACACTGTTTGGCTTCATGAAGATTGGGTTATCATGGCTAACATTGTTTTCAGTTCCTTGCTCGTTAAAGTACTAAGGCAATTTTAGAGACTTATTTTGAATAATAAATGCTTCTACACAGAGCCTCTTTGAAACATAACCCGAACTGGGTTGTCCAATATCATGGATCACTCTGGATAAATAAATTTGCTTTCCCACTTCCTCCCCACTCTATCCTGTCTCCAAACACACACACACACACACACACACACACACACACACACACACACGCCCCTCACAGCACTCTGTAAATTGTTGGCACCGGCTGCCTGTAATGTCATATTACAACAATTAGCAATTAGACACTATGCAGCACTGGTACATTGAATTTATGTTTCTGTCTGCGCCTTTTGCAAATGTGATGGTGCTGGGTGTCACCGGGAAATTTTATCACTACTTGGGTAATGGAACTGGGGAGGGAGTTGGGAGGGGTCTGAGAGATTGTGTTGTCAGGGTTTCCTGACAGACGAGTTCAGTTTTCCCTTACATCCTTCCCGCCCCCTCCTGCTCCTGCTATTCACTCGATTTCAATCTAATGAGCTTTATTGGTTTGAAAGTTCACAAACAATATTGCCTAGGCAATTACATACAATTGACACAGACTTTAGACCACGATTATATTCTCTGAATACACAATTGTGGATGTCAGTGCGTAAGAGAATAATTGAATTTAGGAAACAATCACATAATCGCGGTCATGTCATAACTACTATAGAGATATGGGCGGATGATTAAGGAGAATAGCTTAAGGTTCCATACAGATTTTCTCTTTGACTCTGGCATCCACTGAAATAAGGCACAAACACAATGTATTTGATATTTTTCTCCATTCATACTACTGGAAGGAGGCTTGCAAATCTTCTAATTAATTCAAGAACTAAATCTTTATCTTCTCAACAGCGATAGACAATGTTCATCTTTATGTAGATCCTTTTCTGATAAGCAAGTTTTCTCGGTCTATGATGAAGTTCAGGTTATTGAGGCTGCCATGCATGATTTAGATATTTCTGGTCAGGTAATTTACTATATTGTGCTTACAAATAACCAACAGTGAATTTTGAGTTATTGTTCCTTGTTTGTATTTTACTTTGGTCATAAAAATTTTGACAAGTTAGACAAATGGTGGCTTTTCCGGCTTGGTAACACTGCACAGTAAGGTGCATACAAATTCAGTTACAAGTGAATAACAAGGGGGCGTTTATGTGACACTAATTTACAATTGCCAAAAAAGTTTCATTGACAATCATTACCTTTCCATGAAGATTGTATGGAAATGTTGTTATAACACCAAACTTGGGAGTCATATGTCCGTGGAGATTCTCAGTCATCCAGGTCATGGTGGTCTTGGTGTTTCAGCTGAAGGGAATCTTAGGAATGACTTGGTAGAGGGAGATATTTCAAGTCCACGACAAACGTTTTACATAATTGAGCCTGAAGGAGGGAGCAAAATAGTAAAATATTCCCTTACAATGTGTTTGCTTTGTTTTCTGAAACATTTAGGCAATGAAATAAATAAATAAAAATAATAATATTAAAATTATCCTTCCACAACCTTATCCAAGTGCATTTATTGCTGAAAAAAATCACACACAGAGTGTAGACATGAGCCATAGTTCCTGGTGTTGGAGTCCTGCAACAATCTCTTAATCATTAATTAACAAGTATCATATTGTTAATCAAGGATTACCTAAGGACTAGTGGCAAGTAAAGACAGTGGTCAATATTAATTCTGTCAAATTCGTAGCCTAATCAGTACCTGATAAATTCCATTATCTTACACTAGTGTATACTATATAGTGTGCTGTAGTCTCACATTAGAAATGATCTGGCAAGTACTTCATGATTGATTCATTTATTCATTACTTATCAAGTCGTTCCTGATTTCTTCCTCAGTTGAGACTTGGTTCACTAAATGGTAATTAATCATTAGCTAAGAAAACAATTTGATCAGGATTTCTTACTAAATAATGCTTAACTGGCAGTTCTTCATTCGTTTCTTATTTATTTTTCTGGTTAACACAGCTGCTGCTGTGACAAATTAATTTTCCCACAGGGATTGATAAAGTCATCTCTGTCTATTATCTCTATCTCTATCTCTAACCGTAAAGTTTGAAAAACACTGGAATTCTCCTTTAATGTTGCGTGCGTGACCGTAACAAAATGGTAGGTAAAACTAAAGAAACCATCCCAACCTGAGAATTATGTTTTCCTTTCTTATCGTCTCCTCTCTGTCTCACATGCTACCTTCCCTTTCTCTTTAATCCATGTCTGAATCTCTCTCATTTTGGCCACATGTCCACATCAGCGATAATGAGCATGGCCCATGTTTAATCTGCAGTTGAATAAAACAGGCATATTACCCAAGCACATTATTATGCTTTGGTGATTATCCAGGGTCCCAAATGTTAAACGCCCTGCACAGCTGAGAAATTCCTAAGTTGATTACTGAGAATAGTGCAGGTAGCGGATATTAAAACAATGCTAATGACAACGCCGGCTGTATTGGATCACAGAAGTGTCACAGAAATATCATTCTTGACACCACCGGCAACTACGTTGTTCTGAGTTGTCCTGTGTGTTAAAAGCTAAAACCCTTTTTTCTAAATATCTGTAGTGCAGTGTGGACATTACGTAACACACACGTACGCATACGCTAGCTTTCTTGTCATCATAAAGTCAGATAATCAGGGTAAAAGAGGAGATTGGGTTCACATGAAAGGTCAAGAAGTGTAGAGATACGGAGAGAGAGCGACAGAAATAGAGACAGCAGAAGAGATGTGTGCATGTGTGTGTGTGTGTGTGTGTGTGCGAGTGTAAATGCCGATTTACATGTTCCTTTCTTGCAACTCTTGAGAAGCTTCTTCTGTTAATGGAATCAATAAAAGTATGTTCACAGCTTTGTGTTTTGCATGTCAATCAAGGACATTAAGCCACAACAATATATCTATTTTACAATCTTTTTTGAGCTGGCTTGAGCTCGTTTCTTCATAACTCTTATGGTTCAAATACACAGTTGTCTTAATTCTAACTCGACATAAACTTTAAACTACAGAAACAACAAACATTCAGCGGAGTAGTGATCGTTACTGTTCTCTTACTAACATAACTTCATTTTGCGACGCGTGTGTGCACACCTACATGAAAGAAAGCACAAAGAAAGAGATAAAGAAAGAAAGTTAGGGCCTTGAGGGAACAGGTAGATTTGGATCATGATACGTTTGACTTTAATGGGAACGGATCACAAGTGCTGCTTTAAAAAATACTGTATAGACATGGTGCTTTTTTATTTTTCACAGACACATTGATTGAAGCCAAGTGCATTTGAAGGCATGCAACACTCTCACATATACAGATATCAAGAAATGTGTTATTTGTTTTGTCTCCTGAGAACAGCAGGATAAATCAGGACATCCATTATCTTCTATTTAAATGTAAACATGTCAACAAGTCTAATTTTAGTTTTCGTCGTCATATAAAATACATACTCAATCTCTCTAGAGAATACGGATTGTGTAGGTGCAGTTCAGAGATGACACTTTTTTATAAAATGACCCACTATTTAACTACTTCTTAGTCTCATTCAAGTATAAATAACACATTTTTTTTATGAAGCACTTTTATATTTATAACATACTACAGATACAATATTTTATAATACATGAACAATATAATCAATTAAGAGTCGATTCAGACGTTTTTAATCGGACCGTATCAGTGTGCTTGATTTAAAGGAGTCTTGCAGAAGTATGAATTATTAAAACTACATGGTAATTTGAGCCGTTTCACGTATTACACATTTTTGGTCACTTTACAAAAAAGCAAATCACACCTATGTTGCTCATGACATCTACTGCAAGGCGACAACTTAAAGAGTTAGTGCAGTTTGGGAGGTTGGAGCATCTTGGCCGTGTGGGACACACCGTTCAATGTCCAAAGTCGCTAGGTGATGTTCTTCTAACAACGTTGGGGCTCTGCTGCACTGTCATGCTTCCACATTGAATGTCTGTGTTGCTCTCTCAGGCTCAATTAATGAGGAAAGAATGAATTCAGTTCAAATCAATTTAATTTTATTATTAAACACATAGGCCCATATCAACGTAATAAAAAATTAGTAAGATAATAACATAACATAAAATAACAATGGTAATAATATAGAAGGACAACAACATGGAAATATGATAAACCATTGCGGTCCACAAGTCCAAACTGGCAGAAAAAGACACATGAGTATATTTTCAAAACAAAAATAAAACTTTGTATCACTTTGTGATTGATTTTTTTTTGTGCTGAAACATAAATGTATGCATAAAATTCCTGAGCACGACATAAAAGGAAGGAACATTACAACTTACAAACAAATGACTCTCACTTGTCCATCTTGGAAGCTTCAGTAATATCCTGAAGGCATAATCATAAGCAACATGCAGCCATTTCATGTTTTATATACTGTAATCAGGTGGGCTGTAGAAAGTGAAATTCAGTAGGCTCTATAAAAGCCTGTTTTAACATCATCTCTGGTCATATGAAACTTGCATACCAGCATGTTGGCTTGTGCTTTTATTTTACATGTCTTGCATGGCATCATCGTCTTCATCACATATGGCTTCTCAGACGATGCGACCCAAGTGTGCAAACTTTGTGCTCAACACTCAGTGCTTGTTCTTTCATAAAGAATATGGAAAAATGTTCTTCCGGATCCTCCTTGGTTTTAGCAATCGTGACAATTCGATGTCGTACCGCGCGCTATCATTTTGGATAAATCATCCATACACACATTCAAGAGAAATGGTGGCAAAATTCCACCAAGAAGGGTGCACATAGATTACTACCCTATATGTAACCTGCATGGCTGGATGCAAATACCAAAAACACAACTTCCCTTACAGATACTCAGATACCCCTCGTTCTTGTTATTTAACAAACAGTTTAACGTGATTGCTTTGAGCAAATGCTTTGGAATTTTCCAGAAAAAGCTTAAATATTGCAGAATGATGTCTTTTATACTTACTTGTCTGATTGTCAGTTTTGTCTATGACTACTGGAACTAATAGGACAGTCAACATGAGTCAGGTAGTGTTCCATGCATTGTCAGAAAAAAACAGCAAGTAATATTGAAATTCTGTGGCTGCCATGCTTCAGATGCTCTGTTGTTATTCGGCCAAGGCCACACGCTTTGTTGATTGCCACTTTCTAAAGTGAATAATACACTTCCCCACACCATCATTGTTAGACATAACCAACATTAAATTCAACACTGTTAACACGATTGAAAATTTTCCCATAATGTCGTCTCCACAGTCCAGCAATGTTTTCAAGACCCGGTAAACTCATTAATACTGGATGTCAGGGGGCATCTTACTGTTATCGAAAAAACTAGCTGTTTCCAGAATTCCTGAACATTATCCTGCAGTATTTTTTTGGCCTTGGAAGTTGTCACCATTGCCTGTTCATTTCTTTTAATGAAGTGAACTGCATGTTTAAATCTAATATTTGTATGTTTCCTGTGTTAAACTCCGGGCCATTCCTGGCTTTTCCAAATGAAAGCCAGTTTTTAAAAAGCTCTCTAGCTCTCTGGCCTCTAGAGCTCAAATGTAAACAGTTCACAATTTTCTCATACATTATACACAACTCGCTACTGTGGCTTTGCTTTGCACAATTAATTATGAATATTCACAAATTAATATTAAATGTTCACTTTCTTAATTAGCTGCAAAAATACCAACACATACACACACACACACACACACACATAAGTACAGAGGTTTGAATGTTCTTGTGGTTTGGTGACTAGAATAAACAAAAAAAAACAAAAAAAACATCAAAACTGGTAAAGTAGACTTCAAGATATTCTGTGTAAAGATGTGTAAACATGATGGATGAAGCCACCGTAACATCACTGAGTGGTTTGTGGAATACTTGAGTTTTGCACTATAGCTATGGCCATCTTGTGACATACATGTACTATAATACTACTACTACTAATAATAATAATAATAACAATAACTTTATTTACATGTGATAAATGCAAGAAACAACAATCCAACAACATAACCAAAAATACAATTAAGTACAGTTCAAAGTTTACATATAAATATGTGTTAAACACATTTTAGGAGAGGCACAGAAACAAAATACAGGGACAAAACAGAAAAAGCAAAGCATGAATAATGAGTCGTATAAAAGGCTACTTAAAAAATGTGATTTTAACAGTGATCTAAATGATAAAACAGATCTTGCTAGGCAGGCAATACCAAGGTATACACGCCAAAACTGAAGACACAGTCAACTCTGCTGTTTAATCCTGATTGAGGAACAGCCCAGACGGTCTTTTCTGAGGCTCTAAGGTGGTGTTCTGGCTCAGAAGGAGTTAAGAGGCCGGCATTGTAGGTGGGGGTTAGCACTCTCAATACTTTGAAAGTAAGAAATACAATCTTGAAATCAATACAAAAACTTAGTGGTGTAAGATCTCTTCATAGCTTCACGCCCCTCTCACACCCAGTCACTGAGCCCCACGGTCTCTGCTGCTTTGCTGTATGTACTCACATGCTGTGAGCCGACATGGGTGGCCCTAAATGCTCACCAGGTCTCCATTTCCCCTCAACGCAGCAATCAATGTAGACAATGTCACTGTGAAGATGACGTGCAGATCAAAGAGAAAAAAACACAATGAGAGTGACTCAACTCTCAACAGCTTTCAGGTACCTTCGTCATCTAGTGATGCGTCTGCTGTCTTTCCTCTTTAAGCCTCCTCTTGCTGTTCTGGGCGTTCCTAAGTTTGACTTTTAGGTGAAGGTCATTTGGTACGAGAAAGAGGAGGTTGGCACCACCTCAGTTTTGGCTTTGTGACTGACGTCAGGATTAGTTATAAAATGACACCGGTGGGATCCCTCTATGGCCATTCCTTCCTGCACATATGTCCAAAAAATGTGTTTGACCTAGAAAGCCCAACCGTTAATTATCTGTGGCCAGTGCTGTCAGCTACACAATGACACCAGTTAGACCTCTCTATTTCAAATCTTTCTGGAGTTATGGCCTGTTTACCTTTGACTGACCGTGACCTTTGACATTTGGCTACCATTTCATTGAAGTCACTTATGTAATTTTTGTGTAATCTTGCTAACAAAAAAACCCCAAACACTCCAAATTCATTATGTTTGATTTTTGTTGATGTTATTTGTAATCGATTCTCAGTGTTGTTCAAAAATCGCACCAGATTGATGCATTTAAAGTTGTTGTTTTTTTCCTGGGAAGAATGCCTCCTGATCCCCATGTGGTCCAAGGTCACATACAACAGTCTCACGAAATCAACAGTCATTTTAAACACTATCTGCCTTATTTTATATTTTCATTGTGTTTGTGTTTAGCAGCATTTCCTCTTTTGTTTTGCTTCATAAAAAAAGCCTTTAAACAATCTTTAGAAATATTGTCAGAAATGTTATGTTTAACAGTGAATTAGATTTTGTTAGCCACTATTCTTACAGTAGGAGGAAAAGTAGCTTCCATCACGCACAGGGAAACAGAGGAGGAACTGCAGACAACAGGATGTTTTATTACCACCTCTTCAGCTCTTCTTCAACTAATAACTCCTTCCTGCTGTGCAGTCTGATGGAGAAACACTCAGCAAAAAACACAGGAGGGAATGAAATGCTTTTCCCACAATAGTCCAGTCATTCTTTTATGTCACAGCACCAATCATCCCTCTGTTTCTAAACATTGGACACTTAAGGACAAACACATCACCTAAAGCCAAATTCAAGCTGAGCCACACTGGCTCGTGTGTAGCAACACCCCACTCATCTTGAGCATGGCACAGTGTGGTTGAACTGGAAATGGAAAAAGAAATGGCTTGGCTTAGTAAAGCCAAATGTGTCTGTGACAAAAACCCTTTATTTATTTTGTGTATTGTTATTATTATTCTTTTTTAAATATTTCAGCAAGTGGAGGTGGGTATATTAGATATTGCTACATCTCTATTACAACCGAACGTGACTGAAAACCTGAGGTTGGGCTTGATTAGATTTGTTCATCCCAAGGTATCCTCACCCTAAAGCATCATAATGCATAGTAATAATTTATCTTCTATTTTACTATAAATTGGGCCATAATTTGCGAAATGTCTGTCAAGCTGTGTTGACTGTAATAAAACTAGGCTTCCCTTTCACATGAGCATGGGTGTCTCAGTATGACAGCCCTGTGGCAAACTGATAAATGGCTAAATCGCCCCCTGCTGGCCATGAAAAAAAGTGTGCAGATTTCAGGTTTTTTACACCTGGAAGCTCTTATAATTCTTCTTGCACTGCCAACAAAAGAGGGGCTTTACACTTACCAAGCTTCTAAACAAATATCTCAAACTTGAGATATTTGCCAGGAAAACATAAAAAGATAATGTGGTCTTTGATGTCCATTGAAGTGAGATTTGGACAGTATGCCTTGGTGCTTATTATGCTGTGGCTGTCAAAGCTGCCTTTTCAGTCCAAACTAGATTCTGTCTTTTTTATTTATTTATTTAACCTGTGGGCCCTGGAAACAGATCAAGAATACAAGCGACAGAAGTCAAGCTGACCATCACACCAGTGAATAAGAAAAAGGAGAAAGTTAAGAGGTGAAAATGTGGGGAGAAAGCTTTTAAAAGACAAAGCATTGATGAGAGAGAAAGACAAAGGGGATATCCATACAAGCTGTCCAGCTTAGCTTCCGTTGAGAGAACTGAGAGGCAAGAAATCAATAGTGGCAGCCACCCAGGCCTTCAAATAACACTCTTTGCAGCGTTGCCGGCCTTAGCTTGATTTAGCCTTCATATTCCTTAAAACGTGACATAGTGCAAGTGTGTAATCCAAGATAAATAATGGCCAAAGATTTTCCGCAATACCCCTGCAAAACAATATCAGTACCATCAGTTAAAAACGACACAAAATCGAAGAAAATTAGATCAGGCGAGTTTTATTATTCTTTAGTAAAACTAGACTTGTTGTATTGACCCCCTCTTTGTATCATCCATTGCTGGCTCTATCCCTTTAATACAAACCTTCTGTGATTCATCAGTACTTTGAGTCTCATTGTCGCAAAAAGTTTATCTCACTCTGCTTTAGTTGGTCAGTACGTGAAAAAAAGTGTGTCATCAGCTTCTTCCTTGAAAAGGTCACATTGGGGAAAAAAAAAAAAAAAAAAAGTTCCACTGACAGTAATTGCCACAGTAAGATTGGCTCTTCAACCGTTGCCGGAATAATTTCTTCTTAAACCTGACCAAATGTCAGCAGCATGCCTGTTTAAGGATCCTGCAGTCAGTGTGGTTGGTAATGATGGTCACATTAGCTAAGGTATGGAGGGGGGGGGGTTATGAATCACATGCCTTCATACTCTAAGAATATTAAAGAACTCACATCCACTCAGGATGCATGTTAATAGCACAGATAACATCATTAAAAGTTTATGAAAGTATTATTTGCATGGTTTTAATTATTTCTGTCTCTCTTAATAATTTCCCCCTCTTGCATTTTGTTTTATGCCACAAGACCAAGGTCCCATTGTTTATGTGCTTCCTTGTCTCCTGAGGAAAATATCTGAAACTGACCCTGGGATGAGTCTGACATTGCATCAACTGAATATGTGAGATCCTTCTCTTTCTAAATTTGTCAGCACCTTCCTCACTTGTGCCCATTCAACAAAAGAACAAACTGATGGTTTCGAGAGCAAGTCTGAGGAAAGAGAGTCAAGTACAAACAGCCGAGACATGAAGTCACCGACAAACAAGACAGACAAGGTACTTCACACAGCAAAATCCAATACAAGGACGTTGTATATAGCTGATGTTAGCCAATCAAGGTGGTGAGAATGGCAGGCTTCCTTGTTTGTTGAGCTGTAAAGAGATTACTTTACACTGGCCACAACATCTTATCCCCTAAATCCCTCTCCTGCATAAGGCAGCTTCCAGCAAATACAGATCTCATGCTCCTCACCACCACCCGGTATTGGCACGGTGCTTTTTCCTGTGTGTCTGGATATAATGAAAACAACGAAAAAATACACAATAAAGTACAGACACTGACAAACAAAAAAAAAATTAGAGAGCTCTAAAACCCTGACAGAAAAAATCAATAAGCTTAAACAAACAGAAATGTGCTTCAGCCAAATTCAAACGCATGCAAAAGAAAGAAAATATGTAATTCAACTGAAATAAACAAGAGGGAGTATCACCAACAAATAATTCAAGGTCATGGACCAAAATCAGTTAGTATACAGACCACCACATGTTACCACATGGCCTGCTTTTGAAGGAAATCCCCAAAATCAGCTCAATTCAGCTCCTACAGAATCTGCATGAGATGATATAATAAACTGGCAGAAAAAGGATGCAAAATGAGGACACACAGACACACATGCAAAAACAAGTGCTGAATGCTATCTGTAACCACACCTTGCTGTTCAAAGTATCAACCACCTCGATAAAGGAGAGTTAGATTTAGATTTTTAGACTTTAGATTTAGCCGCTGACTTCCATAGGGCTCAGTCTTAGCAGAGAGGAGAAAGAGAGATTACAGTACGCTCCGGCTGGCGAGCGGCTATTTGAAGATGCCTTTTAATCACAGCTACATAGGCTCTTTACTCACAACTTTAATTAGTGCAGCCGGCCCTCAAGACTCATCGCTGCCATCAGAAGCCTCTTCACTTAAAATTCTCTATTCGCAAGCAAACACGCTTTCATGCGAGCGCCAGCACAGACACACAAGACTTGATGAGTAAATGAGAGTAGCTTGATAGCTTGGGGGAGGTTGAGCAAAAAAAAAAAAAAAAAAACAACAGATGTTCATACTGTATTGGCAAGGCGTGAGGTCATGGCAGAGAGCCAGGGACACGGTGGATGCTGGCCCTTAACCAAACTCACCTCATTCAAACATTAAGTAAAACATACAGTATATATATTCATTCTTTATGCCAAAATTTAAACCAGAATACAGGCATTCATCACTTCAATAACTACACTTGAGATATTCCCATTCCCTTTGTCTATTCCAGTTTATTCTGTCTCAGTTAAAGAAAATTTGGGAAAAGGGGAAGCAAATAAAGCAACGGAAACACAAATATTGATTTCTTTCACCTTTTTCCGATTTCGGAACCAAATTAAAATGAGAAAAAAAAGCATCTCTACACTTAAGCGTAAGTGAATGCAAAATGGGGTTAAATAAGGTTTTAAAACACAAAATAATCATTCATAATTCCTTTTCTGTTCATTCCTTCCACAAGTCTACCAGGACCAGATTTAGAAAGTAATTATTTGCTGATTCTTTTACTTTAAGACTCTGCTCATCCAGCCTACCACTTCCTTCATCTACAGCAAGACAGATGAAGGCGGTGAGGGGGGACAGAGGGTGAAATAGAGCAATCAACAAGGGAAAAATGAAAACAGGAAAGCGAAATCCCAGCAGGGGAATGAATGTAAGCGCATCATGCTAGCTAAAAATGAAAACACTGAAGAGAGGGGGAATATTACAGGAGTGAAAACCAAACAATATGAGATATTATTTCAAAGCCGGCGTCAATTATTATCTTAAAACAGGAATAACAGAAATGAATGCCTAAGACACAATGAGGAACCTGAACTATGACATGTATCTCTTCAGAAACAGGAGGGACCTGCCATCTCAGCTTCAGTCCATGCTCGACGCAGTTTGTGTTCACCAGCTTGTGCTTAGTGTGAACAAACACATAAATCAACATACACGGGTGTATTTGCAAAAGCAAAGTGACGGGACATTTCACGTCCATTGAAAAGTCTGACACAAACCACACGTGGCTTAAAGAGAGACTCATGGGCGTGAAGAAGACATGTCACGTGTGGAGAATAAGCAGACAGTGACGAAAAGTTTAAGTCTTGTTCACTCGCATTCCAAACGGTAAAGAGAGATATGTGTGCAATCCAAGGACGAAAAGCTCACTCCCACTGGTGTAAAGGATGCAAAATGTCACTCCACTGTCATTGTCCTCAACAAAGTAGAAATACCTCTGAAACAATTAACAAAAAAGGAGTAAAATGTGTCCCGCAGAGGAAAACGCTAGGATGTAAGTTGGTGGGAGGAGTGGCGAAGACTGAGCTTGGATGTCATAAAAACCTGAGGTGGGTGATTACAGGTGTTTCTAAAAATGTCAGGATTATGGGCAAAGTACAGCCGGGGGGGTAAGACACTGATTCAAACTGAGGCTGGCTAGCTCAGCTTGCTTCGCAATGTTTATGTTAGGCGCAGAGTTCAAAGCTGCTCTGTTTTGTTTTGAGGTAAAGAGCGCCAAAGCAAAGTGTACACAAAGGGTAACCATCCCTTTCTCTCCTCCTCCTCATCATTGTTTATTTAAATCTTTGAGGTAAAGTGTAAAGTCTTAAACTGGCTTTAAGGATGACCATTTATAAAAAGGGTTTCTCTTCTCTTCATTCTTTAGTTCGTTCTTCTCTGCTCATGTTTGTGCTCACAAAAAGGTAAAGAAATTGTATATTTCCTTTGCTCTTTATTGTTCCATCATTCCTGGGTTGGGATTTTTCCAAAAGGCCTCTTAGCAGCAGGGATATGATCAAATCAACAGAAGTGGAAAATGAACATGAGTAATGGTGATTTTAAAGACAAAGATAAAGACTTGAGCTTCATATCCAAACAACCTGCAAAAACCTTGATAAAAAAAAAAAAATGACAAGAGCAAAAAAATAATATAATCCCTGTGAGTGCCATGACACCGTCTGAATGCTGAGATTCTTCAGAGGGTGACGGTGCTCAGGAGCACTCTTCTCCGATGCGTTGGCACGAGCGGCCCACCTTGCGGTCGAGCTTGACCATCTTTAGGACTGCCTCCTGGCGGCCGTGGCCCAGGTGGTCAAAGGGACAGTCATGTTGCTCGGGGAGCCGGTGGAGCATACAGAAGACAAAACCTAGAGGACAAGTGCAAGAGAGGGAGAGAGGATGATTTGACAATTCATGCAAAATGGTAAAAAAAAAGCAAACAAATACAAAACATGTTGATACCTTAGATGCTTAAATACTTGCCTACAAAACAGCTATGCAGCCGTTGTTAAGGGTCTTGTTACCAGAGAAGACATTTTAGTGGATAATTATTTCTTTTGATTCCATTGAGGCAGACAACCATCATCCCTCTCCCTGTCTCTACTGTAACCCTCGTCAGAAAAAGGCCCTGTCACTGTAGAATGCTTGTTAGCTCTCATCCTCTACAATTCATTTATTAATACTCGTAATAAAACTGCTGGCATTTAATGAATGGTGATCCTAAGTCCAGTTTGACAGCTGGCTTCTATGGAAATAAACACTATGTAATTTCAGAGAGCGCTAAATTGAGAGGAAACGAGAAAAGTGGAAAACATTTGAATCTTCTAAAAGGATGATCTGCTAAAACATGCAGGACTCTCAAATCAGGAAAAACAACCTGTGTTTTTTTTCATTTCCTGATTCAAAATTCCACCAAGCTCACAGCTGACTATTTGTAAAGCAAGTTGTTGCTTTAAAAATAGTGCTTTTGGGTTGCATGTGAAAACCCATGTGTGTGAAGGGGTTTCAATTTCAGAACATCTTAATGCATAAAATCCAAATAGAATCAACTACTATACAGAATTCCTTGAAAAACAGAACAATTGTTGGAGCACTTAAGACAATTTTTTGAAATGGTTTTCATCATTGCTGTTGTTGTATCGCATGCAGCATGTTGGCAGGGTACCTACATTGCATTAATGGATACAACAGCTTATTTTCACATATTGCACCCACAACAGTCTTTCTCTTTTTAGCTTTTGATCTCATAACTCTCACATTCACTTATCTAAATTTTCCAATTTTGGAACACGCCACAAGAATAGCCATAAAGGATAATTTACTTAACAATTCATTTATTAAAGAATAAATCAACTCCGAAAATGAAGGACAAGGCCAAGTGCCAGGCGGTAATAAGTGTCCTGCTTCTCCACAACAGAGGAGAACAGGTATAATTAATTAGCTTTAATGTTCCAATGCCTTTCCTCTGTGTCATACTTAAAAATTGTGCGATAAGAACAGTCAGCATGTAACAGCTGATGTCACCTGAGTGTCAGCAAACTGGATCAGACACTCTGCTTGAAGCTATCTTTCTCTCTCCCAGTTACAATCTCACATTTGTTTATGCTTTCAACTTATTATTAGACTTTCTTGGCTTAAATCGTGAAACATTCTGGAGGAGAATTCAGCATTGTATCCCCATTGGTGTATAAAGAGCTTTGTTTACCACAAGTATGCACTGGACTATTAAGGATAGATTGCCCATTCATTAGGCAGTGCCTGGTGGAAAAAACAGGCGAATCAATTTCCAATTTAGAAAATATTATGTGGTTTTAAAGCTGATGGCCTTTAAGCAATGAAGAGCTGTGACTTTTTAAATACTTTAATTTGTATGCAAACAAGTTGATTAGCAGGCTAAGTATTGGTTTAAATTGCATTATTGTTAGTGGTAATTGGGTTATGTTTTATGTGCAGTGTGAGACATTCTGGCTTTTCGTAATCGTACCCTCAGGCTAACAAAACTCTGGTCATCGACACATTCCTCAATGCACAAATTCACACAAAGGGAGTAGATGTGACTCTCAAACATGTATTATGAAATTTATAAAGCTAGTGTGACCGCTAAAAAAAACCCAAACATTTTATTATTAATGCTACCACAAAATAATGTGTGTGACTGTCTGTGCATGTTTTGAAACGTGTTTATACATGTATAATGTATGTTTATGTGGATATAAAGTTGTAGTATCGTACCGCAGCGACAGGAACCCAGCTCTTGCTGGACCAGCTCCAGTTTGGTTTGGCAGCGATAGCAACGTTTGCGGCTCCGCTGTTTAGAGCCGCTGCGAGACGAGGATGATGATGATGATGATGATGATGATGATGATGATGATGATGAAGACTCCTCGCTCTCCGGCACCTCACTTACTCTCGCTCGCTTCTCGGGCGAGACGTCATTTTCTGACTCTGAGGCTGGAGAAAAATATAAGTGTGTGCACAACACAGGTGAAAAAAACAACTTCCATTTAAAACATAACATCATTTCTGATGGCTGGGCTGAAAATGGGAGAGAACAGATGATGGCACCCTGGAACAAAAATACCTGTTTGGGTTTTGGAGATGAATGCCTCTCCTGCATTAGATTACGGTCAATCCTGCACCTGAGACAAAATGAGCATGTCGCGAACACCACTGTTCGGCTAGAATTTCAACAGAGCTTTTGTCATCAATCCTGCAGACTTTTTCCCTGGCCCAGGCAAATGCTGATCAGCGCTCAATAAATCTCTGAGAACTAGGCCAAGCTAAGCAGACAGATCCCCACACCCTGAACCATTGATCTCGTTCTATGGCTGAGAATATGTGTGTCTTTACATGCACAAGTGCATGTTGTGGATTTTTTTTTTTTTTAAAAACTTTCCTCCTGTCTTTTGATACCCTAGAAAATCTCTGTGGCCGATTTACTCTGGCTGACATGCCAAAAAAATAACACACTGTTTACAGCAACACACTTGCAGGTTACCTGTTAGTTTTTACTTGAGTTTTTGACTGAAATACAGAATGGCTCATTTAGAGACGAAAAAAGTAAAATGTCAAGTCAGCCAAAGCACATGGTTTAAGTGATGCTGTGTGTGCTCTCATGTTTCCACTGCTAAGACAAGGGATCAACGTGTTCACACCATTGCTGAGCCTCGCCTACACTGCAGTTGTCTTAATCCGAATACTCACGTCTGTGAGAGCAGCTGCTTATGTCACCTAAGAGTAAAAACAAAGTGACTTAAAATACACACTGCTGTGTTTTAGACACCTGCTTTTTTCAAATTTTAATTAATGCAGCTCATAATGATCTACATGCATGGGCACGGTTCAGCTCTGTCAGCAGTGCTTTGTTGTGACCCGTTTGCTTTATAAAGTGGAACTGCACCTCAAAATTCAACAAGCTCCCTCTCAGCAGATTTTTTAAAAATTCAGCCAAGGACTAAGCAGGTCAACCATTGTAGGGGTGGTGGCAGGGGGTGAAAAGCCACCAATACTTCGACAATATGACAGACTGAACAGTGTGCTGCGTAGCAGTAAGGTTGGCCGGTATTCATAGCTGATTGGTGAGAAAAGTTACCAAGATAAGTCACCTGCCTCCAGGACACACAATAGCTAAATTCAATTTCAATAGCCAAACATCAACCAGCAGAGGGCAGCCTCTAAAGATAACTATTAAAGACTTTTACTAGTTTGCACAATTTGGAATTAATCCCATCAACAACACCAATAAATAATAATTGCAATGCTATGCAGTCAAACAGAAGACCGTCTTGTTATGACAGTGAACTACTAACAACCACTGAGATTTCCCTCTGTATGACCTTTCAAAATTTCAGTGTTACTTTTACCATACGTCTAATGAAACCACTATAAATGTTTGTACTGTATATTTGTAGACAAGAATGTTGAGCAAGCATTTGGCTGTAATAGTATCTAAAATAAAATTTTAAAAAAATCAGAAAACAGAAAATGTACTGTTCTGGTGTCATCCAGGTAAATCATGTCACTATCCTTACTCATTCTAAAGAAAAT
>KV751315.1:2419783-2441822 GCA_001698575.1 Mola mola
TAGCTCATGTCTGCAGGGAAGGATATCTGGGCTCTGGGTAAAATGAAGATAGATGGCTGATAGTTCATTAGTTAGTAAGGCGCAGGGAGGAGTATACCGAAGAGAATTGCAGTGCCAAGAGCTCATATTCCACCACATGGTCAAACAAAAAAGGCTTAGTTAGTACTTGCCTCTCAGTTTCAATGAAAGCAAAATTAGTCTTTTCCCTGTTGACCTTTTCTCATCTTTGGACTTTGTACTCATATGGAATATTGTTCCAAATAAAGAGATCACAATGGTAATTCGGTTTGAGCAAACATGGTCACGGACGGCCCTGATTCCTGCCCTGCAGTAGAGAAGCGGTTGTTGCGTCTCTCCCCACAGCCGGAGTCCAGCCTCAAGCTTGGTTGTCCTCTAGAGATTTGCAGAAAACAACTTCAAAGACACATTCCCTCTCCTTATATAGCTTATAGCCTACCCTCTTTCCCCTCTATAAACACAAGAACTTAAGGAATTAATTAGACACTGGATCAAACATGGGTAAATTCAGCTCACTGACGATACCAGGAAGTGTGCAATCACATGTTAAGTGTTGTTTTCTCTGTCATGTGGCTTTTTGAAGACTGCATTTCACTTCAGATTCAGCATGCCAGCTTACATTAGCAGTCTCTTGACCCCACTCTGTTCACCGAGGGAAATGGTTAAGGATATACTGGAGGCTTTGCTCTTCACACAGAGGGACAACACCACAGCCCTACTATAATGAAAAGGACATTTTCCCTCATACAGAAATTGCTACTCAAATACCTGTTCTGTGAAAAGAGTTTCCACCACAAAGGCATCTCCAGAGATCATACCCACATGGTTTACATCAACGAAGCACAAGTTAAAATGATCTGTGAAACGTCATGTTTGTGTTATAGGCGAGAAGGTGAAGTGGTTGTGCAGTACATTTCCCTTATGACTGGAGACCCAGAGAACAATTTGGTCAGTAGTCAAATATTCAAGGTATCACTTCACCACATTACAATCTCCTGCCACCTGCTTAGCACCACCTTTACATAAAGATATAGTCACGAATCGCAGCCGTAGATACTGATTACCCAAGCTATGCTTGCATTACTCCAAGTGTCAATTGACCAAGTTGATGCATGGCTGCTGATATGAGATCCAGGTGCTTTACAACATGTTATTGATGGATTGTATGGGAAATCCATATGAATACATTTGCCCACATAAGTGAGATTCTTTCTTATCTTTTAATGTCATCCCCAGCTCATCAGACTCACTGGTATTGACTGTCTGACCAGCGTGCCACAGCTTGTAGGTTTGCTCTGAGGGCGTATGTCAACAAGATTATCTAGTTTAGTCAGATAATTGTCAAAACAATATTATTGATTTGAACACGCAGCCTTTTTGGACAGTAGACATAAGTTTTACAGATATTTACCAAGACTAACACATTTGCAAAACAACCCTGCTTGTGAGAGGAAAAATAGCTGATGCATCTGCCTTATTATTTATGATTACTATTTTATGTTCAATTGCCTCACCATTCTTTTTGGTGCATTTTTTAAAGGGTCGGACATACAAAGACATGTATATCATTTGCTGTGTGTTAATTTTGATGTATTCTAAAAATTTACAGATGAGGAAAACCATCTATGACAAGGAGGGTGAGAGATCGTAACTTGAAGCAGCGTTGCACACAGACAGGATGAAAACATCACAGAGGACCCTGCTAGGCAGCCGGTGAAAGCTGTTCGCCCCCCTTTGTTCAAGGAAATATGTCCCCTTTCACCCAATTATTCCCTCTAGTTTTCTCTTTCTTTACGTATCTCTGTCTATATGCATCATACTTCTCTTTTCTCTTTTTGCTCTCAAAACATACACACATTTACGCGCACACACCCACACACACTGACATCCCAGCCTCCTACTGTGTGCAGAATGTGCAGTCGAGCCACCCGTTCATCAGGCGAGGAAGTCAGCATGTCCAGCCTCCCTGCATCTCCCTATCTGCTGATCAAAGCACTGCTAAACAGCCAGAAACTACAGAGAGGGCAAGAGCAGAGCACGCACAGCACCACAATTAGCAAGCACCACTTTTTCACAAAAAAAAAAAATACATTTTATAAATTCCACTCCCGATCTGTGACATTTTCACATGCAAAACACAGTGGTTTGTATATTGCGCATACAAATTTGGGAAATACAAACATGCAAATACATCTACTTTAAGTGAACATGTTGTGAGCAGACACACATTTGCAAAGTGGTTGCGATGGCATCAGCCTCTGATCACTAAGTTGCTCAATTAAAGTTGGTAAAGAGCCTCAACAGGGCAAGGAGGGGAGAGGAAGATGAGGAAGATCAAAGGGAATACAGAGGAGATCCTGGCAAGAGAGAGAGAGAGGAGAAGAGGTTAATAGGAAGAAGGCAGTAAAAGAGGAAGAGATGCAAAATAGTCTCTTAAGAAGAGAAGGGATGTTAGTCATGCTGTTTTTCAGGTTTCTATTACAGTTAATTGCCTCTCCACTAGGTGATGTCATCCAAGGGATGGTTTTCATTGTAAAACCCCGGTGAGCTGGTACAGTTTGTGAGAACACAGAGGTCGGCTCGTGTCAGTAACAATTTATCAACAGCAGTGCCCACTGCCTGCGTGTAATTCGTCCACAACTGGAAACATGGAGCCACAAACAAAAAACTAATTCAACAAGGGCCAGACTGTTTAGACAATCAGATTTTATTTGCGGCTTCTTATAATAGAATGTCAGATATTATCATGAATACTGCAAGACACAAAGCAGTTTAGGAAAATACCCCATCAAGGTTTCATTATTTTCACAAACTCAGTTTTGTGCGACATGCATATGTAGCTGTTTGGGAGGATTCTCCCCACACAATAGTTCAGGATTAAAACAAGAGTTTTGCAACAAGACAGAACACATTCATCTTCCTATAAATGGAAATTATTTGTTTAAACAATGGATTCATAAGCAGCCACAGTGCCACAGCTGGACGTGGTCTGGTAATGTGGGTATTGTTATTAAAAATCTTTAGACAAACTGGCTTTAAATCTTTCCTTTCTAAACTTGTGAAACTACATTTTACAGCATTATTGCACAAACATTACTTCAACTAAGTCAACAGTAGGCCTTCCTTTTGGCTGGGAAAAAGAGAAAGACAAACAGGCATTCATAAACAAAGGAGAAAGGCCATCAGGAAAATAAATGATGAGACTATTGGTCTTAACACTAAAGGCATTTCTGGGATGGGTGCTGGGTGAAGGTCAGCCAAAAGTCTAGAGAATGTGTCAGGGAAAAACATGGATACGGATCCACAATGTGCATGAACGGCTCCTGCTCCTTTCACTGCTGCTGCTTATTCAAGGGTGCCCTCCAATGGAGGAAGACAGGTCATGTTGACAAAACAGTCCCCTCTGCTCGTTTTAGTGAAACTTTTTTCCCCGCCTTGGTTTTGGATCAGTAAGCCGAGTGCAGTCCCTGGAATTACAGGCACTTCTAACCATTAAGTCCAATTCAATAACACAAAATACTCAGAGCAGCATACACTCAGTGAGTCAAATCAGATATCAAAGATGTCAGTTAAACTGTGACTGAAAGCCAAGAAATTACAAACCAAAAACTTTCACTAATTGAAATTGGCACCAAAGAGTTTTCCCCTCTCTGAGGTCCCGAAACATCGTGTCTGATAATCCAAAACAGTCAAAACATGGCAAAGACCTTATGTGCAGCGAATATTCATTAGTGGCACATTACAACGCAGCTTTTTTGAAAGGTCGGCAAGTGATTGCAAGATTCTGATCCAAGTGCAGCAATGTGATGATAATGATATGCAGATGAGTTCTCATCAGATCTGCCAATCCATTAATGAGACGATATTTTATACTGTACGTGGATGTGTGTGTGTGTGTGTGTGTATCCATAGCAGGCAAGGCTGCATGCGCGTGTTCAGAACGTGTGTGTGTGTTAGAGCACACATTTCATCAGAATATTTTTCATATTAATGTTCAATCAGTCTGCCATTGAACTAATGATATGATTAAGACATTGGTGATAAATAGAAGCCTGCAGGACTTGCTTATCCCCTTTTTAGGAACATTTTAAAATGAGTACGATATATCAAAAAAGGGATGTAAGAACAATGTGAAAACTTTGTTTTGTTATAACTTTGTATGTTAAGAATTTTATTTAGCAGTATGTGCTGCAAGAACGTCTCAGTTCAGTTGTTTAAACAATAAATAAATATATGAATACACATGTTTCCGCAGCGATCCTTTTTAAAGCGGTGCATCGACTTCCTACTCCATTAACACACACAGTGTTTAACACTGTCAAGCTCTTTTACTCATTAATGAAAAATATTTTATTCATTGATATATTATGTTTGATATATGCACATATTAAACAGTTCACACAGTTCATCGTTATATCCTTTACCTCTGATCTGAGGGAGCTTGTGTGAATAAGAATATTGAACATGGACAAATACATTTTTAAAGTACAAATAAGTCGCCGGTCTGATCCTGCAATTCCATTGAAACACGGCTGATAATGGAAATTTGTCTTGCATCATCGCTTAAAGACCAACACCACACAAAATACTTTTTTTTAGTGTGACTTTTAATTTTTCTTTTCAAGACCCAAATGAAAAATGTTGTTCTTTCATCATGGGACCCGATGCCCATTAAAGAGTGATGAAACTAGAGAGTAACTGCACTTCTCCAATCTACATTTCAAAAGGGCAAAAATATAGGAGGACGAAATCTGATGTAAGTCAGGGCATTTCTGTTAAGTTTCAGCTGTGTGCTGTGAATCATAACTGCACCTTTTGGCTGGTCGTTGCCTGGAGAGCCCTTCATTTAGTCAACAGGCATTCAGCCAGTGCGTGGGACCTGTTGAGTGGATTCTGCAGCACAGCAGCATCCTTTGAATAAAGTACCAAACAGGCTGCTCTCTGGACAGTTCCTACCTAAGCAGCTTACCTGCAAATGTCCTCTCATTCATCAAAGCCAGTGCAGATTTACTGGAGCCCCCTTTTGAAAGCCCTCTCTTTTACATCACGGAATCACTCATGGCAGGTCCTAGCTTTGCTCTGTGTGGAGAGACTCTGCACCACTAGATGGCAACAAAGGCAAAATAAAGTTTCTGTGCAGGAAGTTCCTTTAGTCTTAATCAATCCGTGGTTGGCCTGAGACAAAGAGCCTGTTTTCCCTGGTATTAACATCTGTCCTCCCTTCTATCACAGGTGCACAGCGGTAAGTGCTCGGGTGAATGTGTGAATCGATTGTCCCTCTCCTTGGAGTTCCTCATTTTAAGAAAGAAGTTCAAATAAGGAAAATTATAACAATAATGACATCTGGAGGGTATTGTTGAAGATCTATTCCATCTCCACTCTTTGGCAACTGTTGCAGCTGCCACTAATCAGAATATTGACATCATGTTACGTATTACTGAAATAATGAATATACATCTTTTTTGAAAAAACAAGTATCAGTGATGAGCATTTAGTTACCCTTCCTTCTGAAGGGGGGCTGGGACAGACTGGTCTGTATGACTGTCTGGACATGTTACTAAAAAAACTACAGCACCTCTTCAAGATCCGGATCCAGATCTGGGTTGAAGAATTTAATGAACGATGCATCACCATTGGGAGACAAATTTTGATATTTTGAATTCTAACTTTATAAATAGCAAAACCACAAAATAAACAATAGTGTAAGCCATCCAAACTACCAGGATTCTTCTGGACCTGACAAACAACATAAAAATTCAGCTTCTTGACACAAGTTTTATGTAATGTCACTATTTACTTGCAGAGAATTTCACTTGTATATATTTATATAGCTTATGGTTTATATTACACCTGTTACAAAGTGCTAAAAGTACTGCAAGGTAAAAGGAAAAATGATGGATGAACTAAAAAGTGGAAAATAGTAAAATAAAACAAAGATAATGTAATTAATAAAATGTCATATGGTAAGTCTTAAGAGATGATAACAAAGGCTGCCCACTGACAATAACTCTTTCAATCATTTTGCAACAAACGCAGTCCTGAGTCACTCAGGTAAGCTACTCTGAAAAGATTGCAACCCTGACAGCAAAAGCCTCTGCCTTTTTTCAGAGAAACTCAAGCTGGAGACAGATTTGGAAACTCAGGCAGCTCATAACCCTAAAACGCAAGACTAAAATTGTAAAAGCAACTGATGAGAAGCTAAAGTGGGGAAAAATCATCCTTTTGTAGCCTGGCAGCTGCCTGCAGTGGGCGAGGCATACAAAGGCAACCCTCCACAAATGATTAAGAGCATGGATAAGCAAAGATCATTAAAAGCAAAGAATTGTGGAGATAATTTTTACCACTGTATGTTTGCTCCCCTAGGCGCGTTTGCAATAGGAACAAATTACTATACAGCCCCACACAACAAACCTGCAACATCGTTCTGACAGTGACATTCATGTCTGTGCAGTTTTTGACACCTTACATCAGTATGGAGGTGTGTAGAAATTTATAATTTTATAATTTATTTATAAAGGTAAATTGGTAGAGATTTTTATTTTCTAATTTTTGATTTGCCAAACTCTTGTTGCTGCAGTTGGTGGTGGTTGGTTAAAGCAAGTTTTACGACACCTTTCACATCAAATCAAAGTTACCTCCCAATATTTCAGAATCGCACACCATTACACTCGCTTGGTTGTGTAGTGGTGTGTTAGGTGGCCCCTCATAGGGCCAGAATCTGCAAACCCACCTTCACAGTGGGGTTGCTGAGGAAAGCCTTGGGCCTTGGTCCTCCCAAAATAAAGGTGGGGGTATAAAAGGCACAGCATTGCTGTTGTTCCCTCTGTCTGGCCCATCTGACTGTGGTACTGCTGTGTGTTTGTAGCATTGCAGGTAGGCACATTTCACTGGCTTGAAATGACGCAATGCTTTTGGATTTGCTAATGCTATCTGTTTGTTGGTTGGACCCTCATGGTGTGGTGGAGTCCCTGGTTGTCCTGATTTTTTTACCTGATTTTACTGATTTTACCATATGAGGTTTACTTCAGTCCCATTTTAGTTTTGCCCGTTTGTCAGGTTAGGTTAATCAATTAGCTTATTTTATATTTGTTTATCAATCAGAGCCTTTTTCCTTGTTTAGTCTGTTTTGGTTTGTTCATTGAGGTTTGCCAAAGCGAACCAGCCGGGGTAGTTTTTTGTTGCTTGTTTAAAGTTTATTTTGTTTGTTTTCAGCGCAACAGAGTGCCCCATTGGTGGGAGGTGAGGCACCTATGGTGATGCCCCTCCACTTGATGCATGTGAGGAAGCGCACTGGGACACACATACATTTCACCATTCGTTTGCCGTGAGGTTTACGTTTGCTGTGCTGCACTTGAGCACTGGTGGCACTCCTGGGCACCCGGTGGCCTCAGCTCACATCTTTATTTTGTTGTACTATTTTGAGGGTTTTACGACTGCAGAAAGAATACGAACTCAAGAAACAGGACATTTGGTTGAAGCAGCAGCCAGATCAAAATGTTTATTTCTCATGTCCACTTTATGTTCAACAGGACCTATACATTTAATCACCGTTAGCTAATACAGGACAACGTTGTTCCAGTTAATATCAGTATAAAAAAAAAAAAACGGCATAATCACACAGTTTGCAAACATCATCACAGAAAACTCTTGAAGTTGCAGTATACAACCTGGGTAGCAACATAAATAAACATGTTTCCACATTTTGTTTCGTGATCCGCTGAGCCTTCATGTCGTTTCCCTTGGCTCAAGTGTAGATTCAAGCCTGTCTTAATCCCCTGGCAGCTTTTTATCATGTGATCTTTGGACCCGCAAAAATATTTAATTGCACATTAACTACAGTACATTAAGCAATACAATAGCGCTATGCTCCCTATAACTGAAGGTTATGATATTTTAAAAGAAAGTTGAAGACCTTAAAGTAAAATCATCTTAAACATCACTACAGGAAAGTGAATTATTTCCTCATGTGGAATAAGACCTCGTGTGAATATATGGTCTGTCCAGCTTTTCTATACCTTCATTTTAACTGTAAATATTCACACTCTATAAACAAGAATCTTTGTTCTTTTTCCGCCAAAAACCCAAATAATTTAATATTGAATCTTAGAATGCGGGTTCCTGCCTCTATTAAACAGAACTGAGCCCTGATATTTCACTCACACTGGACACCAACTTTTTAGCCCACTTCTTCCAAGGTCAGGCATGACACGTTTGATAGCAAGTAGCAGGAGTTGACCTGGCAGTCAGTTCCGCCCCATCTCATTCAATTTTCTCTGGAGGAACAACCTCCATCAGCAGCTGGAGATGGACGGTGATCGGCGCTAAGTTGAGGTAGAAGGTCACGTAAAGTCAGGTCGCCATTAAGACACGACAACACTAAATGCACTCTGGTTCATTCAATTTTTCTACATTTCTAGTGCCTTATCTACCTTTATTCAACAAACAATTTAAGGATTTCATAAACACAGCTCCAGTGTTTCAGTAAAAATGAAGATTAACTTACCAATGAATGTATGTGCCCACTTGACTTTCCGGTAGACGAAAGGGTAGTAGAAGATCAGCCCACTGAAGATGAAGATGGTACAGTACAGGTACTCCATGGCTGGCTTATCAATGATGGGAGCCAGAACTAAGTAGCAGGACACCAGGACCATTAAGACTGGTATGACTATTGGTACCTTCAAATACAGAATCAAATTAGACAAGGTCCACATCTTTAGTATTTACTTAGGATGTATACAGACAAAAAGATGTAAGATAATTAAGTATGACGAACTCTAAAAGTTTTCCCCTTTAGTCAAAATATAGCCCCTAGCAGGCACTTGCTCCTTTGCCATCTCTATCACTGAGGCTCCTTGTTTGAGAGTAGTTTCCATTGTTCCATAGGGCTTAGTTTCAGAGTTTCTGCCATAGTTTGATTCAAATTATGTGTAGTCTGAGGAGGTTATGTATTTGGCAGTATTTATTTGTTTGTTTGCTTGATAAATCAACAAGTTACAGACTTATTTTGATGAAATTTTCAGGAAAGGTGGGAAAGGACCTATGGGACAATCGATTCGATCTTGGTGGTGATCCAGATCCTCACCTTGAACCAAGATTTGTTTTTTATGAATTATGCAGGATCCTTTATTTGCCCGGATATTGTCTCCTGTGGTGCTGCTGTGATCTTTTTCTTTTAAAGTCTTGAATGTTTTGTGTAAGTTATTCAAGCAAAAAACATTTTTTGTCTAATGGCGGTTTTCTGGATCCAACCTGAATAACTACTGCAGGCATGGGAAAACTGTTGCAACCCAATCAGCAGAGTGTCTGCTTCACTTATGTTAATGTTGCAAGTCTGCAGTATTATTACTTATCTCACAATAGCAACTTTAAATCCCTTTACCCCCTAATAATAATAATAAAGAAACTGAGGATAACCGTAGTGTGGTTATCCTCAGCTTTCAGTGTGAAGAAAAACATCTGCGTGTTGACACATCTAACACAAAAATTGCGCTGAGAGTAAAATTTGCAGGTCTACTGACATGTGGGAGGGGACTGTTAGACTTTGGTGTGTGCTCTCCGAGCGCTTTCTAGGTTTTTCATGAAAAATCTGGTAGCATAAATTACATAGGGAAAGGGAACTAATCTAAACATGGGTGGTGTCATTTTCTTCAGCCATTAAATTGTCAGCCATTGAGTTAACAAAGCATCATAATGCATAAAATCTGCTAAGTCAGAACACAATAGAAGAAGAGGCTGCCTCCAAAGCTTCCTCAGCTTACAATAATCACCTTTACTGGTCTATGGTGTTCCTTCCTGGTGTAGCGCATGACTATGACAGCCAGTACTGCCAGACCATAAAAAGTCCACTGACCAAAGCTGAAGTAGTTAATGAGGCTGTTGATGTCTGCTGGGATAATGTAGCAAATAGCCAAAAGACCCTGAAAGAGAGAAGAAAAAAGTGTGAAATATTGATCATTAATCTTAATATGCACACAAAGCAAATTTTTCGGTTTATGTACTCAGCTTTTCAGCTGCTTTGACTTTGAACATTAACAAAGTCCAAACCGTATACAAAGGAACGCAGTAACACTCGGACGCAGGACTTACGTTGAAAATGAGAGCAGGAGATGGAGTGTAGCGCCTCAGACTAATGAAGGATAAGATTTCCAGCATGTGACCCTCTCTACTAGACACATAGGCCACTCTGTGAGGAGAAAAAGTATTGTGTCGTTGAGGACTTTTTTTCTACCCTACATTGTCTATTTCTTTCAACCACTTCCCTCTTGTTGTGTAAAAGTCTTTCCACCACTCACACGCACCACTCTTCTCACTTTCAAACGTTGTGTCCCTTCCTTCTCAAACCCACAAATATGCACACCACACAGGTTGACACATACAGAGAGAAAAATGCGTTCCTTTTGTGTTGCCTGCTGCTTTTGGGTTGGATACATAATGCGATACTGGTCTCTTTTTACCTGCCCGCTGTGAAGCAGCTTCCATTTGCAGCGCCAAATGTGGAGAAGGTGACAAAGAGAGGGACGATCCATGACAGAGGGTAAAGGGCTCTGTCTCCAAAAGTCTAAGGAAGCAGAAACAAATCCTTCAGAAAAGACAGGGGAGTGGGATCAATAAGTGCTGACCTGTTACTGATGATTCATCAATAATTATCTGAAATAAACAAGAAATGTGCCCAAAATGTATATAAAGTGTCAAAACGATGACTGGTTCCCATTAAGAGCTTGTTATTCTAATCTTTACTTACCCACAAATTAAAAACACATAGTAGTAGTTTAATCTGGCTAGTAATGTTATGTATCAATGCTGATTGTTGTAGCATAAGTTGCTCAGGTTTGGAGATACAGATTTATGCCTTTATTCAAATATAAGCGAACTAGATGGCACTTCAGTCACTGGGGGTCACAAACCAGTGTGCTTCTACTGTCGATCCCAAGCCCGTGTTAAATGGTGAGAGTTGAATCAGGAAGGGCATCTGGGATAAAAACTGAGCTAAGTCAAACATGCCAATCAGCAAATGTAAAAGGAAAGGTTTACAAGAGGGTAGTGAGATCAGCAATGTTGTTTGGTTTGGAGACGGTGGCACTGACCAAAAGACAGGTGACAGAGTTAAAGAAGTTGAGATCCTCTTTGGGAGTGACGAGGATGGACAGGATTAGGAACGAGCACATCAGAGGGACAACACAGGTCGAACGATTCAGACACAGAGTTAGAGAGGCCAGACTGAGATGGTTTGGACATGTGCAGAGGAGGGACAGTGAATATATTGGTAGAGGGATGCTCAAGATGGAGCTACAAGGTAGGATGCAAAGAGGAAGACCAAAGAGGAGATTCACGGATGTGGTGAGAGAGGATATGCAGATAGTTGGTTTGAGAGAAGAAGAGGCAGAGGACAGGATGAAATGTAGGACAAGGATTCACTGTTGCGACTCCTAGAAAAGCAGGGTAAAGCCGAAAGAAGAAGAAGGCCTTTCAGTTTTGGAGTTCATAGCACAGATAAAATACGTTGCAGTGTGTTTTTATAGAAATCACGACAGACACTCGGGACAACTATGGATATCATACGAAGTACAGTTCAGCTGAGGAGCAACCAGGGCATGACCCTCTCGTCCGGTATATTTCCTACTGCAAGGTGTCAGTGTCGTTTGGTAGAAAGGAAAGAGATTATCTTGAATAATTGGGTCATGATTTCTAGAAAGACACATTGCTGTTGAGGATTTTGTTGGCGCTTCAAGCACCATAAAATGTAATTCCATTATATGTTAAAAAAAAGGTAGAAATCTCTAGTTAATACCTTTGTGAGTTTAAGTTCATTCTTCTTGGGTATTTGTGTTTAAATGTATTTTTTTGTATCACGGTTTTGAAGTTCTAGTTATTCCTGTTTCATTCTGGATGGCTTTAGTTATTCTAATGTCCTGAAATTCATCCCTATGTTACCTCTGTTTCTAATGTTTGACTTTCGGGTTTCTCAAGTTTCCTAGTGCTTCTAGTGTTTCCTCTTCTAATCTGAAGATTCTTGGCCCCTCGTGTCTTATTCAAGTCATTGTGTGTGTTCTTGTGAGAAGCTTCATATTGTTTCTAGTGTTTTGAGTTTTTGTTTTTCCTGGACTATTTTGAGAGTTTTAGTTTGAGTCTTGCTGTCTATGCATTTAGTTTGTTTTTTGGGATTGACACTGCAAAACAAGGGATATTTGAACTGGATTGAACATTTGGGTTGAAAACGCTGCTCCAGTTTCTTAAATGTAACAGTTGATGATGACCAGCACCCGATTAGAGGGAGTGCATATGTTTGTTTTTTTTGATTTTGGGATGAAATGTCCCTTTGATTTAACAAAAAATAAAAATATATTGAATATACTCGATGTACCGCAACCATTTTTTTTTCAACACGCCATTATTAGGGGTGGGCAATATATTGAATATACTCGATGTACCGCAACCATTTTTTTTTTACGTAAATCTTTCAAGCAGGCGGCATGAAATTCATTTTGGCGTTTTGCGTCTCTCGTTCTCTCTTGATGTGCTCTCACAGCAGACAGCTCGCTCCCCTGCCCATCCAGGAAGCTCTCCTGGGCACATGTGCATTTTTGTGTCAGGAGGAGGAGAGGGAGGAGAGCCTGAGAGAGCACAAAAAGTGAAGAGCACGTACGAGTTTTCAGTGTTTAGCAATGAGTCCTGCACCGGGTCAGCAACCCGTGGTCAAGTCCGACATTTGGGAGAAGTTATGTGTGATAACAGGCTGTCAAAATAACGTTTTCAGTGGCTTAGCTGCTTGTAAACAGTGTCACAAAATTTGATAGGCGCAAGATAGGCAAGTTGTCCCCGAGAAAACACGTTGAAAATGTCAAAGGCACAACCCAGTAACAAAATTCATTTGAAAATAAAAAAAAAAAAAACAATAGAAAACTCTAATGAATAAATAGTAAATGCAGTCAAATGTTGCAGGGACTAGTGGAATCGTCACACTGTTGTCATCTTATGCATAAAAATGTTGAGTTGCGCATTAAGTGCTAGCCCTAGCCGTTATCAACTACTTCTTAACCTTGCCATCCTTCTACATGTCTTACTATGGCAACTGCTGGAGACAGCAGCAGGTCAGTGGCTGTCATAACGGTGAAGTAAGCCACATTGACCAACACATAGCAGACAGTAACCAATGGGATCCCAATGACGATGGCACGTGGTAAGTTCCTGCAATTGAATGAAAAAAAATGTTTTAATAAAATATATATGTACTCGGCTTCATTTATGAATTTAAAAACTTCAAAAAAACATTTTGTTTTTCAATCAAGGTTTGCTGCCCACCTTTTCAGATTCACTATTCGGATTTCCATTAATGGCTAATCAAAAGTGAAAGATGGACTTACCTGTATGGGTCTTTCAGCTCTTCTGTAATGAAATTCAGTTGATTCCTAAGAAAACAGAATCATCATATATAATTGAGAATGAGACATTGAGAGAGACACAGTCTTAGATACCACATTGCCATAAAATAAATTGTACAAGAATTTCTCAATTTTTTCTACTGATCACTCTCCTCTGCAGAGCACCACACTGAATAACTGCATAGACTTGCTCAGCCGCCCTGACAGGTCTACTTGTTACCGCACTGATATGAAAGGGAGCATTGAAACCCCTCACCTTCCATATTTTGATCTTTTATGTGGTATAGCTTTCACTCTCTTCCCCCTAATTGGTCTTTGAGGCTACAGCCTGACACTCACACCCCTTCGATGAGGTATCTGAATAAGTCAACTCCTCCAGATTGACTTTACACATACCCAAATAAACTGACGTCATTAAGGCAACAATGCTCAGCCACACACTCCTGCACCGGGACTACATGAAGTGAGGTCAACTAACCATTCGGTCACTGCACAGGTGGTATTGTTGTTGAAATATAACCCCTACACCCCTACCCCTATAACCCCCTGTACATCAGTTTCCACATCGGCTGGTGCTCTCTAATGCACAAACTTCACAGGCCTCTTGCTGGGCATCCCTTTCCACACAGCAGTTCACAGCAGCACTGGTGAGACTGTATAAAAGTTACAAAGGCGTTAGCAGTGGTAGAAAGTAGTGGTAGTAGTGGTAAAAAAAAAACTCCATCGACATCAAAGAGTGAGTCAGAGAGGCAGCAGAACAGGGCTGTTCATGGGCTACTGTACTGTATGAGTGAAACCCACAACCAAGACATTCAAGGGCAGCTAGCAGCAGCTAACAGTTCTGTTAGAAAAAGTGAATTTTCTGCACTGTAGACTGAAGGGTGAGAAGTGGGTCCACTCAATTGTCAATCAACACATTTCAATACTGAAATAGATGACATGATGATGACATTACAATGACACATCATTCTTCTGCTTGTTACTTATTGTGGCCAATATATATTTTATATACATATGTAGGTCAATGTAAGTCAATGACCTAAATGCCGCTTTCACCACTGAACAAGGGTGGGAAGATAGCGACTGCTGGGTGACAATTGACTGATATTTCGAGCAACCTCACATAAATCTAGATACATAAACCACCCCTTCATGGATCTCATAACTATAAAAACTGAGGAGTTTCTGTCTGAGTTTCTCATTGGTCTCCACTGCACTCTAACAGGGTATCTAAGACACTCGGAGTTGAAACGCTGGGTCAGGCCACAGTGCTCCTTTTATGAAGCCAGTGCAACATATAACGGCTTATCAGGATGGCTGATAAAGTTAAACACATTAAGACTTGTTGCCTCAGAGAGGAGCAATCATATACATTTATGGGCCAACATGAAGTGAAGTTGAACTGTTACCATCCGTCATAAGCCCAAAGCCCATTATAAAATGCAAGTCCGATTGCTCCAAAAGATGATGACGCCCCATCAAATGTGTTCGTTAAATTCTCAGTTTTTCCTGGACACAAATACACAACAATGTTAGTGACTTTTACGATTCATCGAATAACAGAAAATTTGAAAGCCGTGTTGTTAAGAGAAGGATAAGCAGTGGGCCCACCTTGTGCCAGCATAACAGCGCCCGCTACCACGATGACAAGAATGATGAACAGTTTGGACGCAGTGAGGAAGTTCTGCACGTAGCGTGCCAGTCTGACACTGAAACAGTTCACAGTGACGATGATCACTGAGAAGACATCACATCAGAAATGAAGCGTGTGTAGATGAAAGCAACTTTGTACAAAACATGTTGACTGCTGTAAAAATCTACAGAATTTGTTATCATAGACTGAGAATGGTAGTAAATTAAAAGCTTGGTCTTTGATAACAGCCTGAGACGTTTTCAACATGAATAAATGAGCTCAGTGACGTTCCAGAAATGAAAATCCCATTTTGAGTTGAGGATTTCGGTTACTAGCCGTAATGTCATAACGACCTAAAAGAACACGGACAAAACTCGTCTTAGAGACGTCAAACACTGGTACATGCTCTCCCAGAGGTCATAAGTCTGTATGCTGTCAACGTTGTTTTGACAAAAACAGATTCTGCAATATCAAAGAGTAGCACTGTACTACCCACAATCCTTAAGTGAAACAACAACATCTCCGAGTGGTGGAGTTCACTGTTACATTGGAAATGTTTCCAGCATCGGCATTCACACCACTGGCTTCTCTGTACCAGCTGTTTTTTTTTTTTTTCTTGTTTGCTCCAAACCAAATGTTTTTTTTGACGGTCATGATTCATTTTGTAATCGGTAGATTTAAAAAAATCTTTAGATAACGATTTTGTGAAAACATCCGTGGAATGAATGGATGAATAGAAAATTCACATCTGGAGCCAAACAAAACATAGGAGGTCATTATTGGATAGGGGCAAAACAAGGATTGATAAATTCCTTGTGTGCACATATGATATAGTACAGTACAAGCAAAAGATTTGACACAATGCCACATCATGATGGCTTAGAAGGACCCAGATCTAATCACTGAGAAACTTTTTTGTTGACTATGTTGGCGAAACTGTCAGCTCAAGGGTTTCACAGACAGGCTCACCTGAGTTAAGTCTGGACAAAGATATGACCAGAATGTCTCACAGAGTTTATGGATTGTCTGTGAAAACCAGCAGGATTGGGGATGACCACATCGCTTCATCATTTATCAAAACAGCTCCCTGCTAAATTGCTAAATGACGCCACGGAGTGGCATGAAAGTGAACTGAGGCGATTACGTAATCGGCTCGGAAAATCGTTGAAAGGCTAAAATGCACAAAAGTGTGCTGAAACTGCTGGGGGAGGTGATGATCCCCTCCCAGGCTGTCACCGAAACCATGACATGCAGTCATTCAATCAACTTTTAATATAAAACCAGCCGTTAGCAACTTCAAATTATTAACTGATCTTAATGCTTTGTATTCTGTTAACCTGAGGAGTTAAGCTTGTGAGTTTTGATGATAACAGCATGAGTTTAATGGGTGACACACCAACAAATGAATATCAAACAACTCAGTGACCAGTCCCGTTTAAAAGGCATACAGTAACTTCTATAAGGTATGTAATTTATTGTACTTTATAATAAGTATATCTCTCTACATAAGTAACAGGATTAAAGTAAAACTCACAAATAGCTGCTGCTGAGAGGCACTTTGTGACAAGAATTGGAGGAGTGCAGCCGAGGTAGAAAGGAGTAGAGGCATATTCTGCCAGGCTCAGTGTGATGATGGCGAGGGAGGAAGGCTTCAGAACCATGACTGTGGTCCAGGAGTAAAGGTATGCTACAATGGGGCCATAAGCCTCCATAAAATACGAATACTCTCCTCCCGATTTGGTGATCATGGTGCCAAGCTCAGCGTAGCACAGCGCTCCTGTGCAGGGGTGCACACAATGACAGAGACAAGATGAGACCGATTAACCCAATTTTTTAATTGCTTTTGATAAAAGACAAAAATGAAAGCAAACTTCCACTGGTCAAAACTAACTCTGCGCCAAACAACATCAAAGTCAAAGCCACTCATGATTTAACTGCTAGCAAATAACTTTATCCCTTAGCATAATAATGTAACTGTAGGACTAAAGCTTATTAAGGGTGAGAATTGGTCATGGTTTGGAGTTTCGGTTGCTTTATTCTGTATATTTTTTTCTTTCCCACTCTTAACACTCCAGAATCCTTAAAACTAACTGAAAACCATAACTCTGCCTCTGCATCTGTGTCCTCCATTCCCTCAGTTCCAGTACACAATTATGACAAGAGTTTCTGAAATATTATACAGCAACAATACATGCAACTTGGAGAAGCAGTAATTTCTATTAATTGTGTGTCCCATAGTGTGACTGCATCATTGAATAGATCTCAACAACATCTTTAACAAGTAAGAGCCAGTTTCACTTGATTAAAAAAAAAAAACAATAAGAAGAAATTTAATTTAGTGTTTTAGTTAAACTTTATGAAATGAAACTGTTTATTGAACTGTTTATTGAATTGTTATTAAACTTTATTGAGCTGATAATAATATTGGTAGTTCTAAACTACTACACTACTACTACTACTACACAACGTTTATGGCTGCCTTGTTTGAAAGTGATATTCAAGTAGTGGGTACATCGTAAAGACAGTTTTTATTATTTTATGTCTTTCTGTGAAGAACACTGTGTGCTTACGCCACCCTGCAAATGCCAGAAAGATACGACAAAAATATTTATTTGTTAATTTTCTAAGTTGTCTGACATTTCTGTGTTTTAGCCACAATGTTGCTCGCTTAAACTGTTGTGTATTATATTGAAATATTTCTGTACTAGTCTGTGTAGGAGTTGAAATTGATGGCATAATTGACAGAGATTTTTGTTTTCAGTCATAAATAGGCTCGGATTCTGTTCTCACCCAGAGTGGCTAACACGCCACAGGCAGTCCAGATGATGAGGCAGGGGCCCACAGCTCCGGAATACAGCAGAACGGACTTGGGAGAAATGAAGATGCCTGAGCCAATCATTGTCCCCACGATCAGGCAGACGCCACTAATTAGACCAACCTGAGCACACGCGACAAAAAAGCATTATGTCCATACACACTTAATGTTATCTTCAGTGAAATTCAGGTAGAACTTCCTGAAAGGGAACGTTCTTTCTAATTCTCAAACTTTCTGGGTTTTATGTTTTGATAAAGTATGAGTTTTTTACTCCCAGGTGGAGGCCAGTCAAGTGTGACTGAACACTGGCGCTGCATTAACATCAGTTTACCACACGTGCATGCGTCGGGTGGCCAGAAGGTTTGGGAGTCACTGAAGGGCGCTGGTAAGATTGGTTTAACTTGTGATGTGCGGACAACAATTGCCACGGAATCTTATGTTACCGTAAGCGCTCACTTTATCACAGATGACTGGCAGCTAGCGTCTCACGTGCTCCGAAGGAGAGCAATGTATGAGAGCCACACGGGTGCAAATATGGGTGAGTTTTTGCAGAAAGTAGTCGCTGCTGCTCACCTGGGTAGGTACCTTCATGTGAGTTGTCATGCCCACACGCTAAATGTGGCTTCTCGGCGAGCTCTTAAGTGGATCACGTGTTTTCACCACAGCACCATTGCAAAACACCAGCTTGAGGAGAAGCAGCATCTACTGGGTCTCCTGTGTCACAAGGTAATTGATTGAATCGATAATCGTTTTATCATCGAATTGGAGCCCTCTGAATCGGAATCGAATCCAATCATGTGGTACCAAGAGATTCCAAACCCCTAAGTCACAATCTGGCGTGCATACTGAAATAATTCCGCTAATGATGTAAAGACCAATATTCTGTGATCTTTGCCTATTTTTGACTGGAACCAAGATTCATTCTCCTCATGTCGTGGACTTAATGGTCATAGAGTCATAATGGTCCCTTTATTCGATTTCAGCTATCCGGATATGTCATTACTTATTGATAGAATGAGGTGATATGAGGTAGTGGTAATGATTAATCACACAGAGAGCATCAGAGTAATCCTACTTTATTTAGTGGAACTTTCTCAGTAACCCTAAATTCACTTTAGGGCTTAGGGAGCTTAGGGGGCCTGGACAGCAATACTGAGTTGATCATTGTGGAGTTAATATGTGGAGACAGTTGTTGTGGTACTGCCTGGTACTCTGGTCCAGTCACCACTGCATTATAAAGGAACAGATTTTGGGATCCGGCGGCGTGAAAACATAATGAGACTCATTCTCAGGAACACGCACACTCACTTACTTCTTTCTGAAGCACCGTGGCCTTCGCAGGTGGCTTGTCTTTAGTATTGCAGTCCACGCTGTGGCCATTGGAGCCGTTCTGGGACTCCTTCCTCTCCCTGATGCTGCTTCCCTCCATTGCAGTCTGCTGGTGCACCAACACAAATGCATGCACACATTTCTATTTACACCAGGTAAATTAATGTTTACAAGAGCGATCGAATCAATGTTTGCCATCTTTATCAAGGGTAATGACACAAAGGAAAGGTGTGATAAGGTTTATCGGGTCCTGCAAACAGCTGGCCTCTCAACAAGCTAAAAAGTGAGGCTCTTACACAATCAAAGCAAATCAGCGAACAACAGTGCCAATCCTGTGATTTCACTGAGTAGATCATTGTTAAATGTCATCATCCACATCCAGTGCACGAATGTTGATCTAGCAACATCAAGAAATCTCTCAGAACAAAAACGGTCACATTTACCCATACTGTTTAAAAGTCTAAAAGTTGCATGTCCAAATATTTCCGATGCGCATGGTTTAAAAAGAATTACTTCAGCCTTGAGGGGGGAAGATTCCGTACTCTGCTCAGGATCGCAATTCATTATAAACAACAGTGATCTTAAATAGATCAATAGTGCTCCTCCCCTTCTGTGGTGCAGAGGCTCACATCAGTTCGTGTCCTGTGGGAGTGCTTCTCAGCAATTGACTCCGAGGCGTTCACTCTGTCACATTGTTTTCCACATAAAAGAACAGATAAGTAGACAGGAAACAGGGAAAACAACAAAAAAAAACACAAAAAAAAAACAAAGGGTCATTTATCAAATCACTTACTTCCACTTTCACACATGCCTTTTACTTCATCTCTCCAGTTCTTATTCTGGGGTAGACTTTAAATAAATCTGCATTGTTCACGCTGGCAAGACTCCAAGTAAATCTTGTCAGTCAAATTACAAGATTTTAACCCACGCTCGGGCCTCATGACAATGTTTAACTTTTAAAGGGTTGAGTAACGAGAAGAACATTTCAAGAGGGCATTCGACCTTTCTCACTAACAACCGTTAAAGACAGAACCTGTTAGTGAATCTGACAATCACTGTGTTAATGTACGGCTTCATACATGGCAAAATATCATGAAGTAAATAAATAACTTTTCCACTTACATATGATGAAAACCGCCTCAGTGATGCACCATGAACCTTGAATGTTACATTTGAGACCAGGCGAGTGTAAGGGAGCAGAGAAAGAAGGTCTGGTGCGAATGAAGAGCTGGGCCTCCCTGCAACTGAGCTAAACTACTCCAGTGGGAGGCTCCCGCAGCTGATTGGGCCTCCTGGGTCGGTCTGGACAAAAGGGGAAGAAACCGTAGAAAAGGTGTACTCTTTTGAAGTAAATACATTTCACCCGTTTCCATCGAAGAGGAAGGAATTGACACCTCTTTTTTTTTCACGATACTTTAATATGTCCTTAATGTTTAGGTAGATGTAATATGGATACAGTTTCAGCATAATATGAAACCTATTATCTGACAGAAACAAAAATTTAGGGGTAAGATGCAAGGCACTTGATAATGCCATGGTGTCATGTCACATAACAGTAAGAAAAGTATGTGATAATGCCTATTTAAGGATTGTTTAATTATCAGCTATGAGACAAATCCCTTCGTCTCTTGCTCAGGTCCAGTATAATCCCACGAAGGTGCTGCAAGAGCTCTTTAATTTGACTGAAGAAACATGTCATCAGTCCTTAACAGTTCGATTTTTAAAATGTGCTGTCCAAAGTTTTCAAAGGAAAACAGAAACACTCTCCCTTCTCTGAGTTTGCAAAGCCTGACTTCACAATGCCTCTTTGATAAGGATATATGACACCCATGCCAATCTGTGTGTGTGTGTTTGAGACGGGAAGCAGCGCTTGCTTGTAGTAATCTGCTAACACAACAATACACTGGCATATGAACTCAGTCACCCTGAGAAACAAAGACTTCTGTCCAATAACTGAGTTCTGCTTTCAAACACGTTCACTGGGGCTTAAAGTCTGATTAAGTGCATTTACAGCAACAACTTCAGCCTTCGTGAGCCTGTGTATTTCACATGCAGCGTTTCAACTAATTTAGGAAGGAAACATCAATATACTAACACATAACGCATGACAATCGGCCATAGATTGCATTTATTAAATTTATTGTGGAATTTTTCTTTAACAGAATGTCAGAAAGCAGTGGCTAAACTGAAGAAAGAAATTGGAAAAACTCAGAATTTCAATTGATTGCAGCTTCAGAGTTTGGAGTGCATCAAGCCTATTGTAGAAAATGCCATAACTCAGATGATGGAAAGGACAGAACGTTGGATTTTGCAAGACAAATTTAGCATTAAATACTTCAATGAAAAAGTTCTTGAATGTCTTTATTTAACAAATTGATATTTTATTGTGTCTATTGTTTGTATTATTGAAGCCCTGATAAAAAACAAATTCTGCAGAAAGACAATTGGGGCCGCTTGTTAAAAAAAAATATATGAGATAGAGTAACATGTGAAATACTGAAAAGTTCAGACTTCTGACTTTTTTCTGTAATTTTTTTGTCTCTGAATTTTAAGAAACAGATTTTAGATTAGAAAAGGTCAGAATTTTCAGATTTAATTCAGAATTCTTAAGAATTATATTCACCTTCATACCTCTAATTCCCGGGTCAGGGCCTTTCTGTGTGGAGTTTGCATGTTCTCCCTGTGCCTGCGTGGGTTCTCTCCGGCTTCCTCTCACAGTCCAAAAAACATGCAAACTGGGGGTTAAGTTCATTGGTCACTCTAAATTGCCTGTAGGTGTGAATGTGAGTGTGGATGGTTGCTTGTCTCTACATGTTGGACGTGCGAGGAACTGGCGACTTGTCCAGGGTGAACCCTGCCTTC
>KV751315.1:2441852-2485644 GCA_001698575.1 Mola mola
AAAGACGCCTGTCGGCCTGTAGGTCATTCAGCCGCTAGGTGGCGGTAGCAGCCCGTGGCAGTGGGCGCTCTGGCCTAGACGTCACTTCCACCAAAACAAAGTTGGCGACACAGGGCACCGTGACACTACAGGGGGCTTTACCTTTGACAAGCACGGCGCGCTAAACAAAAACGGGACTTCACGATGAACACTGCTCTGAAGCACTGGAAGGAGGCGGCTACCCTCATTTTAGCCGCGGGACACCGGCTTAGCGCGGACGGCTCGTTGTCCTGGACCCCACCGACAGTTGTACGGGCCTCACCGCTGGACAGCAGCCGAGGACGGACACACACGCCGCCCGCGTCCTGCTTCGACTACGACGTGTTGATGCTTAAACGAAGCAGTAAAAGCGGATTCATGCCCAATGCATACGTGTTTCCCGGCGGGATGCTCGACTCCTCGGACTTTTCGAGCGAATGGCTGGACATTTTCAAAGATTTCAGTAACTCTCCCAGTTTTGGTTTGAGGAGGGTCAAGCAGCGAGTGGAGACCAGACCCCCGATCTTCGCCACCGACCGACTCAAGCTGGGCTCCCCCATCCCGGGGGAGGTCGCCTTCCGGATCTGCGCTTTGAGGGAGACGTTCGAGGAGTCTGGTGTGCTCCTGGTGGTGTCTAAACCGGAGGAGAACACTTTGTTTGGACGCACAGATGACATGTTTTCCTCTTATCCAGCCATAGACAACAAAGCAAACGAGCTGTGCAGTGATGAACTCTCCAGGTGGAGGACTCTGGTGAACCAGAACCCGTCCAACTTCGTCAGGATGTGCAGGGAGCTAGAGGTGTTGCCCAACATCTGGGCTTTACATGAGTGGAGCAACTGGCTGACTCCTGCCGGCACATACGGTGGGACGAGGTTCGACACGGCTTTCTTCATCTGCTGCCTGCAGGAGATCCCGCACACACTCCAGGACCAGAGGGAAATAGTGCGCTTCCAGGTGATCTACTCACGCCTCAAAACACGTTCAGTTACATGAAGTTAAATAAACACATGGGTATGTGTGCTGTCAGTATTTCTATACTTTTAAACTTTTTATTAAAACTGATCAACTCAAACAAAGACATTAAGTATCTCTCAATATAAATATCCGGGCATCTGGCTTGATCATAAACTTACATTTAAATGTCACATTGACACACTTTCAAGTAAATTAAGACAGAATAATAATGGATGGAAGGAGCAGATGATTGAGGTCGTCTTTCTGTCAGTCCTGGATTATGGTGATTTTATTAACTGATACGCCTCCATCTCTCAGCATTTGACTCAGCTTATCTCATCCACACTGTGACTGGTGATATTCACTTCAGTCAACGCTGCATCTTGTTTGAAATGGTGGGATGAGCACTTTGAACTTTAAGACGTGAAAGGCATTCGTTTCTGTTCATTTATAACGTTTTGAGAGACAAAACACCACCATATATCACTGCTTTGTTGAACTGGTCACATTGTCAGCGCTCAACCCGTTAAAAAAAACCTAAAAAAAAACCCTGCTTTTTGTTCTTCTGCTGCATGTACCTGTAACTTTTCACAAAGTACATTCAAACTGAGCACAAGTGTTACTAAGGGTCAGTTTAAAACTATGATTACCTCCTACTCTGATTTTAAATGGAACTGTTTATTACTGTGTTCTTTCTGTTGTTGCTGCTTGTTCAATGACATAATTGAAAATGAGGGCATTCCATCAATGAATAAAGAATGTATTTACTATCGCGACTCTACTAAGTCACTTTATAATCATATTGTATTATAAAGTGTGTACTGTGACACCCTGATAAAAGTAAATATGATCTATGTCAATATAGAAACGATGAGTTATTTCACAAGAACTGCAAAAATGATTTGCAATATGTGCGGGAAAGTAACAGTAAACTTCCCAAAAGTGAAATTAGGGTCACAATCATGTCTTTCTTCAGAGGTAAAACATCAGTACCATTCAATATACTAGTCAGAATTTTGGTATATAAATGTGTTGTGATACCAATTGAATCATGTCTTAAGTATCACGATTTGTATCATATCATGAATATTGTGTATCGTCATGCCCCTAGTTACTAACAGTTACATTAATTGCTGATTAATCTGCCATTGTAGTAGCATGCTCAGTAATGATGGAGGGTACTCAAAAGCAGTTAGTAAAATGTATTTTTGCGTGTTTTGTCATTGGAATCTAAGGGTTTCAACAAGTCCTAACACAGCGGCTTTCACTTTGAGTCAGATACACCCATTTTATACAGCGTTCCTTCTAATTACAACCATGTTTCTGTCTGTGGTCTTTTCCACAGCAAAGAGTACTGGTACGTTTGTTTAGCACAACCTCTCACTCTGTCTCTCAGTGGTCCACCCCTGCAGAGGTCCTTCAGAGCTACCAGGCAGAGGAGTTTTGGATTGCCCCTCCACAGTTTTATGAGCTCAGCCGAATGTGCCGCTTCCCTTTGCACAAGGACCTCCACAAGTTCTCCAGCCAGCGTGCCACAGAGGGCTGCGAACAGTGGCTGCCCGTTGTCACCAAAGATGAGCACAACACGCCGGTGTCGCTGCTGCCAGGTGCTAATTTTCTATTTAATCCGAACAAGCACTGAAAAATGCCAATTAAACATTCCTTTAAGTCAATTAAATGTTTACTGGAACTTTATACATCACCACCATATTAAAAATATGAAAACTGCACTGTGAGCATATACAAATACTTAAGGGAGCTGATGATTTTATAAATACTATACACCATAAAGTTTAGTTTTTTCTAATTCTGTGATATAGTAAATAGTTGATTCTTGAGTCACATTCCCAGTGTCAGTTACCAATTCAGTGGGTTTGCTGTGTTGGCGGAAACTGGTACCAGTTTCGACACTTACTGAAGCATGAGTATTTCGCAACAACAAGGGAATAAGACTCGTGAGCGTAGAAATTACTTCTTTAAACTATTTAGTGCGTCATTTAAGGGTTTCTGATCTATTTGAAGTGCAGAAAGTGCTTTTACTACATCTACTTTAAAATCATGATAGTTACTACTGCACTGCATTTAAGGGAGGAAAGCTTATTAACATTAGAGGTTAAGGGAAATACCTACATGGTGAGAAATGAATATCATAAAAAAAGACACCCCTTTGCAATAAGGACGCCGATTTTTACTTGTCTAGTTGTCACCAACTCCCTATAATATATGGGTATTTTATATACACAAAACGTGTATAAAGTTTTTTACGTTGTGATTTTTTTTTTTTCTGTCTATGTCCCCATCACAGCTTTTCTTGTGGTCCAGGTGCTCATTCACATTGATATACTGAAAAAAACATCAAAGTATTGTAATTTTCAGTAGTTATAATTTCCCATTATTGAGAAAAATTGAACAAAATCAACAAACACAAACAGTAAGACACTGCAGTCAGCCTGATTTTCTATATTTGAATATTTACAACATTATTTTAACTATTGTAATACTACTATAACTTTATAATTCTCTTACTAGTGTGTAGAGTAACAGATCCCCATTATTGTCCAAAAACAGTGAGTGGAATAATCCTTCATTTCAGTGAACATGGGAACTGTGATTTATTTTGAGTCAGGCGCACTTCATGACCTGAGATCAAGGAAGCATAGAGCTGAGAGGATGAAAATATTATAGTTTTTTTCTATTCGTGTGACTTGTTGAAAGCGAAAAAATATAATCAGCCTCATCCATAAAAGACTTAACTGTGGTGAAAAACAAACCGATCAAGCTTGTTGTGTAGCAGAGACTCTTATTGTGGCTGCTGAAATGATAGTGACATAACACTGCTGACAGGACATCTGCTACACAGTCCTTTTATCAGATACTGTTACCCACTCATTTTCGGTGAACAGTAACGTGAATGCCGAATAGAGGTAACCCGTCTTGGTCTGCTGTTTCCTCTCTTTCCAGGTGACAAACTCTATCCAATGGACAGCTCAGGAGGGGCTGAGGAGTGTATAAGCACAGACCGTGAGCTGAAGGATTGTCAGGATTCTGGACTGCACCGCATGCTATTTTTAGGTTCACACATTATAAATCTACAAATCACCATTGCGCCCAAGTACAATCATTTGCTCCCTGTTATAGGAGAAGCCTTACCACATGACTTAGACAGTCAGCTTTGAAAGCTCCTCTGTTTCTGACTAACAAAACTCAAACAGGACATTATGATTTTTGATTGTAGGAGGAGCTCAGGTGTTACTGATGGGATTAACAGTAACTCTCCTTTTTTTCCATCACAGTAAAGCAGCATCACACTACAAAGTAACATTCACTTTTCCAGGAAGAACGGGTACATTTTGGAGCCACTGGATAACACCTTACAGTAAAGGTACACTAATTAACATAACTTAAAGCTGTATTAAGCATTTACCATTAATAGTTGATTAATGTGCCAACTAATCATGAAATATCAGTCCTCATGTTAACTAAGTTACTAATCAATACATTATCAAGTACTTTAAAATCATATTATTAAGTGTCATTTGATGTTCTCAATTTTACAATAAGGGTCACAAAGACCTTAAATGATTAATAGGGTAAATAAGTGCTTTATGAAGGTTGGGGTTAGGTTGCCATCTGTGTCCAAATATAGTTGATTAGTATAAATGTGTTAACTAATAATGGTATTAGGACCTATTAATTGAGTAACTTAGTTAACATAAGGACTGTTGGTAAGTGATTGCATGACATTAATGAACTCTTAATTAATAATAAATGCTTATTGCTGTTACTGTTAATTAATGTAGCCTTATTGTAAAGTACTGCCAACCACTGTGTTTTCTCTTACAAGAGCTGTCCATCCTGATTTTGTGTGAACGTTATTAATCTTCACTTAAGATTTGTACCCCCACATAAAGACCATGTCTCATATTTTAGTTTGTATGTTTGTTGAATCAAAGCACAATATGATATCCACATTCGATGGATGGATTTAGAAAAAAAAAATGTCCTTATCAGATTTGAAACCAGGGCTGCACAGACAAACATTACAAATCAGCACTGAAAAAAGATAATAATGATCCCATTTTGTGGGCTTATTTTTCCATTTGCCCTTATTTAAAGAGGTATCATGTATCATTTATGATTTTTGGTCTCAAGGTCAAAATTTCTAGTATCATGGCAACAGCAGCATGTAGTTATGAAGAGTATGTGAGTGGTGGGGGCACTGCAGGGCTTCCACCCACTCTGGGCATCTTCGCTGCTCACAGCGGTGTCCTTCTTAGCAAATGTGAAGTCATCTCTGTGAAATGGCCTGTACCTTGTGTCTGACATTTAGAAATTATTTAATTATTAAAGAGATTTATTCATTATGGATTTGGCGTTTTTAATGATGCTCTCTCAAAGTGATTTGCGAATTTGTGCCTTTGATGGTTTGTGAGAATGTAGTCAAAGCAGGCAGAGTAAGTCTGACAGATGCTTGATAAATGGCCCCCTAATGGTCTATAAAGCTCATAATTGATCAATAGTTCTCTTTGGGCTTCTATCTGCTTGTAAAAACAATTGGTGACATCATTGGCAGTAAAATGCTCAGTGTTAATCTTTAAAGGTTAGTTCAATTTTTACTATAAATGTTATTTTAAACAGCATAATATATTTTTTTTAAAGCTAACCTATACTGTATATATCCAATGAAAATGTCCACGTGTTGTTTTTTTATGTGCTATGACACACATTAGGACCAAAATTAGCAGTCAACGTCATGGCTAAGGATTTCTGCCTTCGTTCTGCAGTCCACCTGTGACAATCTTCAAAAAAAAACAAATTAAGACAGGACATCTTTTCTTTTTTTAAATTTCAGGGACAACATCAAAAGTATACAGAAAATGATAAGAAGAAATGAAGAGCGTGTGCATCAAAGAAAAATCTTTGTGTTATAATTTTGCAAAAAGACATCCATAAGTCAATCGGACCTGATGGATGCAACCCTAACCGTGACTTGATCAGGCACAGTAGAAGAGTTCAGCATCATCTCAGTTCCACACCACAGGGACCAAGTTGAAATAATACTGCTCAACCTTCTATGCTGTTTGCATTGGAGAGTGTGTTGAGGGTTTCTATGGCAACTCGCAGCCTTGCAAGCCAGCCATCCTTGTCCAGATGAGGTGATGATGCAGCAGCCTGTTTGTGCCAACATGCAAACTGGGGGTTAGTTGGTTAATTGGTCACTCTAAATCGCCCGTAGGTGTGAATGTGAGTGTGGATGGTTGTTTGTCTCTACATGTCAGCCCTGCGATGAACTGGCGACTTGTCCAGGGTGTCCCCCACCTTCGCCTGAAGATGCTGATAGGCCCCAGCCACCCCCCCCGCGACCCCTCACAGGATAAGCGGTAGAAAATGGATGGATGGATGGTGTTGCTCACCTCTCTGTGAACCTGTCCATATAGTTTCCAAGCGACGGAGCATGAGGATGCAGAAGTGCCACGCGTTAAGTTAAAATAAGAAGGCTCCAAAGAGCTGTGAGGAAAGTTGATTTACTCACCTGCGATGGGTCAATCTTTACGTCAAATGAAGCACTGGCTCTAAAACTTTGATAGCGTGACTATTTTGAGAATCATTTTAACTTGCCCAAAACTGTCTCATAGTGGTGCCAAGGTGAACTTTTGGGTGAATGCTCCCTCTCTTGAGACGTCGGGACCACATTTAAAGTGCAGCATTCCAACAGGTTTTATCTTTTCCACCATTTAAAGCCCATTCCTCATGTTTAATTAAACCCTTTTATAGATTTGGATCCGTGGAGGACAATTTGTTGTTCATTTTGAAAGGTTCCTGGCTCACTGTCAGCAGAGCTTAGTGCCTCTGTGAGCTGACAGCAAGGATAAACAGCGTATCAGTGTCCTGCTCTGTGAACTGGGTGTGAACATGGGCCACAGATTTTCACGCATCTAAGTCTTAGCCCAAAAAATACCCTTGGCTCAGATGCATCTGTGCCTTATCAGCGTTATCTTGCATTTCTCATTTGTTTTTCTCTTCCACATGTTTTATTAATGTTCATCCAAAACTTTTTTTTTTTTAATTCCAAAGAAGCTTGGAACAGGAGCCAAACACTGAAAACTAGAAAGAGGAATTCAAGTAGAATAAACTTAAAATGTCCCAAGTGATTGCTCTCTTAATCTACACCCTGAATATTTAACACTTGCCAAGTTTTTTGCAATAGAAGTATATAATGAAATGGTGAAAATCTTCCATCGCTCCCACTAAGAGTGAGGCTTCTGCGTAGAGAAGGAAGGTGGCTGTAATTAATTTTGAACCTTTGAGATTATTAAATAGCAAGCCCTCAGTGGTATTCAAATGCCAGAGGTGTGTTTACCACATCCAGTTAGTAGGGATCCTCTCCAAGGATGGGAGAAGCGATCACGGTGATCAATTAGAGCTCATGTGATGTGTAATTCTTGTTTGTTTTTATTACAATTCACAATGGAGCCATAATTCAACAGATTTGTGCGGTTTCCAAGAACCTCGCTGCAGACGGTAGTGGCATTTGCCCAGAGGTCCCCGATTATCTGCCCGAAAGAAGCACCAGTAAGTAACAGAAAAGCTGCTCTCAATGGGGAATATCAAGAAACGGCAAAGAGACCTGGCAGTAGTGTCTAAGCACTTATAATTCAACACCTAGCGCTTGCTTACTCATCCCCATAATAATTATAGAAATAGACATAATGTTTTCATATATTAACCTGTAATTTCAACCTCGAATCGTCGTCTCAATTCTGCATTATGCCGACAGAGATACGTTTTGAAATAGTAGTTCTGTGTTGGACCGTGAACATCCATAACCAAAGTGACATTAAAATATGACATTGAAATTCATTTTTACAATTTGTAAATAGTTAGATGGAAGGGGTGAGTAAAAAAAAAAAGATAAACATTAAAAAAAAACAAAAAACATTTGCATATCTAAATGACTTTGCAGTTCAGACCTTTAACACCCTCAGTCATGTGATCTTCCATCACAGAACATTGCATCCTCACAGTTTAAGAAAATCAAACAAGTTAAATATCAAGTGCAGTAAGATACTGTTTTCTCTCTATTTCAGGCTGAACATTTCTCACTTGGAACTCTCGTGTGTGAATCTTGTAAAGACTTTACAGCTGGACCACCCAATCCCCCGTCAACTAACCCCCTCTTTGGCTCTGACAGTCGTCAGCCTTCGGCTCACCTACCTTCCCCTCCACAAATACCTTCAAAGACTCTTACGGCTAAAGACATTAGGGAATTATGGCATCTGTGTTAGTCTCCTTTCCATTAAAATACTATTTAAACACAAAGGTGCTTAAGATAATAATCCTCTGCCGGAAGCAGAATCTAATGTGTCAAATCGTCTATAAAACACACACACATTCACATAACAGAAAAGTGACGTTCAAGCCATACCCATACAGCACCAGGGAGCCTTTTCTGCAAAAGCACATCCTCATGTATGTTTCAAGGTTTTATTAGAATAAATATACTTATGTATGTACATTATCTGACACAGTGGTCCGTATGTACAAACCAATCTATTCACATGTTGCAGCGTATACATTCAGCACTGTCTGCATGAAAGACCCAGAGCATTTACAAGCTTACAGTGTGCCGGGTGTGAGTAGCCTCTCTGGTCCCAAGGCCAGCACATTATAGTCACTGGAGACAGTGAATTGAGACTACAGCGTGTCTCTACGGCTGTCATGGTGTTGAACCTGGGCTTAATCACATCCAGCCTGTGCCATGTGAGGAGCTCAAAGTAGGAACACTGGCATACAAAAACCTACCTCTCTGACTAGATGTGGGGGGGGGGGGGGTCCCTTTGCTCACTTGAACTTTGCAGGACTGGAATTTATCAACTTAAAGCATCCATCAGCAGAACATCGACGGGGGGGAAATACTTAACAGTAGGCTACATTTACGCTTGAGCTTTTCCGCTAATCCACTTGGATTACGCGTTGTTTGTATTATCCTGATGGCCAGAAGCTGTCACGTAACTTCAGGACGTTTTTCCTCCCTCTCGCTTCCAAAAATACCACGATCCTTTGGCCCCGCAAAAAAAAAAATGGGCTAGTTAATCTCAAATTGTGCCCGTTGTCCGATTGACTCACACACAGTCCTACATTTAATCTATGCAACTCCCTCAACTCCACCAAATACATTCACAAAGGGTATTAACTTGGCCGTTTTTCCTCATGCCCACGTAAAAGCTCTCCCCGTCTTTAGAGCTTGCTCTCTGAGGCAAGGTGGCGCCGCCGTGGACAGCCTCGCTGGGTTCCACACTTCAGGACATGTTGACCACCAAATATCCCAGAACCACAGCGACCGTGATGATGACGAAGAAGACGAACACGGCACAGATGGAGGCGAAGTTGGTATCCCTGTTGCCGCCTCCCTCCTCCTCTTTGGGCTCCTCTTCGCAGATGGAGATGATCCCCACCGACGAGTTCCCCACGCTCATGTTGGACTTGAGTTCCGCGCCCGCCTCCTGCTTCGCCACCACGGCCCACGGCGCCACCTGCACCTTCATCTCCATCTCCTCCACCATGTGGCTCACCTGGCTGATCTCCGAGCGCAGGTCCCGGAGGTCGGCCGTGTCGATGTTGCTGTCCGCCTCATACTTCATGTTCTGCACGCTCATGGCACGGGCCGCGACGGTGGTGGTGCTGCCGGTCATTCCCGTCTGGATGAGGTGCCTGGTCGGTACCTTGAGGGGGAAATCCTGTCCTATCTCCAGGGACCGTTTCATGTCCACCTCCAGGAGCTCCATGCTGCTTGAGAACAGCACCCACAGGCGCTCGTACTCGGCCCGGTCCTCCTTGCTGATGCCCTTGTCTTTGAGCAGAGATGTCAGTTTAGTCCTGTTGGCCACGGCCAGCTCCTGGGCCTTTTTGCGGGTCTTCTTCAGCTCCTCGCGCAGGTTCTGCGAGTCTGAGGTGCTCCCCAGGGCGATGACCAAATGTCTGTAGCAGGCCGTCACTTTGTTCAAAGCGTCCAGCATTGTTTTGCACTCCTCTTTCCCCATGATCTGGGCTGAAAGGACAATCTGTCTCTTCGGTTAAAAAAATAAAAAAAAACGAATTCGTAAGCAGAAGAGGCTTGGAAAGAAATGGCGAGCTGTGAGTGACGGTGCTGCAGCCACTGTCCTTAGTTTCCACAGTGCACCTCCACTTCTACAAATCCCCTCGGCGCACTAGTCTGAGCAAATTCCTCTCTATCCATGCTCCTTCCTGTCTGCAGGCAGCCACGGAGAGAGGCTTAGAAATTAATGCGTCCGTAAATGGCTTTACGCTACCTTTGCGCCTCCCGACTCGAGCTCATCCAGCGCCGGAGCGCCTCTCTCGCTGAGCGGATGTGGGAAACGATCGGGACTCCCTCCTCCCCCTTTTCATTGGTCGCAGATTCAGGCTGAACTACAGGTGTCATCCATCCGTCCGCGGAGATTTTCACGGTAGCTTCTCAAAATAAGTCCGCTGATGTCCGGAGACGACGCGCGGCCGTAAGATGGAGACTGTCGGGAGAACTTGGGAGGTGGAACGGCGTCAAAGCGCGCATAGCAGGGGGAGCCAGAGGAGCCTTTGTGTTTTATTTCCCTGTTTTTTCTTCTTTTTTTTTCTTTTTTTGGCTCTGTTTATCTGTAGGAGAGGAGCTATCCACTTGTACACCCAATCGATGGTGTTTAAATAGGCCTACCAGTAAGCGCCTTCTGAGGTCACATGTGCGCGCTAAACGCAGCCGTGCGGGGAGAGGAGTCGAGGATCCGCGCTCCCATTGGTCGGCCCGATCAGGGGTCTCTCTCAGACCCTCTCCTCTCTCTCATTGGCTGCGTCACGTCACGTCACGTCACGTCACAGCTGTGCCCGTCAGGATCCCTCAGTGTGGGATCACTGTGGCTAATGACTGCCAGCGCGTTGTTCGACTTTATGTGTGCGGTGGGAGGCAGTAGAGTAAGAGAGGTGTGCGCACACGTGAACCACTCTTCTCCAGCGCGCTGAAGATGTGTTTACTTCTCCTGTGGCTTGTTTAGTTGCATGCCCACAGCAGCCTGCACGCAGTTCAGGATCCTCGCACACAGCACTGGCCGGGTCATGTGTTGTGTGCCTCGTTGGCCCCTGCTGCGGTGAGAGAGATGAGAGACAGATAAAGCTCTGGTGTTTGCTTGGTTTGCTCTCTTTGCATTATTGAAGCGGATGGGGCCTAATGATCCGTTGCACTGCACTGTGAATCTAATGGACTGAAGCACCTCGATGCCCGGGTGCTTTACATGAGATGGCACAGTTTTCCACTTCATCGATCCCATCTACTGAAATATCATGCACGTCACTCGTATTTAATGTACTATTCACCTTTACACTAAAATATATCAAGTGACTCCTCACCACACGATTGTAGATTTCATACTGCATGTGTTTCTGCTCCGTCTGTGTGATATACTGCCACCACTCCCAAAGGTTTGTGACTAACAGATACCTTGGCTGAGTCAAATGTTTTGTTAAGATCTTGGCCAACGCATCTGCGTTCCTTTAAATGTGTTTCCATGGCAACCTCTCACCTCTCGGCAAGCACCGTTTGGTTATATATATTTATCTTTCACGAGGTATTCAATTACTCTGCTCTGTTTTAGAACAGCACAATTTGAATTTCATAGATTGAGATAGGCTTTCACAGTTTTTAGCAAAATCAAATTTTACATGAATATATTGCTGATCTTGCAATATTATCCACCGTGGCAAAGGCTCTTTTTACATAGCAGAACCTCTTTACATTTCTGCTCTTCCAGCTCACTTATTACAGAGGATGCATGGCCGATTACAGCTACAAACCCAAGGGCATTTATATCCGTTCATTCTCGCCACCTGGGAGGAATGGTAGTGCTAAGATTACATTGTAAGATTTCTGACAAATTGGTCTCTTAGGATGAGTCAGACGTGCTCAGAGTGAACACGTCACAGGAAATCCAATGTGATTTGCAGTGGAGAGGCTCTCTGCGGATTTAACAAACAATAGAGAGGGAGAGGGGGAGAGAAACTCTGGACGTTAATATTGTTTTTACACCTATACACGAAAGGAAACACGGTTTACCAGTCTAATCGGGATGTCACATCTAAGAGTGCTTGTTCAGTGTATCAATGGCTTTAGCTGAATGAGAAATAGTCTTAACTGAGATCAAAATATTAACGACAACTCATTAGTTTTTCTAATCTTTATCAGTTTTTAACTTGACGTGCACAGTAATGAAACCAAGAGCAATACAAATCATGTATTCAAGACTTAACTAAAACGATTAATATATGTTGGTTGCCATAATAATTCAAGTTGGCATAAATCATGAGCACACGGTGCGCAAAAATATTAGTGGTGATTGTTTTTTTATTTAATTTGACATATTTTCTTGAATGTATAAAATTAAAACTGTGTAATCGAGATCTCAGATGGAGCATTGCCATATCCTTTGAAAAAAAATCAAAAATCAAAAAAAAAATTTTTTAGTTCTTGTCAGGCACGCAGACACTGTATTTGTATCAGGCGGTCTGCTTTAGGAGAGAAATGTGTTTTAACCAACCACTCCATCAGCAGAGAGAATGCTGACACGGGGTTATTCAGGCTCATCTACTCTGACTGAGGTTTGTATGAGTTTGGACCCACAGGCCCAACCATGGACCTAAAATATCAGTCGCCTTATCGAAATATCAGTCCACCGCTGTCTGTGATGCTGAAATAGCAGGGAGATTTGTAACGTCGTCTGTCTGACTCAGTCACGCCCCTCTGTCCGTTTTGTCTTTGTTCAATAATATCATCTGAACTATATACTGTAAATATAGACAACTCTGTATCATCTTCTATCCTGTGTACTCCATAAAACAGTGTCATGTTTTTGATCAACGAGACAACTTGCAAAGTTCAGTTGTGGAAGAACGTGAAGATCACCGCTGCTCGTCGTATTTCTAATATCCCTATATCATTTCCATGATCCCTCTCTGCTGCTAAAAATACAAATGTAGAATCAACTACTTCAGAGACAGAATGTTTTTTTTAAAGTGACATGAATGCATTTGTTTTCACTGTGCTGATATTAGCAGATTGTGACAAAAACAGAAACAGCAAAATCCTTCCAAACCTCGAGAGGTTCAACTGAAGAGGAAATCAAAGGAGATGGGACTCACTTGACGAATGAGGCTATGAAATGATCTACAAATGCTATAATCCAGATTAGGAACTTCCTAAAGTTGCTGGGGTGAGCTGTGTAATGCCCACTAATGTATCTTTTAATGGAGGCTGTCGTTTCTCTCTCTCTCTTTCTATTTCTCTCGAGCATTTTCATCATATGGAATAAATGGTTTAAGCAGGAACGGGAACACTGCTAGCATGCACTACTCTATACTTAGTGTGTGAGAGAACGGTATAAAGCGGACAAACAGGATGATGTTTTCCCTCTTAGTGTAATAATGGATACATTAGGAAAGTCTTGAATAACATCTGTCCTATTGATAATCCCAGTGAAATGCTCTTGAAATGACTGCACGTTCCTCTAAAAAAGGATGTGTGCTTCCAAGGGGGTCCACGCAACGTTTTCGCTAATACAATCATAGCATTATCCTGCTTAAGTTAAATGCTTGAGCGCAGCTGTATCCCAGACTTAGCCACACGTAAGTTTCCAGTCCAGACACTGGGAAAAGTGACAACCCGTTTTCACTTTTTTTAGCAAAGACACATCTTTATCGCAAGCATTTTCCTACCTTCCAGACAGCTGTTGTTTTCTGTGCATGTAAATAAACTGGCAGAGATTTGACACATGCTTTAGATCATCGCATTCACATAAGACAAGTTGACAGTTAAATTAAACAACAGAGAAAAAAAAGGTTACTTTGACTCGGTTTGAAATATATTTAATCGAAGTTCTTATTTGAGCACAGTAGGATCAAACCAACCTAGCTCTGAGGCCGGTGACCTGGCCAAAATCATTGGTTCCTAAAACCTAGCCTGCCTTTTTGATGTGGGAAAACACCTGAGGTAAAACCCACACAAGCTCAGGGGAAAACAAACACAATATTCATAGAAAAACTAACGGAATAACCGCTGCCCACTGCGCTACACTGTGTTACACTGTGGTCAAAATATCATCTCCTAAAAGCTTTTCTTTGACTTCTCCATGTCTCCATGTCTGACCTCTTACCACTGGAGATAACATGTCTGGAAGAGAATTAACACTCTACGCAGCCCTAATCTTACACAAACATGAAATACTAAGTTAACATCTTGTCACGAGAAGAAAAAAAACCATTAAAAGCCAGAGATGACTTGAGTGTGTCTTCGATTTAGATTCGGAAGCATATTGCTCCATTATTTTAAGTGGTTTTGGAAGTTCAGCTTAGCAAAAAGGGGGAGATGTGGGAGTGCAGAGATAGAGGCTGTTTGCGGAAGTCTGAAGAAGATTCCGTCAGTTAGAAATAGACAGGAACTCGAGAAGAGAGAGAGAGGAAGCCTGTCTTTGCTGAATTATTGATGGACCTCATCCACTATGTGGTCTCTCATGCAGCAGCAGAGTAAACCGTGAGTCACGCCTAAACGCCTTGACGCTCCAGACTTAGGAAGCTCTCCATTGAACCGTCACACACACACACACTAATGCTCCTTTCTTAAGTAACAATGAAAGTGAATGCTAAGTTTACCTTAAAAGCCCTCATATAAACTTTGCATCTTTTGTGACAAACCTGATGCAGCACACAGGAAGGATGGTGTGTGTGTGTGAATGTAAATGGTAAATGTCTTGTATTTATATAATGCTTTTCTATTCGTTGTTGACCACTCAAAGTGCTTTTACACTACAGGTTTTGCTTTCACCCATTCACACACACATTCATACACTGACGGCAGTGACTACCTCGCGGCGTTGCCACCTGCTCATCGGGAGCGTTAACCATTCACACACTGATGGCGCAGCATCAGGAGCAATTTGGGGTTCAGTGTCCTGCTCAAGGACACTTCGACATGTTGACTGCAGCGTCTAGGATCAAACCAGGAACCTTCCGATCACTGGACGACCGCTCTACCATCTGAACTGTTGTGTGTACATATCTTTGCAACCTACTGGGGACCTTACGTGGTAAAAACACCGACCTGATCAGGACCAGTGGTCTACATGGGGACCAGATAGTGGTCTTATTGCCGTAACCCTGGTTAGGGTTAGGATAAAGGTGTGGGTTAGGCTGTATGCAGTTGAAGGAAGAAAGTGCAATGTCCTAACAAGAATAGCTATTCAACTTGTTCCTTTGTATGTGGTTAAAAAGTGCATGTTGAGTGAAGAACAGATGTTTCTGAGAAACAGAGTTTGAAAAAAAAAGCTGATTCACTTTCTGGATTAAGATAAGAATATTAATACTGTGTACTCTGATTCTACCTATTATATCTAATTAATCTTTATTTTCCTTCTTTGTGTCCAGTTAAGCTAACCTGCTAGAGCTTCATATTTAACAGAATGGTCTGGTATTAAAGTGTGAGCACTATTTTTTCTTTTAAGTAGGATGAAGTAAGACTCTTTGGTGTCCTCCTTTCCGTGCTAAATTGAGATCAGCAAACACCTCTACTGGATCAAGGCTTAGCTCCAATCCAATCACATCAAGGGAAATTCTGGAGCACCTCAGCGAGGTTTGATAGACTGAAAGCCAATAGGTTTGGGGAATAATGTCGGCCCAGTAGGCCAAAGTGCAAAGCATTTACTTTAAATGTTGCAGGTGTGAATAAGCCTCTTTATGTTTACAGACAACTTTATATCAGCTTTTTTTGTGTGGTCTCTCTTCATAATTCAACAGAAATATGTTAAAACAAATACACTCATCTGTTGTGTGTATTAAAGGAGAACTCCAGTATTTTCTTGGTCAAGCCCTATTCGGACTGTTTAGCTCAACAAGGCTATACAAGGTGTAGGAAATAAATCACTTTTAATGCCACTACACTGTCAATGCAAGTGTCTGGTAACATGGACAATGAAAATCCTGTTTGTGTGTTTTTTTTACTTAATAACTACAAAGATACTTTTTTTAAATGAATGCTTGTTAAGTCTGCATTTTTGGCACCTTTCTCAACTTCCTGTCACTGACGGTGCACCACAGACCAGTCAAATTTAGTGAAGTGGCCTTGTTTTCCAACATTTCTAAAAGACAGAAAGATGTGTGTGAGTTTATTGCTAAAAAATGTGTGCTCATTAGGTATAGCATGGGATTGATAGCTGTTAATAAATCTACATTGGTCTGTGTTAAGATACCAGTGGCCCCTTTTGCAATTGACTGGTTGTGTCTGGGACACAGGGGGCAGCGAAAGGTGACATTTTTTCTACAGTATTTTTACAATTATTAAGATAAAAACACAATAATGTTTCCCTGTAGGTATTCATTCCATGTTACCAGACACTTGCAACGATATTTTGAGCGAGAGTATCAGCAAACTGTGAAATTTTAAAGCCAAAAGGGCTTAAGTTGAAAAATACCAGAGTTTGTCTTGTACTTGATTGTTGTTTGGTGGGGGTGGGGGGTTGTCATGTGGTGATTGATCGCCATGCCATGCGTTTTCATGTAGAGATTTATAAATATTATACTGCAACGTTTTTACGAATAAGAGAGGAGAACGAAGACTCTGAATCCTGATTCTCAATTATGCAGGGTATTACTACATTAACGGATTCACATAAAGAGCTACACAAACTTTGTTAAAGAGGGAATCTCATGTGGGACATATTCTGGTGTTTCAATGTAAAACTAGTGAGATCAAGTTTTGTTATTGCATCTATTTACACTCGTCTCTCTCTTTGTGCATAAAATACACTGATATTTTAACAAATGATTTAAGATGGTATTAAAAAAAAACTTTCTCAAAAAAAATTTGCTTCATATGGTTCAAGTTTTTGTTTTTATTGTGTTTTCATTAATTAAACCCACAACTAATTGCTCTTTCCTATTGACTATCATTGATATATAAGTTACTATGTGTGTTACGTAATGGACAATATCAAAAGGAAATAATATTGCTATTAATAATGCACTGATATGGAAATACAGTACACAATACTTGTGTCATAGTACACCACAAACACCACGTGGACAAGATGAAAATGATTTCATCCGAAGCCGTCTTTAAAGGACCAGTGTGGGAACTTTAAAGACATTTAGGGCGGAGGAGGAGGGAGTAGTAGGAGAACTACTGTGGCCGTCTGTGTTTGATGCCCCATTTCGAGTAATGAAGTTTTACAAACTTGGGACAAACCTCCAGCAAACTGCTGACAAAAAATCTCCTTGTTCTCCTTCTTCTTTGTCGCCTTTTAATGGGATATTTTTTAGATCTAAGGTGATGATACACTTAATGATAACAGAGTTAAAAAAGATTATATTATGTGTTTGCTAATAGATATTCTTAAATTATAATAACTGGTCCTTTAAAGCTGCAGCCACGTGTGGGACAGCAGATGTAGCCAAATGTGCAAAATTAATGAGTCACAGCAGATTATTATCAGCCACTGAATTCCACCTTAATTGCCAATAATGGGGCGATAATTTTGAAACCAGCAAATAACAGTGTTGAGCCAATAAAACACTCCATCCCTAGTTAGAATCCATCATATTGAAAGTATTGGGATTCTTTAAACACCCATAATTCATTTGTATTATTTCTCTCTTGTTCTCCAGATGTAGTTTTTCTGCCCTAACTCTCTGCCCTGTTGCCAGCAGTCACACTTCTTCTTTTTCCCTTTCATACCGTCTCTAACACACCCACACACACACAAACACTGACGAGTGACGAGTGGAGAAACTACAGTCACACAGCCCACTTGCTCCAAACTACTCTGATCTCCACTCTACTTTTCTTCACTTCCTTCCAATCCAAAAGCCTGCATGTCAACAAACGATTGTGGTGGTGGTGATGGGGTAGGGAGGTGTGGACGTGGTGCTCCAAAATAATGATGTGCATGGGAACACAAGACCCTTGTTGGGTGATTTTATCCGTTACATGAGGACTTAGCATTCATTATTTAATCAAATACAAGCGTCCTGATTACATAAAGACTTAAAATCAAATACCCCTGCTTTTCTCAGTTGCTATTCACAGCCTCTGATGTACACGGAGACGCATCCGAGCACGAGATGCTTTGTGAGATGTACATCAGCCGGAGAAAGCCGTTAGGGGGATGCATCAGACAGTTTGCATACTGCCACTGTGGCAGCTCTTTTGGCAGCCAGTCAGATGCTTATCTAGGCATAATGGAGAGAGAGAGAGAGAGAGAGAGAGAGAGAGAGAGAGGCAGTTCTGGAAATGGAAAGGGTTCCATCCCCCTGTCAGCCTTTAAGCTGCTTTAGAGGATTGCTGGTTATTTTTTCTCTCCCTCCCTCTCAAACGTACAGCTGATATCGACTCTGAACCTTAGGGCAGAAGCCCTGAGCTTTCACTGTGCAGCTGCACAAACAGGGCAGGGACAAGACAAGCTGCTTTGTCTTGGCTTTATAATCCACTCATGGGGGACATGTGACGGTAAGTGGGCGGCCAGGAAAGCCCTGCTGCTTCCTGCTTGGGGAATACTCTTAAAAATAGGTGTCTGTCCCCAGCTGACGACAACAGAAACCCTGGTCCGGGCAAGCTGAATATTTCACTAAGCCACACAATGTTTTTTGTTTTGTTTTCAAATGGAAATCCCCCAAAATGCCTGCTGTGACATAACTGACTGACTCAGCAATGTATGGAAGTTTTATTCTCATTGTGAGTAGGACAAAATTGTGCTTTGCTGAATTACTCATTCATGGGATTGAGGTTAGCAAAATAGGCTACCTCCCTATTCTAAGCAAAGTTGGAGCACCAGAGAAATTCAAGTGCAGACGGATTTAAAAAACTACCAAGCAACCTTTCTGTTACAGAACTAACGTGGATCTGATCTTCACCATGGAGGTTTTTACAATTCAAGCTTTGACAGTTTGGTGATTGGTTCGCACATCACATTAGGCCATATTCACATGGATATATGCATACATACACAAGCCTACCTTATGAAATGCTACATGCATGCACAAATGCCTGCATACTCTGGAATAATCACAAACTTTCCTTCTTGAAAAAGTAGATATTTTAATTAATCAAACCATAAACATATACGATTTCAATGAAACACAATGGTAAAAATCCCACAGCACCCTCGAGTGGGGACCTGGCAATATCGCACTCTTGTGATTGCAATTCCGTCACAACCCACGAGATGGCGATGATTTAGCAACAATTCTCTTCCCGGACATTAACGAAAGGTGACGGAGAAACCCGAGGTGTACCCCGGAAGCGCATTCTCTGCTGCTGTCTGGTCTCCTTCAGTCCGCTGTTTGAGTGGTGTGCTTCTGCTTCTGCTGTGAGACAGTGTCGGAGCTAGAGTTTAGCTCACGCAGGACACCACGATGTATTGAGAAGGAGTCCCCAAGAAAATAAGCTACAAAATTTTAAGGTATGTAATTTAGCTGTCAGTCGGGAGGCTCTGCTTTAGCGAGCACTCGTTGGTAGCACATAGAGTTAGCATGCTAGCTTCATTTAGGCAATGGAGATTTACCATCCAGTTCCGATGCAGGGGAAGCGCACAGCTAGCCAGCTGCTGCCACTGCTAATACTGCCACTACTGCCCGCACTCTCTGTCTCTCACTCTTTGTGTGCGCGTGCGCGCGCGCCTGTGTGAGGGTGAGAGAGACAGAGAGCGTTCATTTTCAGTCACGACTTTTACACTTATCAATGCAGCAGAGAAGGGTTGTAATCTCAGTCATTAATCTGTACAGGTTCAACTGGACTCCAGGTTGGATAAACCTGGAAACTAGCGTTCATGCCACAGTTTGGAATATGTGAAATTGCTCAATAGAATTGAGTGCAATTACCCAACAGGACTAATGTCTTTCTGTGAATATTACTGTAAGTCAGTGGAATGACTTTTAGGAAGTGAAAACAATCACAGTTATATTTAATTGAATTGGTTTGGGTGGAAACCTCGGCTCAGTTGTAGTGGTAACTTTGAATGTGACTTACTGTTAGTTAAGTACTTGCAGTGTCACCACATTGCTATGAATAGCCATCACTTAATGGTTGTGTTTTCCTGGGAGTGAAAAGGGAACATTTGCCACCTCGTGGACACACAATTTAGTTTTCTGCTAGATGTATTTACTAATATCTAATACCAAAACAATGGAGTGTTCAGTTTCCATCGGTACCGATAGAGAGTTGACGTTAGTTTGAAGTGTTGTTGCCTGTACTGCATTTTCCTGAAAGGCATTTCTAAGTAATATGTTCAACAAAGTGAAATATTCGTACCTTTATGAATCTATTAGACTGCATTGTGATTTGCTTGTTTATTATAAAGTGTTGGCTGAGTTTTAGCATATTGATTAAAATATTTAGATTAAAGATTTAACATATTGTGGTTGTGTGCATGTTTTTTTTTTCAGGTGTTCCATCAACACATACTTCATTCCGAGTGCCACTCCTGGAGATACACACCAAATCATGTTGTTATAAAAAAGAATACAATAGGTAGGTTGTCCAACATTTTTGTGGGAGATTTTTCTTATTTTTTTTATTTTTTTTTTTCACAGAGCAGATGAAGCATCGGGAGCAATCTGCAAAATGACTTACTTTGTGTCTGCTATTGCGAAAACTGGAAGAGTGACATTCCATTTGTTGAGCTTTCTAGTTGTCTGGTAGTTTTCTAGGGTGGAAGTGTCGTAGATTTTGGTTAAACTGTCTGTACCAGAGAGGATTTATTAAGTAACTGACTTATTTGCCATTTGAATGTTTTTTAATTTCTTTCTGGCATTGTGTAAGGGCAAATATATATATACCCAATTAGAGGTAAAATGATAGGCATGCAAGTGAACATTGATTAGCAGAAATGGGAAAACAAGATTTCAAAGATAATTTGGTTGGACTTTTGTTAAGCTGTGGAATAACTTGAATGGACAAATGTTTAAAGAAGTTGTAGTTATCGTCACTGTATTGTTGTAATTACATAATAGGATTACAATGAATTTTCAGTTGTATATTGAGTCTTGAGCTGCTTTAAAAGCCAACCCTCTGGTGCTTCACATGGTAACTGTTTTTGCAAAGTAGGCCTTTAAACTAAAACCCTGTAAATAACTTGCATATTAAATAATTGTAATAAGCACTCAAAAAGGATTCTAAGTCGGCTCGTTTTGTGTGTTATTTTTTAACCTACTTTTTGTAATGTAATTGTGAAACATGCAATTACTAAATTATAAAATTCTTTCAGGACTGTTTAGAGATGTAGTTTTTGTTTCATCTAATTTTTGTAGACCTTAATTACCAGGCCTAGCTATGGCAGAATAAGTGATGACCCTGTGAAGTGCTCTGAGCATTGATGGCCGCTGGGTATGGATGTGAGGGAGGAGCTGTTGTGTTGGACCCTCTGACAGCTGGACAAGCAGCTGGTGTGGCTCTTAAGGACCTCCCTTTTATTGACCATAGCAAAATCAATATGCCTTAAACTGGCAAAGATCATTTTCTGTGACGCTAACTCAGAAAGAGAAAAACAGCATGTTGAACAGTTTGCAGTTGAATACACTTTTAAAAAGTCAACATAGGCGCCCCGTTAAAGGTACGCATAAAGTTTCTACAAATAACATTGCCAGACTGTGTTTGCTTATCACGTCAAATTGATCTTCTTCACTATTATATTTCTTGACATACTGTCAAGTTTCATAATCAAACAGGGAATAATGAGGAGAGGTGAGGGTTCTGAACTGAAACCTCAATATCAAACTTCATCATTATTTTTCTCAACAAAGTGTAATGCTGCCTGCCCGTTATTTTACTTTATTAACCGAGCTCTTGTATCCAGAATTATCTGAGCTTCAATAACCGATTTTCTCCAGTAATTACGACATGCTGCTATGATTAGTTAACAGGAAGGGAACATATGAGCCAATTCAAATGGTCACTACCTCTTTTTGAGCTGACTCTTTCGATGTTTGAAATAATGCTCTCTAACAGAGGCACTGTTGTGTTCTGTCTTTATGTCCAGCTTTGATCAATGTGGTGCAGAATAATGTAGTTTTTTTTCTCAAGACATATTGTCTGTGCTTGCATTATAAGGTTGTGCACGCTGCCATGACAGTGATCCTAGTCAGCTTGAGACCTCCTTGTTTTATTATGCTCAATGGATAACAAAACTGCTGCTGGTTTATTTTTAAAGATACTCAAACATAATACAGTATGTGGTCACATTTAATAACACAGTGTAGCATTATACCAGAAAAAATAAATTGAAATACCATAATATAAACATTTTCTAATTATTAGAAAGAGGATGATGTATACATTGCTTTCAAAGGGAAAACGAACAGCAGTCTCTGTGCTAGCAGCCTACCCCCTGAAAATGGATAGTCCCTCTAACCCTAACTTGATCACTAACAAAGCTATAAACAAACACAAGCTACCAGCTGTTACTGTTTCTCATGCACATGCAGAGATTTTTTTTTTTTTTTTTTTGACAGTCATGAAAAAGGTTTGGAAAGGTTTTTCAGGACACACGCTGGATTAGCTTGACTTGGTTTCAAGACCAGCACAGCGAAAATTTGCATTTCCATGATAATAATCTAGCTATGTGAAGTGATGACATTTGTGTCTTTTTAAGTTCAGTTTAAAAGTAGTGGGATGATCTGGGTTTTGACTAATGGTCAAAAGAGAATGTAAACCCATTTTATTTCCTACAAATACTTCACATTAAAAGTTATGCTTTGTTTTTAATTTAAAGGCTGTTACTCTGAATTGGAGCCCGACAGATGTATCAGTTTGGCCGATATTGGCCTCTCACAGACATATTGGTATCGGTGTATATGTTGGGTATAGTATTGGCCAATATCCAAAAATATGGTTTTAAATAAGACATTGCAGAGAACTGATGGGGTGATTTATATTAAATTTTCAGTGAAGGTTACTGTTTCAGTGCACTGCTGTCATTTAAGTCAGTAAAAGTCTGTAAATGATTCTGCCTCAAATTGCGTCTCTTTGTTATAAATATTTCATATCCTCATTTGAAGGATCACTGCGAAAAATGTGTCTATATTGGCCAATATCATATGTCGGAACTTTTTTTAACTCCCAGATATTGGTATCGATGTCGGCTCCAAATATTTCATATCGGTCAGGCTCAACTCTGAACAGCAGATTGAGGGAATGTTTGGTTGCCGTTCGATAGTTGGAACAGGATTTCTATAGGGCTCAAAGAGAAATGATGAATGTGGACATTTAAAAATGTCTTTTTCTCTAGTTGACCGGACATGAGTTTTAATTTTTGCAACCACACTTGTTTGAGAGGGAGTAGTGTAGTCGTGCCAGTAGAGAAACCAACTTTTTCAATGTCGTACCCCTCCCAGTCTCCCTGCTTTTCCTGTGTGCATTGACACGTTAAATTCTCGTATGAAGCAAAGCAGATGCCAGCATTTGTGTTCTCTTCCAGAGAACAGATGTCAGTGGATATGTGTCCGTTCTATACAGTTGAATCTGACATACTGTTTAGACTGGGTCTCTCAGGCACCAGGTTCAGCTTTGCAGCACTGACCCATCCATGACCAATCCAAGTTTGCTTTTTATGAAATTGAAATAATTGTATTTTATCTTTTGCACACACACACACAGAGAACAATAGTCTAGATGCAGAGGTGAACTAATTGTATTAGTCATGCTGATTTTGTTTTAGATTTGCTGTCAGAAAGTGGCTATCGTTGTCAGGTATTGAAATCGAAATTAAAATCACATGGTCTTTGTGCAAGATGGCCTTATGTAAGTCTTTATATTTTCTTGGAGAACTTAAACTGGTGTGTCTATAACCAACTCGGTTGTGCTTCATAAATGTGCTACTTTAAGCTTAAATGCAAAGTATGATCAAAATCTTTTCTAAAAGTAATACTATGATTTATTTGGTTTATATTACTTCATTTCACATGAAATCAATGTGGCTCAAACGGGAACTGTAGCTGATGTGTCACTGCAGAAAGACATCTTTGGTGGTTTGGCTTTTCAGTACTGCTGCGTTTGCTTCAAAGGATTACATTAGTCTATACAAGAACACTACACCTACAAATGCATTGAGTACTTTTACCTTACAATTTGAGTCAATGAGGTGCCCTAATGAGGACTAATTGTGGCTGATAAGGTATAAAAGCTTGTTAAACTGCATTCTTCAGTACGAGGTGGTTATCTGGCCATTGTTTTTTATTTTAGTAATTGAGAACCTATATACAAGGTTCATTGTCAGTGATGGGACTCACAATAGGGCACTCAGACCATTTGCACATCAAGTTCATTCAGCCTTTCCTGTTTTTTGTTGATGACAAACGTCAGATTGGCATCTTTACTGTCATGTCAGTACTTTATGCATTTAGTTACAACTGTTGAATATTGGGGCTATGTATTACAGTTGAATATGCACATAATATAGTGCAAAACAATAATTAGGATGTTACAGGTCTCGGTGTGAGAACCCATAAACAGGTAAGAATATGGCGGTTGGGAGGTTATGTTAAAGGGCTGTTGAAACAGGATAAAAAGAATGGCACAGTGCGACGATGTCTTTCTCCATTAGCCTCCTCAAGCGGAATGAGCAAGTTGCAAGTCAGTCATTCACAAATAAAGTCCCGGGGAAAGATTTCGATCCCCACACTGCCTCCTAGCGGCACTAGGAAAATCATACTGAGAATAGTGATGTTGGGAGGAGATCTTGTATTCAACTAAGAGAATAAATGTAAATAAAATGTAAAATGTAATGTAAAATAAATGTCCATTTTTGTGCAAATACAACGTTTCTCTTACACACAATGAATTATGCCCCCAGTAATAAAGAAAAATGTATACACAACAACATAAATGTGACCGTACATTTTTGTGTGCGTCACAATGATGTAATAAAGAAAAGGCACTGTTTAAATGGCACAGTAAAGTCATATTTGTCTTGGTCATTTGCTGTCTTGTATATATATGATGACAAATCCTGTCTTTTCAGTAGTACTGATTATTAATCTGTCTGTCCTAAATGATTAAAGAGTCTAATTCACTTTCACATAAATTAATTGTTAACATTGTTCATTTTTATGAAGTGGAATCTGACTTGAGTATGTGCCTGAGAGGAGTAATGCTGTATACTCCATCAGTATTTTAGTGTAGAGAAACTGATGTTCTTTGAACTGACCATCTGGATGATCTATAGTAAATTGCAATATAGGTAATGCCAAAGAATCATAGATTATAAAGGCATTTTAATAGCCCTGTGAGTCACAGCAAAATCCAAAAGCAGGTTGTTGGTTGTACAGTTAATTGTTAGCCCATAGTACACGTCCATCTACCTCAGCTGCAAGATCAGTTTTCTTTGAAAACTCAGGGCAGCAATTGATCAATCTTAAAATTGCGGCTTTCTTCTCCCAGGCCAGTTTTGAATGTTTTCTTGCGACCTTGACATAAATACATACAGGGAAACTTCAGTGACTAATGTCTCCTGTAATAGTATCTGGATGGCTCAAAGGCTCTGACCTTGAAGAGTTGAGACGGACTTCGACTTGAGTTTCTTAAAAAATGTTCTTTGCCCAGCAGCGTGGTGTAGTTTGTCTGTCATTCTATCACTCTCTAACATCACACTGCTTGAACTGTGTGATCCCTCTGAAATGACCGCTTATCCCCTCAAAGATGAAGTGCATTTGATTAAAGCTATAGTCTACTTATGCAGTATGTATACTAATAAGTATTTTTTTTTAGAGACAATAATCCTAAATCTTATTGTGCTTGACTTCCTCTCTTCCCAGGGCAGGATGCAGTCTTCAAACCACCGACTGCGAGATATAGAGCAGCACCACCCGCTGCTGTCTGCGGGGGCAGATGTCGAGACAGGAGGCCTGGCAGCTGGAGTGATCGTCGGGGGTCCCCATGTGGGTCACGCAGCTGGAAACCGCACACTGTGGTTCATTCATGACGGCTGCGGGATGGTGTGTGCAACCATGACCTGGTTCCTGGTGCTGTACGCTGAATTTGTTGTGAACTTCGTCATGCTGCTGCCTAGCAAGAGCTTCTGGTACTCGCTGCTAAACGGGGCTGCTTTCAACTCCCTGGCCGTGCTAGCGTTGGCCTCGCATCTGCGCGCCATGTTAACTGATCCGGTAAGGATTTTAAGGAGAGTAACAGAGGGCAGGATTGAGAATGCTGATTGATGAAAGAGAGAGTTTGATTCCTGCACTTACTGTTAAAGCAAAATGCTAATGGTTGTTTAAGTCAAACTAATTTGGCAGCCAAGTCTCAGGCAGAATAGCTATTTCCCCAAAACTGCCAAACTAATCTTCAAACTATCTCTAATTTGATAACTCCTATCCTCCTACAGTTTGCTGATGACAGTGCAAAACGAGTGATTACTCTTAGAGAGTTGAGCCACTTCATGCTTTTGGATTGTAGGTTGAATATTGTTAGTGATGCTGCTGTAAATGTGACTCTTTATTACACAGATAATCTGGGTGAACTAAATATATGTTGAAAGCTCCACTGGTGATTTGCAGCTCAGCCTTAACAATTCCTCCATTTAAAAGCCCAAAATGATATACAGAAGTTAGAAGTGCAGTAATATGTTACGCTGTTGTTTTGAGTTAGAGATTGACTAGAGTTTATTAGTGCGTTACACTGGTAGTTCGAGTAGGTTGTGACTTATTGAGGTTATGACTATACTGTAAGCTCCGAAACCAAAGACTAAAAATAACCAGCAGAATCATTGTTTTCAGGAATTTCAATCAGAAATCAAATCAAGCTTACTTAGTTTCAAAAAAAAAATAATTATTGGAACAGTGCCTACATGTAGCAGGTGTTTAACACATTTTTAAAAGCTTGGAAGTTTAAAATTACTGTATACTAAAGGAAGACGTGTTGAATACTGAGCTGTAATAATAGGATTGTTCGTTCGCGTTGGTATTAATATCTGAGAACTTTTGTTGTTGTGGCTTTCGCATCATTTTTAGGGTGCAGTTCCGAAGGGCAACGCAACTAAAGAGTACATGGAGAGCTTACAGCTGAAGCCTGGTGAGGTTATCTACAAGTGCCCCAAGTGCTGCAGTATCAAACCTGAGAGGGCACACCACTGCAGGTAAGTCTTAATGTTGTGTCCAATGTCACACAGGTTTACAGTGTGACATGATCCTTAATCCTCCAAATTGTACTGATGAAAACATCTGTGTAGGCATATTGGGTGTAAACAGGAGGTGTAGCTGATGACATTATCAACCTTTTTTGTTTCTTGCCTACAGTATTTGTAAAAGATGCATCAGGAAGATGGATCATCACTGTCCCTGGGTCAATAACTGTGTGGGAGAAAAAAATCAGAGATTCTTTGTACTTTTCACTGTAAGTCCACAAAAGTGCTTATGGAGTTGTACTTTTGAAGTGATGTGTCAACTATTACTGATGCACATTTCACACACCTTCATTTCATTGAGTGACTTGATGTTAATTAAAAAATATTAATGGACAAGTTTATGTTAACCCTTGCCTCTAGAATTTGCCATTAGTGTTGCCTCCCATACATGTTTTTATTTACTTATTTATTTATGTACTCACACTGAAGGAAAAGCATGGCAAAATTGTTAAAGTAGCTTCAAATGGTGACAGGAACTTTTGGATGTTTATGTGGCTGAGCAGTACAAGTGCGATAATTGAATTGATATGAGAGTAAAGGTTGTTACTGGAAATGCCCTTCCTCATTATCGGCAGCTGGTTAGAATGAGGGTCCCCACGTATCATAGTAACTACAAGTGGCAACAACTCCTCAATTTCTCTCTCACTCTTTTTGTGTTCTCTCTGCAGATGTACATAGCCTTGATTTCTGCCCATGCCCTGGGCCTCAGTGGTATGCACTTCTTCACCTGTATTAAAGCTCAGTGGAACGGTAAGAACTCTGTACTGCAGCATCAAGTATGCAACAAAGAGAATTTCAGGAAGACGGGGTCATGAATCAGAGATAAGGCTATTTATACAAGCGATTGAAAATTGCTAAAAATATGAGGAGAGAATCATGGAGGAAAAAAAAGATTGCATTGCAGGTTCTTACAACAGCGTTACAAAGGTCATTGTAATCGTGTTACACAATCATCACAGTGCTGCCTTTGATCTTTTCCTGTTCTATTGGGTGGGTCACTCAGAAGATATTAACCAGAAATCAAAAAACCTTTTTTTTTTATTCTGAGATTCAGCTTCTGCTTTTCTCTACAAACTGATAACCCGAATAGCAAGCAAGGACTTTTCACTATTTTGTCTTCTGTGCTGCTTACCAGTATTGAAAGCTGCTGTGACGGATGGAAAATGAGTCAGGTTTACACTAGGACTCACACTTGGTCTGCACAGGTTTAGTTTTTCCATTAGTTATAATCAGGTCACAGTTTGGGGTTGAATGCTTTAGAGTTACTGTGTACACCTCCGGTCCTACATTATGTTACGAGCAGAAGTGAAGCATTGGTTATACAAAATGAATGGAGTCTCTTCTCTTGATCATTTAGTGTCATTTGTCATTAGAGTTGTCCTTTGCAAAATAAATAACTGCCCCTTTTTGTTCTCTCTGTTCCTGTGGCCAGAGTGCAGTAACTTCTCTCCAGGGGTGTCTGTGCTGCTGCTGATCTTCCTCTGTCTTGAAGCCATCCTCTTCCTCACTTTTACCGCTGTAATGTTTGGAACACAAATCCACTCCATCTGCAATGACGAGACGGTCGGTATCCACTGCACCCCATAAGCTTTGTTCTCCTCAACAAGCTGTGTGTGTGTGACTGCGATGGCCACTGCACGATGAGGCCATTTAGGAAAAAATAAAAAAAAGAACCTAAGTAATGGATAACGTACAGAGAGCCTAACAGGGTCACGGAGTAGTCTTGAAACGCTTCCACAGGGGATAAGCTAGGTTCACTATTATGTGGATACGTGAATACTTACTAAATGAAGTTTGAAAAAATATTACTTGTAAGATTGTATTAATTAAAACATCTTGTCCATAGCTTCCCTTAAAAATTGTAACTGGAAGGCTGTGTGGTGCGGCCCTAAAACAATGTGACACTGTCTTTAACCATATCATTAAACACTGTTCATATCACAGTATTTCTTATCAAAAGTTTTTCCTAAATGCTACTGAGGTTCGGATAACAATTTCAAATATCAAAATATTTTTGACCGATGATTTATAGTCAGTGACTGTACTGGGACAAAAATGCAATGAGATGTGTGTGGATTTAATGCGGATTTAATGACAGAGGCGGGTGAAAGCCAATATTCAAGCAGGGAGAACTCTCTGATGAGTTAAGATTACATTATTTTACTGTAATGGGGCTTTTAAAACCAAGAAAAGATGACACTTATGCCATGTCACAATGTAATGATGTCCAGAATCTCAGATGATATATATATTTTCATATCACTAAAACGATATATATCGTAGTTGTTGCCCAACCTCTATTACACTGCAAGATTGAAATGAGTTCCATGTACTGTATGACTTTAGATACTCATCTCTATAAATGCTTTATTAGTGTGCTTTTTTGATCGACGTTTTGGTTTTTGGTCAGGATTGTATGCGCTGGTATATTCACTTATTTATCCTTTTATACCTCTTTTTGTTCTTTTATACAGTTTCCAGAGTGGGTTTTTTTTAGGTTGACCACAGTATTGCTGCTGTTTCATTAGAATGAATAATGTCTCTTTAATGTATCTCCAAGAAACGTTTTCTTGTTTTGTTTTTATCAAGGTATGAACAAAATGACAATAAAGTCCGATTTGATTTTCTTACTGTGCCAAGGAGCCAAAGGAAATAACCACCTGATGGGGAGTCTTTTAATAACACAGTGGCGTGAATGTCTTACAGGAGATTGAACGACTTAAGAATGAGAAGCCCACGTGGGAGCGTCACATGAGGTGGGACGGGATGAAAGCTGTATTTGGGGGTCCACCCTCTCTGCTGTGGTGTAATCCATTCACGGGCCTGCGTCTGCGGCGCCTGTTGCTGTTGACCCACAGTCGCCGTGGAGGGTCAGAGTTTTCCGTCTGAGAGGAGGGCAGACTGTCGGGACTCACCAAAACGTAACTGTCTCTAAAGCAGGATGGCCAGAGCTGAGATGGACCTCACCGCCCTGAGGCTGTCCTCAATGGATGGGGGACAGGGGGAGACTGGCAGGTCCAGTGGGACCCAAGTGCATAACAACCCCCATGGAAAGAACTCTCACATGCTGATGTAGACCTGACACCTTTGGCGAGTAGGCTGAATAACTGGAATATTGTTTCTAACATGACCAGCGTTTTGGTTTGTTTGTGTGTATTTTGGTAAAGTATTTAACTCAAACGAGTCTTTTATTCCTTGTGAGGCCGTCCAAAGTGTTGTTTAAACCCAACTCACGCACTTTCAGTACTGAGGCAGTTAGTTTTCTTTTTGGGGCACACGAGATTCAAGATGAATGTTTTTTGGTTTTTTTCAGGGTTTTTTTTGGGGGGGGCGGGGGGGGGGGCGGACAGAAACGTATCTTTCATCATCCTTGGAGCCAGACAACAGGATCTCAGTGGAGAAATGCTTGAAAAGTGCTCTGCTGGACCCAGACAAGGGAACAGAGGACATCCACTACCTACATGACGCTTGAGAAAACTGGAACTGTGCTGCCTCTATTTGCATGTTTAACAGGTCAATCAGTCAGCATCTCAGCGAGGAAAAGAGGCGTTTACTGTCCTAAAATGGATGAACCGGCTACGTTGATCAAGCCTCATTCTAATTCGACATGAATGAGTAGCTTCTCCTGTCCGTCCTCCTTTGTCATTGTTCCCTATGTGTGCTGAACCTGTGGATTATTGAGGTTACTGACTCATAGAATTTTTTTCAAAATGAAAACTGCTGAAGCTTCATTATTGCAGTACTCCTAATCAGCTGACCACAGTGAATCACTGGAGATGACTACTATTATTCTGACGTATCATTGAGTTAAAATGGGCATTTTGTATTAGTCGTATGTGTCCATGAATTTGCCATTCCTTCACTCCTTTATGCTGTTTCCTTCATGTCTCTGAAAACAATCCACGACCTGTGTCTTTATAAGAGTGATTCATGTTGAACAACTGAATGTCATTGAGTTCCGATGGTGAAAAACACTTCTTTTTTTGCTCTCTGTGGAAAACTGGCTACATGTGTATAGCAGGATCCAGATAGAAAAGACTTCAAAGCATTAAACTCTCACAAACAACCCAACAAACCCTCGAGATGGAGCCAAGTTTCAGGCATGATATCTTTGCATGCACTGCCACATTTCGAAAAGGATCATTTGAAACACTAGCACAACCTCCTTTGGCTTATCCTGAGCTCTCATTTGAATGGAAACTAAAGCACTTTGCTGAAAGGGGCTGAGGTACTAGGCTCATCAACCAGGCCTGAATACTGAACACTGAAAGTGTCGGGGAGCTCAGTAGATGCATGCGAGGGCTTTCCTACCTCCACTTCAGAACTACCGGGCCTGTAACATCTAGTGGCTGTAGAATGATACTCTCCCAGTGTTAGTGGAACTGGAAATATCCATGCCTTCAAAATCATTCAGTCAATGGATTTTGTTATTGTTGCCATATTTATGAGAGTGTTTCCTGATTTTTAGAACAACTTCCTACCATCAATGGAAACTGGTTGCATTTGGTGAGTGTGGCTTTTTAAATCTACAAGTTCAGGATTTAGAGTGAATTCTCGACTGACGGGCAGATATTATGAAAATATTGTCAAATCTGGACTATCTACAATATATAAAGTCTAGTTTTTATCTTGTGTTTGACAATATACCACTGTTTGTTCTCATGTGTGGTTGTCGAAGGAAAGAACTCTGTCTCCGCTGTTTACAATAACAAAATCTACTCTGTGGCTGTAATGTTTGAAGAAACATGCTGTTTTTAGATTGTAAAACATCCGTTTTGGGACTAACGGGACAAAAAACTGAAAGTTAAATGATATCAGGGTATTTTATTAATGCTGGCCTCTTATTACTCACATCATCTCAGCAGCAGTATTCTGAGTAACTTTTGGGAGAATATCCTAACATGCTCAATATACTTAATTATTACACTACTGTACCTAATTAATGTGCTGTTAAATGAAGAGTTAAACTAAACCACTATGTATTAACAAACTACATCTATAAAAACATAATAGGAAAGGCCCTGCTGTTAAGTTTGGCAGATGCAAGGATATGTTGCTTTACAAGCAACAGTTGTTGTTAAAAATAGTTAACAGCTGATGGTGGCAGAAATTTTACTCAGAGTCAATGAGAGGCCTAAATCTAACAAACACAATCTCTTTAGAGTAGAGGCAAATATCAGAAAGATTCGGGGTAACTGGCTGGACTAATATACTGTTCAACAGTAGTTACATTTGTAGGGAGTAGCAGAACATCAGAGCTAATTATGGATTGACAAAGATTGCTGTGTTGACTGAATACAAGTATTTGGTGTTGACTGGTATAGTTTGGGTAACGATTTGTGTTTGATTGAAGCATTTTTCACTAGAATAGCTCTCTTTCATAACCTGTGTCAGATGATGTGATCAAAATAAAGTGGGATACTGTTTCAGGGTATGTAGTTCAATAGAATCAATGAGTTACACCAGAAGTTGTATTTTCCCCATCTTCTGCTGTATGACTTAAAAGAATACAGTCACCCTGTGGAGGGGGGTTGTTTGACAATGATCAAAAACTGTGTAAACCAACACTACACTATTCTGTCAATGGTCACGCTTGATAAAAGGGGCGTATGCAGATAATCTAGAACATTTTGTGAATTATAGTAATGATTCCTAACGAGATGGATGCTTGATCCCTGAATTAGCATTAACATCGCCATGAACAGTTGGGGAAGGTTTTGTTTCCTCAAGAACAAAAGCCCTTAAGCTTTATAAAACAAATATAAAGGTTAATATTAACAATATATAGATGGAATGTTTTATTATTTTTGTTAAATTAATGTAAAATATCTTACAATGTCTTATATCATTAATGTCATCCTTTTACATAATAAACATGATTAAATTAAAGTTAAAACTTGTTATTTATTTGTCCAGCATACACTGTTATTTCCTGCCCCTGGATTTTGTTTCCGGATAACTTGTGGGTGATTAATACTATATTGCAAATCTGCCTGAAGCAAATTGTTGCTCGATTTTCTTAATGTTACCTCCCTAACAGAAAGCTTCAATCCTCCCAAGACACAGACATGCTAAAAAGTGAGAGATAATACCATAAGAAATACAAAACAACGTAAACACAGGCGAGTGTTTGAACAGTGCATGAATATGAAGACGCAGGTAAGATATTAAAACAAAATAAAAGTGTACATAGATGGTAGGGGTTTCAATGTATGAAATAAATTAAAATACATTTTCAAATAAATGAAATGTATACATTTCGGGCAAAAAGAACTGAAATATATACCACCTCCAAAAAATAAAACGTAAAAAGACATCAGAAGGTTCCCTGACGATATTGTCTTCTTGCCACTTGATGGCAGTATCCTGTTTTCTGCACGTGTGAGAGCCGCCAAATATTCATAGAAGAAATCTAAACGCTTTCTGTTGGTCAGGGCAAGTGATGAACCAATCAACGGCAGAAGTGGGCGGGCCTTCCAAGTTTTACTGCCCCACCCACCGCCCTCCCCCCTCCTTCCGTTTAGAGTCTCAGGAAGAAGACGCGATGCGAATATGGCAGCAAAAGAAATTGTAAACAACCGCCAAAACGATGTCGAGCCTCTCGTTAACCGCTGGTTAACGGACTTCTACTTTTCTCTGGCGCTAGAGTTCTTCAAGAAGGAGAAGTACGAGGACTTCTTGGACATTAGGCACGTACTCGACAGTAAGTGACAAACCAACTGGCGTTGTCAAACTTCTATTAATATGTACGTCAGCTCGTTGTGTCCAGCCGACTTTGGTGATGCCAGACATTTTTTCAGTAGGTCCACTATCCTAAATGTCTGAACGTTACAGGACAGGTTTGAAATTCGCTTAATTTCTCTCACCGACAGAGTTAACGATGTTATCCGAAAGTTAACGTTTACTATTTTAGCTAGCCTCTGTGTTTCGGATTAACGTGCGACCTGGTTATCTGGTGACTGTCACCTGAATGAGTATGTGGTTGTCCTGGTCGCACGTTAGTATAGCCGATGTAAACAGGAAGAGAGAAGTCTTTGCAGCTTGTTGTAGTATAGCGGGTCACGTAGAATAACTGTTTAGCCTTTTTAAAGCTCATTAATTGTCTTATTACAAGGTGTCCTGCTTCGCCCACTTGAGATCACAGATGTTACGCAAATAAAGATCCGAGTTTTGCAGTTCCTGTCCCGGATAAATGAGGGCGAAAACCTTGGTAAGATCATCTTGAACCCCTTCATCATTTAATATCTGAATAGTTGTCAACAATGGTTATAGTTGGGGATCACATTTAACAGCGTCCACTGTATCTACAATTTTCTCTCTATGCATTGTTATAGTAGCCAGTGAGAATAATTAAGTTGCATTAAGCTCTGATGTGTCGCATGTCAACCAGCTCTTAATTCTTAATGTAATGTTTCAGGAGATGTGTGTGGACATCAACAGTCACAAAGTTGTGCAATGGGAATTTCAAATAAATGTTTATCTTGAAGGTGATGATATGGAAAAAACTTTATTTAACATTAACATTATTTCCATTATTTTCTTATCATATTGGATGGATTGTCATTAAATTAATCATCAGTCCAGATTGATAGATTGTTGCCCACCATTAAAGGGCTCTGTCTAGCATTACGAAACCAGTAATTTATAAATCCAGATGAACATATAATAGAAAACAAAATTATTCTGTTTCTGCATAGATTTACAACATCCTAAACCTACTAGCTATGTTTACATGGACACAAATATTCGGAATAAAATGCTGATCAGAATAAAAATGCTTCATGTAAACACGTCGATTGGAAGATTCTGATTCGATTCGGCCCATTCGGAAAGAAATTATATTCCGATCGAGAGGGTTGGTTTATGCGGATCCTTATTCCAAACCGCGTCCATGTACACACTTATTCTGCTCGCGACTTCCTGTTTGGGTAAATATTACCCTCACTGTGCATGTGTGCTGCTCATGTCCTCCCGCTCTCTCCTCATGTAACGCAGGAGCATTATGCATTGCTGAGCCTGTAGCTTTTTCACGGACAACAATAGAAACAAGCAAAAAAGTGCAAAGTGTAGCCACATCGGCGTTTGTTTAAAGCACAGGTGAAGGTACAACTTCGTCTTTTGTGGGTATGTTAGGGAAATTAAACAAATCTGTCATGTCATGTCAAAATGCTGCTATCCTGATTAAAGCTTGGTGTATGTATACGCACATCATGATTGGATTATTTGATGTAGCTTCCATATAAACAGTGGATTGCGAATTTCCAAACCCTCAATTTTTTAATCTGATTAACAAATTTTGCATATGTAAACATAGCTACTGAAACTTAAAAAAATGTCTGAGTAGTTACACAATTTGCGATTTGATTGAATATGGTATGTGAGTGTCACAGTTACATAAATTATAAATAAATAATGTGATAAAATGTTTGACACCATTAAGATAATTCCGAATGACACTGAGTTAAATTACACAAAATACAACAAAAAAATACCTAACTATACCAGATTGGGGGACAAAATATCAAGCTTTATGCAACTCCCACATGTGGCATTGATGCCAAACAAAATGCCAGACATAACTGTAAACTATAAAACCAAATGCAAGTGACCCATTGGGATCCAGACGTTGCATTGTATTACATTGCATTGTGTATTGATATGTCTTTTTCCACAGATGTATCATTTGAGTCGGATCACATAAGTCCTCTGGAGTCGGCTTTAATTTTGCTGGAACACATCAATCAGGAATTTTGTATTCCTCAGCAGGATTTTGAAAATGTTTCCAATTTACTAAAAGAATTGGTAAGTCTTTTTCATTACTTTGTTTCACCCTCTTTGATGCCTTTTATTTGTCATTGCAGTTTTCATTCATGTTCAACATCGGTTCAGTTGTTACTACTAGTGAGGGCATGCAAATAATAATAAGCAATGATACAATACAAATAAAACAACTGTTAATCAAATGGTTTTATTCAAATTATGATCTGAATGCTGCTCACTTGCTTGTACACCTAACCATGCTGGTTTAGGATGAAACCACACCAACTGTGCACCAAAAAAAAGAAAAGCCAGGAAATTTTATGTAACAAATTCTCTGTTATTTTGGACTTTAGATCTTGGTGATATACATTAAAAACAACGACTTTGACAAAGCAGAAGAGTTGCTGAGGAAACACTTTCCTAAACCAATGGTTGGCAAGGTGAGTTTAGCAACAAATGCAACATATTAAGTAATAAACTCCAGAATTTCAGTCAAAACAGTCAAATCACCACTGAACTCCTGCTTGGCTAGTGCATTATGTTATTATGTTATTGCACTATTACAAAAAATCCCTGATGCCTATTTTTGAACAAAATGGTTTAAATAATCCATGTGCTGATATTACAATTAATGAGAGTGCTTGAAAATTTGAACATTAAAAGTGTTAAGTGCAAAAATATAAATAATTAAAACTGAATGCAGTTTTCTGACCTGTATTTAAGACAAGATATTAAGTGTTCAAATGATGAACATTGTTTTGCAAATGTGCATTCATTTGGAGTTTGAGGCTTGTAACATGTTACAGAAAAGTTGGCACACAGGTATGTTTACTAAGTTTTAAATCACCTACTGTTTTCATTCATTAACACTCAGTACTACTTCAAAGCCAGGCTGTTGCAGGAATAAGCAGTGGGGGAGTAACATAATGTAACTGATCTGCAGTCTGTGCAGGACCTTTTTTGTGGTTTAAACTAGAAACTCAGCTTGTTTGTCTGAAGATACTGTTGATGTCCCTTTGGGCTCCGTTTTCAACAGCAGCTCCAGTCTTTTTTTACTGTAGCGCAGCATCGAACCTAGAGTTTTTCGGTCCGTTGCACCCTTAATAGTGGAGGATGTAATTTTAAAACGGACATATTCTGAGTGGAAGCTTCTTTTATTCCACATATTGCTTGGAACTGAGCATTAGTTGTGTTCTTACAAATGTCTATTTCTCACTCCATCATGGGCACCAACACACCTATATCATCACAAAAGCACTCTTTAGAACTGGTCCTTTTCTTCTGTATCCCAGATGGTATGATTTCTAAAAACAGTTTGAAATGTGGACTCTTCAGATAGTGTACACTTCTCCACTTGAATGTGTTCATCTTGTCCTGGAGAAATCGGTGGTTTCCGTATTTTGTTAATGTAGGCTTTTGCATTGCATGGAGTTTCATTTGCTTTTACTGGTTTATAATGGTTTTCTGCAGTGTTCCAGAGCCCATGTAGTGATATCCTATATAATTCTCCCTGAAAGATTTTACATTACAGGCATGCAGGCCCCTAATGGATCTTGTAACCCATTCCAGCCTTGTGCAGGTCTACAATCTTGTCCCTGACATTTTTTGACAGCTCTTTGGTCTTGCCCTTGGTGCTATAGAGATTGTAATGGAAGAAACTGATTCTTAGAACAGGTGAACTTGATACACATGACGAGTTAAGATCAGGAGTATTGGTAATTGGTTGATTGTGTACAGCTGTGTGCCACAGGGGCCCCAGCCAATCTGTGGGAGCCACAATTCTGGGTGAGTTGTTGGGGATCAAATACTTATTTCACTCAAAAAATGCACATTTATAAATTTTATATTGTGTTTTTCTTATGCATTTTTGAATGATATTCTGTCTATTGCCATAATCAGTAAACAACCATAAAAATTTGAGTCTACTAATTTCTTTGTAAGTAGACAAACTTACAAATTTAGCAGGGGATCAAATAATGATTTTCCCCACTGTACATAGTGGAGATAAGAAGTTATTCAGTCTGTTAATTGCTTTAAGTGTATTTGACCTTTTATGTTTGTTGTATTCCAATTGTTTTACATTATTACCTGTGTTTTCTGTAGAAAGCTATATTCATGGGACTCATCAGAAAGAAAAGTAAATCGCATGAAGTCATTGAGCAAATCAACTTCCAACAGTTCAAGCAAGAGATGTTGGCCTTTTGCCAGAAGATCTGCCCGTTCAATGTTCCCTTTCTTCACAAGGTGTGTGGTTATGTATTATTATTATGGAAATGTGAAAAGCTCATTGCATTGAAACATTAGATTTTTTTTTTTTTTTTTGTTGAAGTATTTCCCTTCAGTGATTTGTCAACACATACAAAATGTATACAAAAAGAAATAAAACACACACACTCCTAAAACAAAAATATGACTAGATCTAATGTGCATTTTCATCTAAAGACTCAATCTAAAATAGCTGCCAAAATTAACACTATTTGAGAGTATTGTGTGTTAATGTTTTATTCTTTGTTTTTGAAAAAATATACCCAGCCCTAGTTAACACAAAACAGTGAAGTGCACAATTGTTTTGTTGAAGTATGTGTCCTCATACCTGTGTTTTGTTTATTTATCTATATGTAACAGGCAGCAAAAATGTGTCTTGAAAAAAGACTTGAAGAGCCAGACGACAAGGCAGCTGATCCCGATGAAGAAAGTGAACCTGGTCCATCTTACAGACCACAAGTGAACACCAGTGTCAAGTTTGGACCGTGGTAGGCTCCCGCCTATTAATTCCTTTTAATCAGGCTCGTCACTGTTCTTTTCTTGAAGTGACATATATGCTTTCTGTTAAAGATGCAGTGTGTAAAGTTTGCCACTTCTTGAAGGTTAATCAAAATAAATAGGAGGCAGCAGGGAAAAAAAAAAAAAATCACCAATTTCAGCTCATTATACTGTTTGCTGTTAGTCTTACCTACTAGCTGTTATTAGCTAGTTATCTCAACTAGCTGCACAGCCACTGGCTCTATTGTGACTACAGTCTACCAAGAACTGAGACCTGAAAAGTTTTAGAAATTAAAATGTTGGCAACCCCCAGCGGCGGCAGCCCACTTTCTGCCAGGAGATTCATTTTCAAATGATAGAGCATAGTTGTTGTTGATTTGTGGTATGCTAGCTTTATAATTTTTAGACTACTGAACTATTCAAAAAACCATGACCCAACCCTGGTCTTTAGCACGTGTTTAAATCATCTTTTATAGATTGGCCAAGCAGTTGGTAAAATATTTCGTAATGTGCTTGTTTTTTTGAAAGCCAGTCAAAAACATCAGCAAGCCCATTTGTATTTTTGTTTTTTGGCATGAAACTGCAAGAGAGAGAAAAAAGATGGCATGTAGAGTCAAAGAAGAGTGCAGCACACTGCCCCACTGTGTGGCTGAATTAGAATTAGTTTAGTAATTTAAAGTCTGATCATGAAAGAAATGGTGTAATACTCAATAAAACCAACAAACCAAGGGAAACTCACAAGCTACTCCATTTGATAAATTATTTAAAGCAAACAAACCTATAGTGATGAATAGATTTAGTTAGTTTACCTTGCTTCAGGCTGCAGTGTATGTTGGTCGGCCTCTCTTTGTTATTGTTTGTTACTGCGGATCACAGCTCCACTCACTTAAAATTAGAATCTGAGTGATTTTTAAATTACTCACAATGCATTTCACATTTGTTTTGCAAAGGTCAGTATTTATTCATTAAAATAAACATATTCTTGTAATTTCTGGTTTTTGAAGATGAATTACACTATAACTGTACTGTATTCGCATTGTAGTCTCTCCAGGTGCTGCACTCCCTTCACTTTTGATTTCTGCCCTTTCATTCATTCAACATCATGATATAGAACATGATATAACAGTTACAGTAGAAATATCATTTTTGATTGAATTTGTGAATTGATTATTGAATTGGTAGATAATAATTTTTTACAGCCTGTGTCTCCAGATCTTCCTTCACCACCTCCTCCCTGTTGTGCCCAAGGCGGTGAAAAGCATCATCTAAGTTGACTGTTTGCTTTAATTAGGGTCATATTTGAGGAATGGTAAAAGCATTACTGACACTGGACTGTCAGAATTCTCTGTCTGTAAATGGGAAAGTTTGAGGAAATAATTTTTTTAGAAGAATTTTTAAGACTTCAGTGCAGTTTTATGAAAGCCATATTATCACTCTAGAATAAATATACACTCTCATCTTCTTGTCTCAATCTCTCAGTAAACAGACAACTATCACAGTGTCCAGGCTGGAGGCAGCCTATAAGGCTTTGGCTGCAGGTTCAAATGAAAAATCGTTTGCTCAACTCGACCAAGAAGTGAAGAAAGAAGAGCAGACAGCAAGGAATCATTCCCTGCACCAATGTCCCACTCTCACCAAGGCCACCAGTCAGGTGTCACAGATCGATGTGCCACGTCAAAGAGACTCGGGGAGCCCCAATGAGGCTTTGTCAGCTGACCAACCAACACAAATGGATGTTGATCCTCAAACACAAGTAGGTTCTCTATCAAAGATGACCTCGGTGGCAAGAAAGAGGCAGCCTTATACAGTGGCACGACTGGTTATGGAGCCTGATAGTCAGTGCACAACAGCTTCTCAGGACCGGGAGATTGAATTCAGAACCGAAGAGCCACCACAGGCAGATGTTACACCCAATAACAAAGACTTGTTCAACCCAGTAACAGACTATGAGGTTGTTGTACCCTCACGGAAACATCCAAGACACGACACTCGAATTCAGACGAGGTAAAGATATTTTGAAAGAGTCATGCTCCTTTCTGCTATATTCTACTATGTGATCTCAGAGTGGTTCTGTGTCACTTTATGTTTATATCAAAAATGAATTCCGTATCAGAAACTTGGATCAAAATCGCGATTTTTAATTTTACTAGATATAATGTAGAATAAAATGATCATTAAGGAAATCACTGAAGCCTCAATCAGGAAACTAAAATGTACTATGATGACATGTTAACAGTTGAGTAGGCTATACTATGACTGCAACTACGCTATTTAATTTGGTTCGTACTTTACTTCTATCAGTAGTGCAGAAACCCATGGCTGTTATTTATTAATTCAGAATAATAAGTTAAAAAACTGTAAAACAGTTATTGCATTTTGAGCGCAGTCTGATTTTAAGTCAGTCAGATACCCTATTTCAGCTTTTACTCAACACTACTTTAATGGGCTCACCTTGCTTTTCCATTTAGTTCCTCATAATTCTTCATCTAAAGAAATAAGTCATCACTACATCACACATAATGTTCTGTTTTCCCTAAAGGTGTGATAATTGTAAATATTTTTATGCACATAGAATATTTTACTGAATAACATATACACCAACCATTGTATAGTACATTTTTATAACGAGTTAGCTGCTGAGGGTCCTAAATTGTTTTCTTTGTCATACAGAGCCTCAAAAAGTCTGGCAACGCTATCAGAAGACAATGAGGAGGACCTGCATTGTTCTGTGGCCAGCAGGGAAACCTGTGTGGGAATACGTCACACTTCACTCCGCAGGTAGGTCCAAATGTACAATATCAACACACATTCTATGCAGTAGTACACTATCATATGCTGAGGTAGTCTGCATATGTCTGTCCATAAAACTGAAATGTACTATACTCTTCCAAATAATAATAGGTACAGTGTGTCAAAATATTTAGTGGCAGAGTGCTGTCACTCAGGTGTCTAGACTTGTTTGTGTGTGTGTGCGTGAGAGATTTTCCTCAATTCTTGTCACAGAAATTCCAAGAAGTCAAATCAGTCGTTGTCAGACAGTAAGGAAGAGGAATCACCATCTTCCTGCCAAACCCCACTGAAGCTTTCTAACCAACTGTCCAGCAATCCTCACATCAAGGAGAATCCTATTTCAACTCCAGCAAGACTAGCGGTAATAGTTCATCAAATATGTAATGTCAAACTAATTATTCCTGTATAAACTTTGCACAATTCTTGTTTACGCAATAATTTACATTATTTTTATTTTCCCCAAAGGGTTGCCAAACAAGATCGCTAGTCCAAACTCGGGCCACAGGAAGAGGGTAAGTAAAAGATAATTTCTTGTTTCTAAGTCCTTGCGCAAAAAGAAATAACAAATCTGCGGGGACAGACATTAATTGCTGGCAGAATGTTTGACATCTGGCTACATCTACAGCTTAGATGGTATTGAAAAACATGGCCATTGAATTTGACAGTGAAATCAATGACCATAGTCAAGCCAGGTCTATCTATGCTTTGTTGGTTGATGTGTGTGCTATTTTTAACTGTGGCCATGCAGAAACTTCACTAATTCAAAGCAGTTGTTATGAAGCATTGATGCAAAGCCTCAGGTGTCGCTGGCTCTCTTCAGAACCCCAGTGCAGAAACCATGTAAACAACTAGCAACTTATCAATGCAACAAGCAAGTCCAGATTCAATCTTCCTTCATTGTCACTCTGTTTATGATTGAAGGACTAACATTTCATATACCTGATATTTTGATGCAGGGATCCAGATAATACAGATGAAGTCTGTATCACTGATTCTTCGTTGGACTGCTCACCCAGTCTGTTCCCACTTCACCCTGTCCCTCAAACAAGCTCCACCCCTCACAAGGACTCAGCTCAAGATAAACCTAAATCAAAATGGTTAGTGAAGATTACAACAGCCGCTTAAGTTCAAAATAGATTGATTCACCTCTGAATGAAGTGCAAGTCATAAGGTTGACATGTATTTGTTTCACGCATTTTTTCGGCTGTTCAAAAGGCACACAAATTTACACATATTGTTGACAACAATGAAACAGTATACTAGTTTTTAGCCAAACAATCAGTGTTGAATTGAGGTTATTACTGAATCATTAGCGCTTCCACCCCAGATTCTCAGTGTCAGTGTGATGTGCAAAAAATGCTATCAACATGTCATTGAAGTGTAGACTTTTATCTTTAATATTAGGGATATTACAAGAGCATTGCTTTAACCATATAGGAATTCCTGCCATTTTTACACAAAGTGCCCCATTTTCAGAGGCTAAAAAGTATTTGGACATTTTACTGACCAGCATTTCAATGGCCAGATGGTCATCAGATATCCAGTTAATAAAAGTCAGCAATGTTTCTGACAGTGACCATGTTTACATGCACACAAATATTTCGGGTACTGAGCTCACCCTGGTTACGGTCAGATCAGGGGCTGTTTACACAACAATGACCAGTGATACCCCCATCATGTGCCTGTGTACTCGGCACCCTGTAGCACCTGCTATCTAGCCAAAGTACGCATGCACACTTATGAAAAATACATATAAAGGGCTAGAACCGCGGGTGTGATTGTTTTTTCACTTTGTAGCAGGAAAACTATGAAAGCCTCCAATGTTGCCTCACGTGTTCGACCATCCTAATAAAGCCAGCGTCTGACAATTTATTTGCTGCGGTTTTAAAGAAATCATAATTACATGTTTCCGTCCATCTCTATTATAGAGCACAGGAAAAAATCTTTCCAAAATTTAGAGCTATGTGCCAATTTTTTCCCAAGGAATGACAACATTACACCTTTCCACGGGCACATGTGCATCAGAGCATGCGCCTGTAGATACCAGGGTAAGGTGTACACATGTCTGAATGTTCCCGGTGATTACAGTACTATCCCGGCTATTTTATTCGTGTTTCTCATTACTGGAAGAAGGGCTTAATCAGCTAATGCTTACAGGGCAAAGGCGTTTACATGAGTCATAGCGTTATTGGAATATTTAAATACCCCAATCAATAACTGGACTATTGTTTGCATGTAAACGTGGTCATTTTTTCTATCTGAATGAGAAAATCCATCAATTGATGCACCAAAAGGTTAAAACTGTA
>KV751315.1:2488022-2498758 GCA_001698575.1 Mola mola
AGAAAACCCCTCAGTAAAAAAGGACAGATTTAAAATCTGTTCAACAAAGGCCAAACCTAAACACTTCTAATATTTCCCTTCAGCGTGTGCTCTTGTTGGAAGCGTGTCGGACATCCTGTGCAAATTTTGAGCATGAGTGGCCCTGACAGGAACTTATGAGCAATACAGATGGTGATAGAATGATGCACAACATACCAAGGGTACGTCTGCCATGGAGTAGACCACAACTCCCTGGTACTGCATTGTGTTCTCAGTGATTCTCCCCAGTCCAGACTTAAGCACATGGTTCCCATAGAGGAAAGACTGCTCTGCTCCAGGTTTCACCCACACCTTGAACTGAAGACACGAGGTTTCGGGTCAGTCATGCAGAGATGAAATATTTCAATCGTAGTATAATAAGAGCACATTGACCTTTGACCACTGAACTGTAATCAGACTGTATGATCCAAGTTTAAATTTGAAGAAATTCCCTCAAAGTGTTCCTGAGATTCACTCACAAGAACAGGACAGATGTGAGGTAGCAGTGACCTTCAAAATTACAGTATCATGATTCAGCTAAAAAAGTGGACATTTAACACAAATCACTGTATTGTTTTAATTCACATTTTACGCAACATCCCAACTGTTTCTATCAAACCCTTAGACATCTTCCAAACAAATATCTAATTAACCCATATAATAACCCCTTACATTTTTTGAACCATCAGAGACAAATCAACAGCCAAAATAAAGATTTGCTTGGTTTTCTCATGAATTCTTTTACCACAATAATAGTGGGTTGAAAACAGGCTATAGTGACCTAAAAATCAATATGGAAACACAGGTGAGGACTGGTATGTCCTGTAACTGACCAGCCACCTATGATCTCTGTGACCTCTGTAATGCTCCAGACGAACCTGCTGTGTTTGGTAAATTCTGACAGGGGATGCGGCTAAGTGGAGTGCCAAAAACAGAGAAGTACCTTTGCATATGGCGCCAGGAAGTCCAGCGCGGTGATGTGCAGGCGGAACTTATTGGTCTTTGTGAACTTTCCAAAACATGTTCCCACCGATACCAGCTTGTCGCGAGAAATGTTCGTGGCCAACTTTAGGATTCTCTCACTGTGGACAAAGGAGGAATGACTGTCAGGATGTGGACGAGCTAATAAAAGATTAATTGAGAATTTATCCCGGGTTACCTCATGTAGTACACACGGTCGCTGTGTAACCTGAAACAGTACGTGCCGTCAGGTCGGTCCACGAGGAGTTTTATGTTTTCCCCAATGCTGTTGTGGGAGAAGAGACGTGTTTCAGTGTTTAGTGCACAGTCAGTTGCTCACACACACACACACATGCTAACATGCTAACACGTTTGTTGCTGATTTGAACCTTTGCAGGTAAAAGTGTCCTCTGTCCCCCTTCACTTACTATTTCGACAGCTTCTCAAACATCGTTTTCGTCTCTTCGTCTGTCAGCGGCCTCATTTTGACTTAATTCAAGACAACTTCTTTCCATGCGACTGAGTCTCATGCGGCGAACGTGGGTCAACACGGAAGCAGTTGCGCTCTCCAGCGGAAGTCGGGTGACGTAATCGCTGAACCTAGTTCCTGGTTTTTTGCCTTCATTTAGCTTTCAGTCGATCGTTCCCTTCCACCCCGCAAACCAGCCGCCATCTGGTAAGTTTATCCACTTAACGTTGTGTAATATATTGAGAGTGGGTTAAAAATATATTCGACAAACGTGTATCTGAACAGCCGTTTGTATTACATTTGTTTTATACTGAGAATTGAAGTCAGACTTTGAAAAACGGGCTCAGTTAGCCTGGTTAGCTAGCTGTCACCGGGGAAAAAACACGGACCCTCCGCTGAGAGCGAGCGAGTGAACGTTAGCTACGTGAGCTAAGCCCAGCTGGCAAATCTAACGCTGATTCGCTGCAGGCGGCGACCCCGCTCCACTAAAGCAATTCACCCGAGCTTGAATGAACTGTGGATCGCTGGCGTGCCATCGTGAACCGCACCGGGCTGCGATTGTAGCTCGGACTCGCCGTGTGGGGAGAAGCGTCTTTGCCGCAGCGGTGCGAAGATGGTTACACAACGTTAACGTTTGTAAATACCAATTACGTTCGTGTGATCTGACATCAGGGGCAGAGTAAAAAATCCCTTTAAAGACTTCAGCTGTCAGCGCCATCGACTCTAAGCACCTTTCTCACTTAACTCTGTAGCAGCCGATCCAAGTTCACCTGTACGGAGAGCACACTAATGTTTAAGGGTCGGACTTCCTGAAGGAAATTTACTTTGTCAGCGAGCTCTTCGCATTTGGCTCATCATTTGATCCTCCTGTCTCCTCCTGACTGACTGCATCAATGCTCTGCTCTGATGCAGTCAGTATAACACAGCACAATCATTATACTCACTGACGTGACACATGTCAAAATGTCACATCCTGTCCCTGTTTGGCCTCTTTTAAATGGCTCGTGAAATAATAGCTGCAGTTGCCCTTTATTCCTGGTAAACGAAGCATTAAAGTTTCGGATAACTCTTAAATATAATGAATTCCTCTCAAGCTGTATGTCCTTCGCTTTTAATTGTGGTGTTCTTCCTGTGTCCTCCATCCATCCATTTTCTACCGCTTATGAACTTCAAATCTTATTTAGTGTAGGCTTGTTCTTCCTCAGATGATGCCCACGCTCATCTGTGTGCGTTTCCTTTTCTGTGCTGTTAATTGGATAAGCCTCAAGATTATTTCATCTCCAGGGAGACGTTAATTAAATGGATTCCTTGCCAAGGTTGCAGTTTTAATAGCTGTTGGGTGAACACAAAAACATCTGCTGCTCATTAGTGACCAGGAAAGCCCAACATTATGATCAGACCCTTCTCTGTTTACTACAAAATGAAAAATAAAACTCCTCCTTCACTCTGACAACCAGTTTATGTGCTGAGGGTTCCACATTGAAACACAGTGTTACTCCATCTGCTTTCATCTTTGAGATTTCACTTCATGAGTATTATAATGAATAGGGTTTTCTGTATGAGAAAATCAGAATACCTGTTATGTATCTGTAGTAAATTAGTGTAACAACATTTCATTTTGGCTTTTCTAAATGTAAAATAGAATTATTTTTCACAACAAGAGCTTTGTGTACAATACTGTCCCTACCTGTGGGTTTAGCTGTGGCTCTTCGATTATGAAACAGGCTGCTAATCAACCACAAGACATTTTCACTTCCACACTTCCACAAGTTGCTTATCCAAGTTTCTGATTGATTGTCACGAGAAACAAAGTCTAGAGACGATGGATAACCTTGATATTATGACTAGTTTATGTAGTTTGTATGCAAGTATTCACTGAATAAAAACCATGTGATGTCATTTTTCTTCTTTTGTGGGTGGACAGGAGAATATTCCCCTGTTTTAGGAGAACGGTTCTCGTGCCAACGTTTTTCCCGGGATAAACCAGCGGTCAACGTGTCTGTCAGCGTCTGACTGTTTACGGCTCTGGTAACGCCGAACAGGAAGGCAGACGCAGAGAGACGTCTGAACTGAGAAAGGAAACTGCTGTGGCTTCTTTGTCAGCCTCAGAATGACTGAGTTCTGGGTTTGTTTCAGCTGCTGCATCGCAGAGCAGCCACAGCCTGTGAGTAAGAGAACAGCATGAAGATTGCCATAATGTTTTTTCTTTTAATTTATAGCTGCTTGTTTAAAACTGACATTAGTATGAACTGTGTTTTTAGACGGCTTCTCTTGGAATTGAAGTAAAGAGATGATTTTTATCTTGATTCTAGATTTTTTTTTCAATTATTCTTCAGTATTTGGAGATAGGTGATTGTTTAATGTTTTGACTTTGAACTTTAGAAACAGACAAACTCCCGAGGTATAAAAAAAAAAATTAAGATTAAACTATCCCTTCATATTTTGTAGTGTAATCCAGGTCCCAGGATACTTCTGGAGTAATTGAACCAAACATTATATAAAATGGATTATTTTACGGGCGGCGCAGTGGTTAGCACTGTCGACTCACAGCAAGAAGGTCCTGGGTTCGATTCCGGGTCAGGGGGTTTCTGTGTGGAGGTTGCATGTTCTCCCTGTGCCTACGTGGGTTCTCTCCGGGTACTCCGGCTTCCTCCTACAGTCCAAAAACATGCAAAACTGGGGGGTAGGTTAATTGGTTACTCTAAATTGCCCATAGGTTTGAATGTGAGTGTGGATGGTTGTTTGTCTCTATATGTCAGCCCTGTGATGAACTGGGATTTTTATCTTGATTCTAGATTTTTTTTTCAATTATTCTTCAGTATTTGGAGATAGGTGATTGTTTAATGTTTTGACTTTGAACTTTAGAAACAGACAAACTCCCGAGGTATAAAAAAAAAAATTAAGATTAAACTATCCCTTCATATTTTGTAGTGTAATCCAGGTCCCAGGATACTTCTGGAGTAATTGAACCAAACATTATATAAAATGGATTATTTTACGGGCGGCGCAGTGGTTAGCACTGTCGACTCACAGCAAGAAGGTCCTGGGTTCGATTCCGGGTCAGGGGGTTTCTGTGTGGAGGTTGCATGTTCTCCCTGTGCCTACGTGGGTTCTCTCCGGGTACTCCGGCTTCCTCCTACAGTCCAAAAACATGCAAAACTGGGGGGTAGGTTAATTGGTTACTCTAAATTGCCCATAGGTTTGAATGTGAGTGTGGATGGTTGTTTGTCTCTATATGTCAGCCCTGTGATGAACTGGGTGACACCACCTTCACCCAAAGATGCTGAGATAGGCTCCAGCCCCCCCCCGCAACCCCCTAACAGGATAAGTGGTAGAAAATGGATGGATGGATGGATGGATGGATGGTATAAACAGCGTTTTTTTGGGGTCTCACTCCCAGGTCATCAAATAATGATGTTTTGGATTTCCATGATTTGTCAAGCACTGACACTTTGACTGACTCCATGTCTGGCGCACTACATCTATTTTTTTTTAAGCTGTCAAAACAGTAAATATTCACACTTTTTTTTTTTTTCTTTTATTTAAAAGCTTTTTGCCACACGTGACAAATACGTATTTCATTCTCTTTTTGTTCTAAATGAAATCAGCTCCAGCTAACTGCTTCCATGATCTGACATGACATTCATTAGGGTTTGTTGATGTGGCAGTGAACAAGCAGCGGTCAGCCAGTCTGTCTCCTAACAGATTAGATAAAGGTTTATACAGACATCGACTCCTGTTCCAGAGTGTAGGTTTAAGAAGGTAAACAGCTCAGGGTTTGTTACGCTTTGTTTTGGCTTGTGTGCACTGCTTTAAATATAATTCAGGATGTTAAGACCAGTGATTTTTCAAGGCTTGTTAATGTTTATGTTTGTGGTTCTTTTTTTTTTTCGTTTTTCTTTTTGTTAGAAACGGCGGCGACGAATCGATCGCTCCATGATCGGGGAACCAACAAACTTTGTTCATACCACACACGTAGGCTCAGGGGACATGGGTCTGGGACTGGCATCGGTAGTTTTTTTGTTGTTTTTTTTCTTTCCTTTCGACAGAATATTCACCCAACGGAACACAGCTAACATACGCAAGCTAACATTTACACTCTGATGCTTTCAGGTGGACCTTGTCCAGGCCCAGATGAAGTCAAAAGGGGGCTACGCACACGGAGGGTCTGAAGGCTCCCAGTTGTAACAAGGTAAGAGATCTTTTTTCTTCTTTCGGAAGTTAAACCACAGTTTTCATTACCCCAACGCCACACAAGCACAGCTCAGCTTTATGCAAATAGCTCTTTGGAACTGCAAGAATACAATACATTTTCAGTGAGACATTCATGGGAAACTGCAAATGTGAGGGCTTTCTTTTGAGCGTAAAGCGTGCTCTGACCAGAATTTTTTTACTGATGAAATGAAACTGTAAAATTGAAATCTTAAGAGGTCCTAGCTAACATCTGCAACTAGAAGTCCCTGACCTACCCCATGCAGTTTTGTGACGCATAATAACAGCAAATAATGCATAAAACATGAGCGCATGCTTGCCTTTTTTGGCTTTGTGTTTCTGTGTTGTATGTAATCATGTGTTAATTAAAGGAATTCTTCCTTCCTCCACAAAGAAATGATTGTTCTTCTTCATCTTGAATAGCTTTTTTTGTGCTGATAAACGTGTCAATGTTCCTTAAAACAGTGACTCAGCTGTCGGTAAAATTTCCCTCGTCTGGAATTTTTGTAGTTTTGCTCTTGTACACTGACCTGATTTGGACAGTGTTGCTGTGGCACCTTGCCTTGTTTTACTTTCAGTGTTGTCCTATTCACCTTCGCTGTACGTTGTCTGACCCAGTTCTACCTAAAAGGATTTAGTTCAAAATTATCAGGCATATTTGGAGAAAAAAAACACAGGTGATAGGGCGAGTCTCTCAGTCTCAGTCTCTCAGGACTTAACCCACATCTCACTTATCAGCCAGTCGAGGCGCTAATATTCATTCCACTTCTTTCCTCCCGCAGCCCTGTCGTTTTGGGGAAACTGCTGTCGTTGCGGAAGAATTTTCAGAAAGCAGTTCTGTCTATAATGGATCCAGGACCAAAACATGAAACTACTGCTTTTCCATAATGTTGTATATATTTTTATTTTCCATTCCTTTTTTTTTAAAATGAAAGCACTGCTATTCGTTTGCTGCCATGCTGTTGCACTGTAAGGAGTAACTGTTAAGAGTAGATAAAAAGGTTTAGAAAGCTCATAATCTCAGTCTGACGTATGCTTGTGTGTATGCATGAAGAAAATGGTTTCAAAAATTATTTGCTGTTGTAGCCCATTTGGATGCCTGTATTTATTATCTGATTTGTTAACGGACCTCATGGTGGCTGGGCCACGCTGGAGATTTGGAACATTCATTTTCCTTCTTTATTCTCAGAGGTTTATCAAAGGACAGGTAGAGGTAGCAAGGCAAAAAGAATGACATGTTCATAGTTTTATTCTGGGAAATACTCATGATTCTCTTCAGGGTTTAAGATTGCTGCATTGTAATAAACTTGAAATGAGTAGAGTACACTGGATCATACATTGTACACTCACACTTGCTTAGGAATTTCACGTTGATTTCAACAGTTGTTTTTTTTAAATACTCATTTAGATCGAACAATATAGAATTTTATTAACAAACAACCTTCCTACTCTGCCTTCTGAAGTCATGTTTTGTTTTTTTTTTATTTTGTCTTGATGTTACTCAGCAGTTGCAAAAGGATCCTCGCTTTTTCTACTTCCATGTTGTGTGCGTAGGGCTAAACCTTACAGTTGATTTTATCAATAAATCGGCAGATTAGTTTCATGAATAATTGATGAATCGTTTAGTTTTTAAGAATGCCTAATACTTGTCATTGTAATTTCCAAAGTGAAGTCTTTTGCCTAAATTTGCCTCTTATGTTCAACCAACAGTTCACAAATCAAACTTTGTTTACTCTCATCAAGACAAATAAAGGCAGCAAATCTTGACATTTTTGCTTTAAAGTCAACTAAAAAATGACACATGGATTATCAGAGCACACGTAGTCAACCAAGCTTCGCAGCTCCAGTTGTGTGCCAACCTTAGACAGAGAATTTTAACACAGCTACAAATGTGGGTCAGGTTTGACGCAGCGATCAATAGCAACAAACCTCTAGTTGTTGTGTCAGTTGCAACTCTTGCTTTATGTGCAGGAGGAGTTTGTGTGTCTCGTCATGACTTCTCAGATGCAGAGCAGATTACACAATAATTGGCAAAAATCTAGCGATCCAGTGCAACGGTTGATAATCAGTTTATCTAATATATTGCTTCGGTGGTCTGTTTCCTTTTGCATTTGCACTTACAATTTGTGCTCCTTCCAACCTGAGTGAAAGACGACACGATTTCAAGTATGTAAACTACAATGTTCTCTGAGTATTGATACAGTACCATGAAGCTTTGCCATACTCAAATGTATTGATATATTCTTACCCCCATCTTTCTAGTCATCTGTTCTTCTTTTAATCAACACGCCCACCTCTGGGGGTCTTGTTTAATCTGCTACTCCTCTGGAAGCCAACAGTCAATGACCTTCAGCCTAACATGACCCACCTTTGTAGCACTGTTGCTAATTAGTTTGCTTCGTTGTTGATGATGTTGTGATGTAAATATTATATGGTCATAAAAGAAAGTCCCTCGAAACAAATCGTCCCCAGTTTGTCCATTTGTGCAAACTTTTACCTCCTTTTTTTTTTTTTTTTTTTTAAGGAGATTTCAGCTAATTAAGTGCAGCTCTCACTGTCACGTTGGATGTCAGCAGTGTTAACGATCCGTTTCGAGTTCATGTTCTCCCTCATTATTGACCTGGCATGTATATTGATGTCCCCTCAGTATTGTCACATGCAGTCCAAATTTGTGATCCAGGCTCCATTTTGGAAAAAAAAAAACACCTTTGCGGATAGTGACAGAGCAGCAGTATGACTATTAAAGGCACGACCCAGTCCATCCGACGCCCATCTGTACACACTGCTCTTCTCTGCAAACAGTGATTGTAAAGGGTCAGAGGTGCCAAGCAAACCAGCAGGCCTGGATCTGTTCATACATGTACATTTGTCTTCCATCTACTATCTTTGTATCATTTACTGCTCCAACAGCAGAATATGGTTGTATTATAAAGTCAGGCAAAAGTCTGCAGATTGGTGTAAAGTGAGTGCTTTTGTCATACTATCTATGATACAAGAATGAAATATTCTGTGTATGTGCCAGGCAATGTAAAATACTGTAGTCCTGTAGTCACATTTGTAACATTTGCTCATTGACAGCCTTAAAAGTGCTGGCAGCCTCTTTCCCCAACTTTCATGAAAACAGTTAATAGTGTGATTAATCGGGATGAAAATATTGTCACAGAGCTCATCTGTTCCTGTATTTTGTTGTAACACCTGTGTAAAATAGATCCACATGTCTGTACACTTCTGTTGTCCTTTTGTTTCCCAGCTTTGGGCCAAATGCTGTAGTCTGTGCACATGTACTGGCCTTGCAGTATATTATGTGACCAGCAGGCTGTGCTAGTGACTGGTTGAATGTGACTCCTTACAAAATGCCTGTCATAGGACTTATTTTATGATGATATTGTAAAAAACTAAAAACCTAAAATTAATGGATCTGTGGATGATCATGCATATTTTTTCACCTGTCTTTTCTGAGAAAGAATATATGGATTTTTTTTGTTTTGTTTTTCCTCAGGAACTGCTTGATACATAGTTCCCACTTTAAGGGAAACTCATCTGTCTTTTTTTTTTTTTTCCCCCGCATTTTCAGAATAAAAATGAGTAATAAATGTTCACTGTAGAAGTTTGACCAACTGTGTTTTCAATGTTTCCCACTTGTTGAAAATATATTTGTTTAAAAGAAAAATAAATCCATGATTTTATTCTGCACGTCAGCTTTTATTAATTTAATCTGTCGGTTGTAGATTCTAAGATTCGCACACCAGCACCTTGTTTTAGAGTTTTTTTTTTTTTGCCAAGGCAAGTGAAATGGGACATGCTCCTGTTTTTAAATATACATTTTACAAAGTATGTACTGTCGCAGCAAAAAACATTACATTTTATCAGTTAGTATTGAGTATTTATTCAAGACTCCGTGCGTAAACTAAAACATTTCATGCATTTTACTATTTTAATGTTGCTTATTATGGCCTAATACATCGAGCGGGAGATTGACAGACAGATTGGGGCTGAAACGGTCTGTTGTGGTGAAGAGAGAGCTGAGCCAGAAGGCAAAGCTGTCAATTTACAGGTCAATCTACGTCCCAACTCTCACCTATGGTCATGAGCTCTGGGTAGTGACCGAAAGAATGAGATCGCGAATACAAGTGGCCGAAATGAGCTTCCTTCACAGGATGGCTGGGCTCAGCCTTAGAGATAGGGTGAGGAGCTCGGACATCCGGGAGGAGACCCCGGGGCAGACCAAGGACACGCTGGAGAGATTATATCTCTCGGCTGCCTTGGGAACGTCTTGGTGTCCCCCCGGAGGAGTTGGTGGAAGTGGCTGTGGAGAGGAACGTCTGGATCTCCCTGCTCAGGCTGTTGCCCACACGACCCGGACCCGGATAAGCGGCAGAAAATTAAACGAAACATCTCTAAATATTAGAATATTACACTAACTGTATAAGCAATATTCAAAATTAATACAAATGAAGGATTGCACTATTTCTATTAACGATATATATAAAGGTTTTTTTTGCGTTTTACCAAATTCAGAAAAAAAGAGCTTTTCCACAATATTTTTTTAGATGCACTGGTACGTACATGCAACAAACTGATGTGATGGACCATGACAACATACATACAGCATAAAGCCTCTTTAGTTTCTTTTATATTGTGTAAAAGCAGGGTTATTTTGAAAATGCAAAACCAGCACAAGGTGATACAATATCACACTTAAACTGCACAGTTAGTTGTGAGCATCTTTTGCACTTTGCTTAATAATGTAAATTTGAGGCACCTTCCTGTGTATGAAGGGAGCTCAAACCTGCAAACGGTTAAAGTCGCACACTTTGCAATTCATTTATGTCGTCTAAGCAGCAGGAGAAGTGAAGCAGCAGGTGATGCCGCGCTGAAGCGAAATGAGATCTGTTTACTCACTAAGCTGTGGTGTGAGCTTGGTGCCATCTCAGTGAGTGTGAGGCACTGGACCATAGCAAACCCCATTTGATGATGACAGAGGTAAAGGTTGGCTTGGAACAGGATCTGCATCTGTGCACACTCAGCAGGGAGGACAAGCGCTCCACTGCCTGATGGAGCAATATTCTCTCCCCTC
>KV751315.1:2510153-2535613 GCA_001698575.1 Mola mola
GGTTTGAAGGAAATGCAGACATAGTTCAGAAAAAGTTCAGTAATCACATAAATGGTACGTTTCCATAACAAGATGGCAAACTGTCGAGGGATAAAGATGAGGAGATATGATCAAAAGGTCAGGAAAAGCTACTACATGGACCTCCGGGTGAGTTTTGCTGCTGTTTTGAAAGTCATGTTACAGGTTTGAACACCATCCTCTTGCTTTGTCTCATCTTCCAACTTTTTCAAGTTTTTCTTTTTTTGGAAGTTAAAGAGGCAAACAGCACCCATCCAAAATGAATACATTCTACACACTTTGGTAGGCACTGTCAGTAATTTCAGGCAGAGACTGTACAGCAGATAACAATGACAGAAAAGGTTGTACAGGGAGAGACACTGAGCCATCCTGGACATTTTTAGTAAAACCGGGAACAACTGAGTTGCTGACGGCTTCGGGCATCTTGGTGAATGATTCTTCTGGATATTTGAGGAGATGTTCCTTCTTCTCACCACTTTGCTGATCTGAAAACAAAACATCAGGGTTCTCCAATAGACTTTGAAAAGCCTGGTAGTCGTCCTCTACTGGAGGAAAGCTGCTTGAGCCTGCAGGCACACAGCCGTAGCAGGGATTATCATCACATACATTGGCCTTTTCTACCTTTACATTTAGTTTTGTGGCATCACCATACACCTCATCAGAACACTCACAACCGGCCTCAACTCCAGACACAAGATTGCATGAAGATGTGCCGCTCCCACTAGAGACAGAAGGCAAACTGGAGTCTTCTGCATGTAAAAACCTCACAGAATCTGCATTGCACTGCTGATAGGACATATCTGTGGCCAGAAGAGATGGGACCACTGGAGGTGAAGTAAAGAGAGGACAAGCTGGGAGCTGTTGGTCCGCACAGAACACGATGTCACCCTCACTGGGATGATATGCAGAGTCACAAGGCAACTCAGCCGTCGTCCGGACCTCTGAGACCTCCTCCTTAATATGTTGCGGTAAACTGGGAATGAGGATGGAATACGTTCTGTTGTCGAAACTAGATGATCCAGAATTTATGTCATCAGGTTTGACACCACAAAGGTTGGAAGGAGAGGAGAATAAACCATTGTTTTTGTTGAATTCTGCCAGTGGGCTGGTGGTCAACGGTGATATCGGGCTTATATTGGCAAAGGCTTTACCAAGGGCATCCTGAACGCCTGCTATAATGTCAATAGGTTCTGCGTTAGCATAACTGAGACAAGAGGAGCCGGTGCTGATTCCACTGCTCTGCTGAGGGCTCCCACCACTGGTGTCTCCCTGAGACTCCTTCAACCTGAATACAAAGGAAATGGTTAATGAAACAGCCAATGAAGTTGCAAAGAAATCCTTACAGAAATGTGCTTAAATGGATGATGTACCAGTGCACTGACCATGGCTTGTCAACGTCAGCAATAAGTGGCTCGACACAGACAGAGGAAACGACGGTCAGTCCAGGTTTCAAGATCTGCAGAGAGGAAAGTCAAACTTCAAAACTTTACAACTTAAAATGTATATTTTCCTGCATATTAAACACTGTCATTCCCAATTTGCTCACTCAACTCAAACATTTATTGGAAACAACTCACAAACACGCCCCTCCATGTACATGTTAACATACTCGGCAATAAACACAATTCTGATTCTGATCATGGTGGAGGGGTTTGACTGCTGTAACGACACCAGGAGATGTGTTGTCGGGGCCAGTTTGTCCCAGGAAGAGTCTCCCGGGGCGATTTGGTCCTGGGTGAGGGGCCAGAATAAGCAAGGTTCAAGAAGACCGCTACGATGTTTGGAAACAAGGCCCTGCCTGGAAGTAGGCCTGGGAAGGGGTCCACAGGCCTGTTGGCCAGGCGCTGTAGCTGATCTCCAACCGTTAAAGCTATTTGAGCACGGAACATCACCTCGCTGGTGGGAAATGAACCCAGGCTTGTGTGAACGGTTGAGAGACACCTACAGAATATAGCCAGGTTCCCCTCAGTGCACAGCTCAGGCCACAATTGATCTTCTCGAGAGGAGTTTGACTCTTTTCTTGGCTGGAGTTTGTCCGAATGAGAGGCTGAGGGCAGGTGTGGGCTTTACTATAGCTCTTAGGCTCTCTGCCTGCATGTTTGGTGCATAAGAGCAAACAACTGTCAGGACCTCTTTCCCAACCTGAAGGTGGAGGAAAGCAACCTTCTCTGCCACCAGGGTAAACTCAAACATCAGTTCAGAGTCCCCACCACTTTTTGGAGTCCTTGGGAGAGGTGCTAGAAGGTGACCCTATCTGACACTCCATTGTTCTTACTGGAAGACTTGAATGCTCATGTGGGTAATGACAGCATGACCTAGATTGGTGTGACTAGGAGGAACAGATTGCCTGATCTGAACCTGAGAAAAGTTCAGGTATCGGATTTCTGTGCTAGTCACAGAGCTGTTGACTGATCACCATTGAACACTTGACTATTTCTATACTTCTACATCCTTATGATGCTGGAGGGAGCATTGCAGTTTGCTCGACCAGTCTAAATGTGTTCTGTGGATCTGGAGAAATCTTAAGGCCATGTTCCTCAAGGTGTCCTGTGGGGCATACTCTAGGAATATGGGGAAGATGGGCCATGGTAAGGGCCATTTGATCTGTGTATTGTTGAAGCCGGAGCTTGGTTCATGTTGCCAACAGTAAATCAGACATGTTTCCACACAGGGTTGGATCCCACAAGGGACGCTCTCGGTCACCAGTTCTGTTCATAATTTTGATGGGCGGAATTTCTGGGTGCAGCTAAATGGCAGAAGCTGTCAGGTTTGGAGTCCTCAGGATTCTCTCTGCTTTTCACCAATGACATGGTCCTTTTAGCTGCCACAGTGCTTCCTACAGCTCACACTGTTGGAAGCACTGAGGTGCAAAATCATATTGACACATCTGAATATCTGTGTATTTTGTGCCATGCAAAGATGAAGCAAACCCTTAATCAGATGATTTTGCACCTCAAAAACATCATTTAATACCATAAATTTATTTGTAGAGAAACAGTCATAAAATAACCATGCAAAAACTGAAGATGCAGGCGCCTCACCTCGTGTTTGCTTGGATGCATATCGAGAAGTTTTGGATTTGGACATTTGCCAACTGTGTCCCACCACATCGCTTTGAGCCTAAAATTAAAACGCAAATAGTTTAACAAAATGACACACACAACAGAGAAACACAAGACATAAAAAAACTGCATTTAAGCCTTGTGTATAATTAATGAACAAAACAAGACCATTTTCAACTGCCTAACATACTTTAAATAACAGCCATATATAGCACCGCTGATGACGACTGCAGCAATACTGAGGCTGGTGATGATAATGGCAGCCAGAACACCCTGGGACATCGCTGTGAAGGAACATGTATGAAGCAACGTCAGACATGGGATGATATGAGACGACAAACACCTGAGATAAACAAGAGAACTGCATGTTGTGTGCTTATAGAGCTTTCCCAACCTGTTACAAGTGTACAATGACAGCAGGTAGGGCAATACAACACCTCTACACACACAAGAGAATTCCATGTGTGCTGACATATACCAGCAAATCACAAACATGTCAAACACACACACATTCTCTAGTTTATAGACAAATCAGATATGGATACAAATGTGGATCGGCCTTCTTCACCCTTTTCTCCAGAAGCTTTAATACAACAAATTTCAACCAATGTTCTGTTCACCTAAAATCAAGAGCATATAAACTAAAAAAAAACAAAACAACACAGTATCTTAGCTGCTCCTGGGATTGTGTTTTTCTCGACAGAGATCTCAGATGTTGTTTCTGGGATTTGTTGGAGCCCATCTCCCTGCTTGGGGGTTACAGCTCTGAGTGCTCCTGTCACCACTGATGACATCACTCCCCACATCCTTTCCAGCTCCTATTTCAGTCCGTGGTATTTATCGAGCTTCTCATGCTTCTCTTGTTCTTTCTCCCCGATGTTGCTATCAATTGGGATTGCCGGATATCCGGTTGATTAGCCACCACCATCTTATCGGTGTGGATCTGGAAGTCCCACAGGATCTTAGCTCGGTCGTTCTCAATCACCTTAGGAGGTGTTGTCCACTTTGATCCTGGAACCTCCAGCACATACTCAGCACAGATGTTTCTGTATACTGTGCCGGCCACTTGGTTGTGACGCTCCAAGTATGCCTTATCCGCCTGCATCTTTCACCCTGCTGTTATGTGCTGCTCTGTCTCAGGGGCATCATTGCACAGTCTGCACCTTGGGTCCTGTCTGGTGTGGTAAACCCCGGCCTCCATCGATCTTGTGTTCAAGGCCTGTTCTTGTGCTGCCATGATCAGTGCCTCTGTGCTGTCCCTGAGACCAGCCTTCTCCAGCCACTGGTATGTTTTCTCAATATCAGCCACTTCCTCTACCTGTCGTATGATGACAGATAGAGGATGTATGATGTATTCCTGGATTTTTTTCTGCTTCATCTTGGGCAGTGGCTCTGACGCTCACAAGTACTCAGCCTCCCTCTTTCCGCTTAGGCTTATGGCTGTGGCTGACTTCCTTGCGACATCTTCATGATTTTCCTATTCCGTGCAATGGCTTCTAGAGTTTATTTCTAAAACACACCCATTTTCTCTCTCTCTATATTTATATACGTCTATGTATATGTACAGTATATAAGCAAGCTGATCGAGGGCTCTTTTACACAAACTGTTCCTCTTTGTTTTAATTTTATACACTAAAAGTATTATGAAGCACTGTTTTCACATTCACAAATATACAGTAAACTACATGAAAGAGTCAAACACTTACGGGTTGTGAACTCCCACTCTTCACTACAGTCACTGGAGTATTTACTCAAATTCAGGTAGTTTTTCACACAAACCACATATGTTGTACTTGGCTCCAAGTGTCGACCAACTATTTGACAGTATTTCTGTCCCTTAACTGGAGGTGGCCTGACAGATTCGGGAACCTTGTATAAAGAAACAAGAGTTATACAAATGCACAATTCCATTTTCAGGTTTAAGAATTGGCTATGACATAGCTCCTACCTTTGTGCTGTCTTCTTTTTTATAATAGGTCACAATGGCAGTCAAGAATCCATCAACAGCAGTCACATTCTCCATGTTTGACTTCCACCTGATTTCAAAATTCTCGTTGGATTCTCTGACTTGGGTGATTGTTGGAATGGGGGGCTTGACTGTTTCCAAAGGGAAGCTGATGACTTTGGAACCTACTCTCTCACCGCTTCTCCAAACAGTCGCAGTAGATTTGTCATATAAAGCATCCAGGCCTCCATTTTGAACAGAACAACAGCACCGTCCCTTGTCACACTGTTTGAAAATGCAGTGCACATTCCTGGGGAATAAAAATTAACAGATTTTATACAGGTTTCAATGTCTTTTTTTAACTTCCCAAGCTAATTCTTTTGAAAAATCTATATAATCGAGACAATTTCTTTTTTTTATCAGTACATTTGATAACTCTTCTTCTTCTTGGGTGCTTTACGGCAGCTGGCATCTCAGTTGTTGCTTCACTGTCATTTTCGGATTCCATTAAACAAAGTAAATGAGTACATCCATCTATCCATTTTCTACCACTTATCCTGTTAGGGGTCACGGAGCCTATCTCAGCATCTTTGGGCGAAGGCGGGGGGACACCCTGGTCAAGTCGCCAGTTTATCGCAGGGCTGACAAACAACCATCCACACCTACGGGCAATTTAGAGTGACCAAGTAATGTAACCCCGAGTTTCGCATGCTTTTAGACTGTGGGAGGAAGCCGGAGAGAACCCACGCAGGCACAGGGAGAACATGCAAACTCCACACAGAAAGGCCCTGACTCGGAATCAAACCCCAAGACCTTCTTACTGTGAGGCGACAGTGCTAACCACTGAGCCACTGTGCCGCCCACGAGTACAATATTTTAATTCAATAACTAACTACCTTAATAAAAGCATCAACTCACCTCGAGTTTAACTGCAGAGTCAAATTGTACTGACTGCAGTTTTCAGCCTCCAAGTCACAGGACGCCCATTTGATCAAGTCGTGGGTGCACTCCAAAGTTTCGACCACATCTTTAAATCCTGCAGCAACAAACAGGAGGGCGCGAAGAGACTGATTATGGTGACGGACAGGTTAGAGCACATCTGTCTGTCCTCTGAAGCCTACAAGTACCTGAGAGAGCCAGCGCAGTCATCTTCCCTGAAACAAGAAGGACGAAACAGATCCAAACGCCAACACCCCTGAAAGGAAACAACAACTCTTATTTTATTTACTGCACCGCGAAGCCGTGAGCGAGTATCACGGAGAATTTCCACGATGTCCATATTACCTCTTTAACTTCATGTTGAAACGAGTCATCCTGGTCAAACACAACGATCCACCTCAGCTACAGCAGTCTGTTGCGCACTTTCAGACTCATCCTCTTTCTGATCATGGAAAGCTGTTTGTGGAAATGCTGCGTTCAGGGGAGTTTCGCTTTTCCTCCGAGCGAGGCGGGGAGGAGCGCAGCAGAATACACGTGCGCTGCTTTTCTTCCAAAGAAGGATCAATCATGGTACTGCTTTATTATTTCAGTGCTGTCATTGATTTTGTTATTGTTTACAGTAAGTAAGCCTTGTTTGGTCTGATGTGGCTCAGAGTCAAGGAGCTGATCTCCTGTTTTTGTCAAAGCAGCTCAGGTGTACACACCTGCAGGAGAATTCACTAGTCCATTGCAGGGTTTATACTAGTTGTACTAGTGGGCTGTAGGTTCATTTTTTCTCTTATTCATTCTAGTTTTATCTATATTTCAGAATTTTTGAATTGAGTTTTTCTGTCAAACTATTCTTGTGTGAAATGTTTTTCTCTAAAATTTGCACTAAAATCACTCAGGCGTAGTACATACGTGGACACAATACTAGCAGTACAGAACCACTACAGTATGTGGCATCTGTATTTTTATCTTGTATACCAGATTTCTTAAAGGTGCTTTCCGTGATTTTACATAAAAGAAGGAATGAGAGAAAAACCCACCACCCTTCCCCTTCTGCTCTCCACCTCCAGAGAGGAGAAGGCAGACAGGCCCCGATTGGAAAGAGTAGGGACCCAGCAGAACATGTAGTTTGTGTCCAACTGCAAAGCTGAGGGACTGGGAGACCCATGTTACTGACCAACCACTTACTATTGTTTTTCCAGCACCATGAATTTTTATGTTGGGCCACTTGAAAGATTTTTCACAAAATATTATTGTGAGTTCTTCTGCATTGTTAAAAATGTTCTTGTGTGGAAAATTTGGCACTAAAAGCTGTTTTGCATGGAAGTTCATTGTAGCCGGCTTAGTTTTTTTATTGTGCAACAAAGTTTTTTTTCAGGTGTTGCATGAACAACATAAGTCAAGGTAGCTTTATTTACACACAGACATTTTAAACAAAGGGCAAATCCTAAATAGTGATCTCACTGTCAAAGCAGATGGGTATTGCGTCACCATGTGGAATGTTTACAATGAATGCAGGTCAGACATTAAAATCCATTCAAAATTAAATTCTAATCAAATATTTCAGAATAATTAAAACTCAGATATCCCACCAATAAATATAAAAATAAGCCAGTCTTTTGAACTGCTCTTTAAAGAGAACGGGTCCACAAGATCCATCTCCCTTCAGTATCAAAAATGTTATTTCCTGTAATACAAAAAGTGTCTTACATGTTACATTGTCACTGTGGCCAAGTATATATTGGAAAAACAACAAAAAGTCTTAAAACTAGCATCATCGAACACAGATTGGCCTTCTGTCATCATGACTCATCAAACCCTGTGGCAGCCCACTTTACTAAAGACCGAATGCTCTCTAAAATACTTTGGAATGGTGTCCATAAAATGCCCACACACAGGGGAACCATTGCCATTAAAAGGAGAACTTTCTGGGACCTATAAACTATGTAGCCTCACACCAAAAGGGCTCAATAATTACTTATATACAAAACCTTTTCTTTAAAAGTTTTTTGTTGGGAGTTAAATAATGATATGGACATTGCACTTCTGAAATGACATTGAATATATAGTATTATGTGAATTGGATGCTATGCCAGTGGGTCTTCTTCAAATTTCTCAGATGGTATGAAAATATCAGAATGTTTCCTCCTTCATATTTGTTCAGATAAGATATTCATAAAAAAGCTCAGAATATGGAGGCACTTACTTTGTTAGATGAGCCAGTTGTGATATTGATAGCCATTACGCCTGATGTTATTCTTTTGTGCTGAGGAATGCTACTGTATTCATGTAGATATTACAAGCATGTTTATGCACTTTGTGAGGGTTAATATCACTTTTATGGTAAAATGGTTTAAAAATATACATTCTGTTTATACGGTCATCAAGGGGATTACCACAGGCCCATATTGTGTACTTGAAATATGCATTTTAATTCAGAAGTGAAATGTTGCTGCTTTGAGGATGTGGCAATAAAGTCCACATAAAGGAAGCTACAGTGTGCGGACTCATCTCTAAGATACATGTGATGTAATTTTCTTGGGCCCGGCACCTGCCGGAAAGAATTATTTGATGTGGGTGGGTGCCATAATCTTGTTTCACTTTACAACTTAAAAAAAGGATCCTTTACTTGTGTACTTCCTGTTAACACTGGTCACAGCTACACTGTTGAACATGCAGTTCACAGACACACATCACCAGCGGACTGTATATACTGTACAATGGCAGCACTACCCACACAGTGAAATCTTGCATTGAGCCATTATTCTGCACAAACTCTTTGATGATGCTGCACGAGTCATGGAACATTCATCCTCAAATCTCATCCCCCACACCCAGCTTCACCAGAAAATTTGTCAAATTAAAGAAGACGCCATTTGGTTGTTCCTCACAAAAAAATGCTAATTATTCAAATGTCTTCTCTCGTAACAATACAGAAAACAAAACTCATTACAGACACTAGAGCACAATGTCCATCCATCCATTTTCTACCGCTTATCCTATTAGGGGTCGCGGGGGGGGCTGGAGCCTATCTCAGCATCATCGGGCGAAGGCGGGGACACCCTGGACAACTTAATTTTAAAGTCTTTAGTACCAGAGAAATGTTCTTCCAACAGTAGATTAGATTCTTCCCAAAATGCCAACATTTCTTAACACACTTGAGTTCCTGCGAGTTATGTCTTGGTTGTGACGACTGTGAAGTGCGACCTCGTGCGTGTTTCTGTGGAAGAGGCTCAGCAGTTCATGAGAACAGCTATGAGGAAGCAGTTTCACAACTGGCCACTGGCCAGTATGACAGCTCATTGTTGTGACTCGTCTCGCTGTTGATGGCCAGATGCAATCTGATCTGTAAACTCAAGAGTTTACTGGAGTTTTACTGCTACTAAAGAATGGACAATTACAGACTGTGCTCCTCTCAGCTTTATATACATAATTCAGGTCTTATTCACATGTCATATTCTGCGTGAGTCGACTGCAGCTGCTGGGTTTTCTGAGCACATTTAAAGGTGCATTACAAAAATTGAGCATTTTATATCAAAAGCAGACACACACACACAAACATATTAGTATCTTCATACTAAACCACTGAGTGCTTAAGGTGCAAAGGTGTAATTTTAGTGCATCACTGCAAACAAAACACACGTTTAAAACACTCATGAGAAAACAATGTCAACTCAATTCCTTAACCATTATTTATATTTAGAGAGTTTTTTAAACACGAGTTTGAAGGAAATGCAGACATAGTTCAGAAAAAGTTCAGTAATCACATAAATGGTACGTTTCCATAACAAGATGGCAAACTGTCGAGGGATAAAGATGAGGAGATATGATCAAAAGGTCAGGAAAAGCTACTACATGGACCTCCGGGTGAGTTTTGCTGCTGTTTTGAAAGTCATGTTACAGGTTTGAACACCATCCTCTTGCTTTGTCTCATCTTCCAACTTTTTCAAGTTTTTCTTTTTTTGGAAGTTAAAGAGGCAAACAGCACCCATCCAAAATGAATACATTCTACACACTTTGGTAGGCACTGTCAGTAATTTCAGGCAGAGACTGTACAGCAGATAACAATGACAGAAAAGGTTGTACAGGGAGAGACACTGAGCCATCCTGGACATTTTTAGTAAAACCGGGAACAACTGAGTTGCTGACGGCTTCGGGCATCTTGGTGAATGATTCTTCTGGATATTTGAGGAGATGTTCCTTCTTCTCACCACTTTGCTGATCTGAAAACAAAACATCAGGGTTCTCCAATAGACTTTGAAAAGCCTGGTAGTCGTCCTCTACTGGAGGAAAGCTGCTTGAGCCTGCAGGCACACAGCCGTAGCAGGGATTATCATCACATACATTGGCCTTTTCTACCTTTACATTTAGTTTTGTGGCATCACCATACACCTCATCAGAACACTCACAACCGGCCTCAACTCCAGACACAAGATTGCATGAAGATGTGCCGCTCCCACTAGAGACAGAAGGCAAACTGGAGTCTTCTGCATGTAAAAACCTCACAGAATCTGCATTGCACTGCTGATAGGACATATCTGTGGCCAGAAGAGATGGGACCACTGGAGGTGAAGTAAAGAGAGGACAAGCTGGGAGCTGTTGGTCCGCACAGAACACGATGTCACCCTCACTGGGATGATATGCAGAGTCACAAGGCAACTCAGCCGTCGTCCGGACCTCTGAGACCTCCTCCTTAATATGTTGCGGTAAACTGGGAATGAGGATGGAATACGTTCTGTTGTCGAAACTAGATGATCCAGAATTTATGTCATCAGGTTTGACACCACAAAGGTTGGAAGGAGAGGAGAATAAACCATTGTTTTTGTTGAATTCTGCCAGTGGGCTGGTGGTCAACGGTGATATCGGGCTTATATTGGCAAAGGCTTTACCAAGGGCATCCTGAACGCCTGCTATAATGTCAATAGGTTCTGCGTTAGCATAACTGAGACAAGAGGAGCCGGTGCTGATTCCACTGCTCTGCTGAGGGCTCCCACCACTGGTGTCTCCCTGAGACTCCTTCAACCTGAATACAAAGGAAATGGTTAATGAAACAGCCAATGAAGTTGCAAAGAAATCCTTACAGAAATGTGCTTAAATGGATGATGTACCAGTGCACTGACCATGGCTTGTCAACGTCAGCAATAAGTGGCTCGACACAGACAGAGGAAACGACGGTCAGTCCAGGTTTCAAGATCTGCAGAGAGGAAAGTCAAACTTCAAAACTTTACAACTTAAAATGTATATTTTCCTGCATATTAAACACTGTCATTCCCAATTTGCTCACTCAACTCAAACATTTATTGGAAACAACTCACAAACACGCCCCTCCATGTACATGTTAACATACTCGGCAATAAACACAATTCTGATTCTGATCATGGTGGAGGGGTTTGACTGCTGTAACGACACCAGGAGATGTGTTGTCGGGGCCAGTTTGTCCCAGGAAGAGTCTCCCGGGGCGATTTGGTCCTGGGTGAGGGGCCAGAATAAGCAAGGTTCAAGAAGACCGCTACGATGTTTGGAAACAAGGCCCTGCCTGGAAGTAGGCCTGGGAAGGGGTCCACAGGCCTGTTGGCCAGGCGCTGTAGCTGATCTCCAACCGTTAAAGCTATTTGAGCACGGAACATCACCTCGCTGGTGGGAAATGAACCCAGGCTTGTGTGAACGGTTGAGAGACACCTACAGAATATAGCCAGGTTCCCCTCAGTGCACAGCTCAGGCCACAATTGATCTTCTCGAGAGGAGTTTGACTCTTTTCTTGGCTGGAGTTTGTCCGAATGAGAGGCTGAGGGCAGGTGTGGGCTTTACTATAGCTCTTAGGCTCTCTGCCTGCATGTTTGGTGCATAAGAGCAAACAACTGTCAGGACCTCTTTCCCAACCTGAAGGTGGAGGAAAGCAACCTTCTCTGCCACCAGGGTAAACTCAAACATCAGTTCAGAGTCCCCACCACTTTTTGGAGTCCTTGGGAGAGGTGCTAGAAGGTGACCCTATCTGACACTCCATTGTTCTTACTGGAAGACTTGAATGCTCATGTGGGTAATGACAGCATGACCTAGATTGGTGTGACTAGGAGGAACAGATTGCCTGATCTGAACCTGAGAAAAGTTCAGGTATCGGATTTCTGTGCTAGTCACAGAGCTGTTGACTGATCACCATTGAACACTTGACTATTTCTATACTTCTACATCCTTATGATGCTGGAGGGAGCATTGCAGTTTGCTCGACCAGTCTAAATGTGTTCTGTGGATCTGGAGAAATCTTAAGGCCATGTTCCTCAAGGTGTCCTGTGGGGCATACTCTAGGAATATGGGGAAGATGGGCCATGGTAAGGGCCATTTGATCTGTGTATTGTTGAAGCCGGAGCTTGGTTCATGTTGCCAACAGTAAATCAGACATGTTTCCACACAGGGTTGGATCCCACAAGGGACGCTCTCGGTCACCAGTTCTGTTCATAATTTGGATGGGCGGAATTTCTGGGTGCAGCTAAATGGCAGAAGCTGTCAGGTTTGGAGTCCTCAGGATTCTCTCTGCTTTTCACCAATGACATGGTCCTTTTAGCTGCCACAGTGCTTCCTACAGCTCACACTGTTGGAAGCACTGAGGTGCAAAATCATATTGACACATCTGAATATCTGTGTATTTTGTGCCATGCAAAGATGAAGCAAACCCTTAATCAGATGATTTTGCACCTCAAAAACATCATTTAATACCATAAATTTATTTGTAGAGAAACAGTCATAAAATAACCATGCAAAAACTGAAGATGCAGGCGCCTCACCTCGTGTTTGCTTGGATGCATATCGAGAAGTTTTGGATTTGGACATTTGCCAACTGTGTCCCACCACATCGCTTTGAGCCTAAAATTAAAACGCAAATAGTTTAACAAAATGACACACACAACAGAGAAACACAAGACATAAAAAAACTGCATTTAAGCCTTGTGTATAATTAATGAACAAAACAAGACCATTTTCAACTGCCTAACATACTTTAAATAACAGCCATATATAGCACCGCTGATGACGACTGCAGCAATACTGAGGCTGGTGATGATAATGGCAGCCAGAACACCCTGGGACATCGCTGTGAAGGAACATGTATGAAGCAACGTCAGACATGGGATGATATGAGACGACAAACACCTGAGATAAACAAGAGAACTGCATGTTGTGTGCTTATAGAGCTTTCCCAACCTGTTACAAGTGTACAATGACAGCAGGTAGGGCAATACAACACCTCTACACACACAAGAGAATTCCATGTGTGCTGACATATACCAGCAAATCACAAACATGTCAAACACACACACATTCTCTAGTTTATAGACAAATCAGATATGGATACAAATGTGGATCGGCCTTCTTCACCCTTTTCTCCAGAAGCTTTAATACAACAAATTTCAACCAATGTTCTGTTCACCTAAAATCAAGAGCATATAAACTAAAAAAAAACAAAACAACACAGTATCTTAGCTGCTCCTGGGATTGTGTTTTTCTCGACAGAGATCTCAGATGTTGTTTCTGGGATTTGTTGGAGCCCATCTCCCTGCTTGGGGGTTACAGCTCTGAGTGCTCCTGTCACCACTGATGACATCACTCCCCACATCCTTTCCAGCTCCTATTTCAGTCCGTGGTATTTATCGAGCTTCTCATGCTTCTCTTGTTCTTTCTCCCCGATGTTGCTATCAATTGGGATTGCCGGATATCCGGTTGATTAGCCACCACCATCTTATCGGTGTGGATCTGGAAGTCCCACAGGATCTTAGCTCGGTCGTTCTCAATCACCTTAGGAGGTGTTGTCCACTTTGATCCTGGAACCTCCAGCACATACTCAGCACAGATGTTTCTGTATACTGTGCCGGCCACTTGGTTGTGACGCTCCAAGTATGCCTTATCCGCCTGCATCTTTCACCCTGCTGTTATGTGCTGCTCTGTCTCAGGGGCATCATTGCACAGTCTGCACCTTGGGTCCTGTCTGGTGTGGTAAACCCCGGCCTCCATCGATCTTGTGTTCAAGGCCTGTTCTTGTGCTGCCATGATCAGTGCCTCTGTGCTGTCCCTGAGACCAGCCTTCTCCAGCCACTGGTATGTTTTCTCAATATCAGCCACTTCCTCTACCTGTCGTATGATGACAGATAGAGGATGTATGATGTATTCCTGGATTTTTTTCTGCTTCATCTTGGGCAGTGGCTCTGACGCTCACAAGTACTCAGCCTCCCTCTTTCCGCTTAGGCTTATGGCTGTGGCTGACTTCCTTGCGACATCTTCATGATTTTCCTATTCCGTGCAATGGCTTCTAGAGTTTATTTCTAAAACACACCCATTTTCTCTCTCTCTATATTTATATACGTCTATGTATATGTACAGTATATAAGCAAGCTGATCGAGGGCTCTTTTACACAAACTGTTCCTCTTTGTTTTAATTTTATACACTAAAAGTATTATGAAGCACTGTTTTCACATTCACAAATATACAGTAAACTACATGAAAGAGTCAAACACTTACGGGTTGTGAACTCCCACTCTTCACTACAGTCACTGGAGTATTTACTCAAATTCAGGTAGTTTTTCACACAAACCACATATGTTGTACTTGGCTCCAAGTGTCGACCAACTATTTGACAGTATTTCTGTCCCTTAACTGGAGGTGGCCTGACAGATTCGGGAACCTTGTATAAAGAAACAAGAGTTATACAAATGCACAATTCCATTTTCAGGTTTAAGAATTGGCTATGACATAGCTCCTACCTTTGTGCTGTCTTCTTTTTTATAATAGGTCACAATGGCAGTCAAGAATCCATCAACAGCAGTCACATTCTCCATGTTTGACTTCCACCTGATTTCAAAATTCTCGTTGGATTCTCTGACTTGGGTGATTGTTGGAATGGGGGGCTTGACTGTTTCCAAAGGGAAGCTGATGACTTTGGAACCTACTCTCTCACCGCTTCTCCAAACAGTCGCAGTAGATTTGTCATATAAAGCATCCAGGCCTCCATTTTGAACAGAACAACAGCACCGTCCCTTGTCACACTGTTTGAAAATGCAGTGCACATTCCTGGGGAATAAAAATTAACAGATTTTATACAGGTTTCAATGTCTTTTTTTAACTTCCCAAGCTAATTCTTTTGAAAAATCTATATAATCGAGACAATTTCTTTTTTTTATCAGTACATTTGATAACTCTTCTTCTTCTTGGGTGCTTTACGGCAGCTGGCATCTCAGTTGTTGCTTCACTGTCATTTTCGGATTCCATTAAACAAAGTAAATGAGTACATCCATCTATCCATTTTCTACCACTTATCCTGTTAGGGGTCACGGAGCCTATCTCAGCATCTTTGGGCGAAGGCGGGGGGACACCCTGGTCAAGTCGCCAGTTTATCGCAGGGCTGACAAACAACCATCCACACCTACGGGCAATTTAGAGTGACCAAGTAATGTAACCCCGAGTTTTGCATGCTTTTAGACTGTGGGAGGAAGCCGGAGAGAACCCACGCAGGCACAGGGAGAACATGCAAACTCCACACAGAAAGGCCCTGACTCGGAATCAAACCCCAAGACCTTCTTACTGTGAGGCGACAGTGCTAACCACTGAGCCACTGTGCCGCCCACGAGTACAATATTTTAATTCAATAACTAACTACCTTAATAAAAGCATCAACTCACCTCGAGTTTAACTGCAGAGTCAAATTGTACTGACTGCAGTTTTCAGCCTCCAAGTCACAGGACGCCCATTTGATCAAGTCGTGGGTGCACTCCAAAGTTTCGACCACATCTTTAAATCCTGCAGCAACAAACAGGAGGGCGCGAAGAGACTGATTATGGTGACGGACAGGTTAGAGCACATCTGTCTGTCCTCTGAAGCCTACAAGTACCTGAGAGAGCCAGCGCAGTCATCTTCCCTGAAACAAGAAGGACGAAACAGATCCAAACGCCAACACCCCTGAAAGGAAACAACAACTCTTATTTTATTTACTGCACCGCGAAGCCGTGAGCGAGTATCACGGAGAATTTCCACGATGTCCATATTACCTCTTTAACTTCATGTTGAAACGAGTCATCCTGGTCAAACACAACGATCCACCTCAGCTACAGCAGTCTGTTGCGCACTTTCAGACTCATCCTCTTTCTGATCATGGAAAGCTGTTCGTGGAAATGCTGCGTTCAGGCGAGGTGTGTCCTATTTTCCCACAGCAGGGCGAAGGCAACGTTAACGTGCCAGGATCTAATAACCGGAAGTGGTTCAAATCCAGCCCAATGTACGGGAGTGGCAATATTTTTTATACTACAAATTAAAACTTGTGAAAATGTCATGTTGTAGGCTGTTGTTGCCCGATAAGCCGAGAGAAATAGAGGAAGAAGACACAGCCTTTTGCTGACTGAGCGAATATTTTGAGCTACCGTAGCATTATAAGCAGCATGTCCAAGATGTGTGCACAGCCTAATGTTTATGTAGCAGCAGCGTGTATAATTTAAAGTAATACGATATTGGATGGAAGGTTGGTTGCAATAGCCACCGAAGATATTCTCAAGGCACGAAAATGGAATATCCTTCAGTGGCCAAAATGAAGCAAGAAAGACCTAAAAAAAAAAACAAGCGGCAACTGGAGGACGCTGCGCCACAAGCCTGTCAAAGCATCTTCAGGGAGGAAACTCCTGACTGCGGGCAGTGAAAGGACTACAAAGGATTCTGAGCCAGTTTTTAAAAACAATTGTTACCTTTCTAACAATATTATGATGATAATAATGAAGTTTGTCAATATACCTTTTAGCTCCTGATAATAGCAGTAATCTGCATAAAATGGCTGTAATTCCTAATGAAACCCCTCAAATCAAAGCTGAAAGTCTACACCCCAGTCACATCTTGATAGGTTAGTTTCAAATCAACTGTGGTGGCGTCATTGTCCAAATAATTACAGACCTAATTGTGTGCTCCATAAACTGTACTGTGCAGTCAGGCGTTGAAGCGGTGGCCCAGACTCCAGACCAGAAGGTGGCAGTAAAGCAAATACTATGATGGTTGCCATACACCGTTTCGACGAAGATGAAGAGAAGGAGGAGAAGAAGAAGAAAGTATTCAAATCGTTTAGATATGGGCGGTGTTTTTACATTTTTAGCTACATTTTGTTCTCTTATGATTTGTTGTTGTCTTTGTTGAAGTCACAGCCATTATATTAGTGTGCGCAGTGACCTTCATCCGTCTTATGAGAGGTCGCAGTCAGCCTGCTAGCTGCCGACAGATTTGCTTCGGGGGAATCTGATGTCTGTTCGACGGACGTTGGTGGAGTGTGTGGTGTTGTCTCTGAAGGACACCTGCGTGTTTTATCCTTGCTGTAAAGGCTGCTTCTCGAGGATTAATGTCGAACAGCAGGGCAGGGCCAGGTACAACGCTAACCGCCAATGAAATACACGATCTGTCCGTGCTGTTGGGGAAACACTTCTTCCCATTGTGTTACACACAAAGCTACACATGTTCGTCTTCCCTGTTAACCCATCACAGATGCAGATGTCCCAGGTGTGGTTACAGCTGTTCCAGAGATTTGGTGGATTACAGATACCGGCTGTCGCTGACGGTGAACCGGGACGAATGCATATTTGGAGTAACCGTATTTGGTTCCTGTCTGAACCCATTCTTTGGCATTCATGCAAGCGGTTTGCAAAGGTCAGAAAATTCACTTTTTAGTTGCTTTTCTTCTGAAGTATGTAACACTGATATCTTAACATTAGTGTGTATTAAATGTTACACTCATCCAGAGACAACTCAAACGAACAAAGTTATATTTGGTTGCAGTAAAGTTAGACATATTTAAACATGTTAAAATATCGTTTCTTGTTGTTCTGTATCAGAACAAACGCATAGTGATTCTTTAGTGAGAGAAAGGTTGTCTAAATGATAGTGAAACATAAAGAAGTCATGGCATGTGCTGTGTGAAACTGCATGTGGGGTCCTTTTTAAGTGGACCTCAGTATTTGTAGATGATTTACCCATAGATAAAATCTTATCTTATTCTACTGAAAATTGTTTATCTCAGGTATGATTGCCTAACTCTGCTATAAAACACTTGGCAAACCTTGCTTTAAAATAGCAATATCTTCTAGAACTGTAACAATTAATCGTTTAGTTGATTAAAAGAAAATTAATTGATAACTAAGTTGATGATTAAATAATTGTTTCTGTCTTGTTTTGATCAAACATTTGCTGTTTCCACTTCCTTAAATGTTAGGATTTGCTGCTTTTCTTTGTCATTTCTGGCAGTAAGTGGAGAGTCTTTGTGTTTTATTGGTTGGAGTAAAAAAATAATGTCAAGTTGACACTTTGGGTTCCGAAAAACTGTAATGAGCATTTTTCACAATTTTTTGACAATGTATAGAGTAAATGATAAATTTATTAGTTGTGAAAATAATTGTCAGATTAATCAATGATTAAAATGATAATTAGTTGCAGCTCTAATATTCTCCCTACTATGAGTCCAGTCTACACCAAATCGAATTGCAAATTACTCAGGAGATCATTTACTTTCATGGTGATGTCCTGACGTGTATGTCAGGCATCTTCAGGTAATATACCCATGCGGCTGCATGTCAGCAGTGTTTATTGTGGCACATTTTAAAAGGTCAAGTTGTGGATTCCTGTTATTCCTTTAATTCTGTAGGTTGGTGGAGAACCTGGATGGGCCAGTTGGAACATCAACCAGATCCATGTTGTTGCTGAAGGCTGTGAAGGACTGTTTCGTTGGCAGACATTTCATCTTTGGTATAAAGGTATAATTGCAAATGGGTATTACATATCTTAATGGGTTGTGACTGGCTTGTACTCATAATAACTTTTATTATCAGCTTAATATCGGGCAGAAATTGGACATGTTTCCAAATCTAAGATGATTTGTTCCCAAGCATTTTCTGAGACATGTTTAAGACATTAAGTGTTCATCAAGTAAAACAAGTTTCAATAGTCTTACAGTGTAAACTAGATTACCTTCTGCTCTAATTCTTCTTTCATGGTAAATCCAACACCAAGCAATAAGAACTAATTTATTCAAGCATTATAACGTAACAATTCAGATGAAAAGCAAAAAGGACATGAATGACAAAAACATGTCATGACCCTCACCCACTAGGACAGTGATAACAGTACAATTCCATGAAATGTAAGAGAGTAGTGAATGTACAGTGTTCTGTATTTTTGTTGAAAATATTTTCATTATTTGATTTATTCTTTAATACATTTGAACCAAGTCCTTATCCTCTAGGAAACATCAAAATGTCATTATAAGTGTTGGCTTCATCAATCCAATCCTAAGTCCTTGAACAGCTTGATAAAAGTGTGTGTATTGTACCTAGGCTGCTTTTTCTGAACCATCCTTGGTATTGTTTGTCTGTAGTTAACAGAAACAGAAAGTGGACTGTGGTCAGGAAATCCTGTCGGGAATGTGTCTGTCAGCAACGATGGACTCCATTTTATTGCCAGTCAGATGATTCTCCCCAAAGCTGCCGGCCTGGAAGGCTGCACAGTGATCAGTTATTATCAGGTCCTTCTTCAGAAAGCTGCAGAATATGAACTGGGATCTGCTGACTCCAGCAAAGCCTCCAGACCTCCACCAACAACCCTGCTGTTGATTCCTCATCATTCTCCAGCCAGCAGCTTCAACAGTGATGCATTTGGGTCCTCAGATCGTCTTTCCCAGTGCCTGCTAAGGTGTGCATGTAACATCAGGGTCCTTTTAGAACATGACTACATTTACATGCTTTATATTTTGAAGCTATGTGTGTGCCTTTCTTTCTTGCATCTATTTTAGCCATCTTACAGGATTTAATTGGTTTTATTGGCTTTCTACAAAAGCAGAGATTTTCTCTGTTCAGGGCTTGCATTAGTAATTTTCACTGGATTAATTGTTTACTTTTTTTTGCTTCCTAGATCATGTTTCCAAGACTCCGTATTAACTCCCAGTCCTCCATGGCAACAATCTCTTGGACTAGTGACGTCATCAGCAGAGCAGGTGGAAGGTCACAGTAGTCAGGACAGTGGAGATGACGAGAGCAGAAAGACAGACGTGTTGAACACACCACCTCCTGCACTGAGAGGCTGCCTGCAGGACCATAAATGCACAGAGGAGACTGAGCTGTCGCCTCTTGTTTCTTCACAACGCAGTTCTGACATCCACCTGCCGTTGGCCACATACACTCACTCATTTACCGAGAACACTGAGGTCAGTCTCTCCTCACCTGGCCACAATTCTAGGAAGAAGGGGTTTTCTATTGAACACCTCATTGAAACGCTGTCTCCAAGCTCCGTGGTTTGGGAAGATTTGCCTTTCTCTGAGAGTCTTTCGGAGTTTTTCTGTGGCGAAAACAATTATTTTGATATTGTGAGGGAAATGGTGCCAAATGGAAACATGCAAAATCATAAACATATGCCAAACAATAACATTGACATCAAATTACAAGACAAGCACTTCAACCAATCCAGATGTGTTTCTCAAAGTAAGATTCAGAGAGCCGATGGCCACTCATTGATATTACAGGATATCATTAATACACCTGCACCTAATGGGGAGGACAGGCTTGTTTTATCTGATCAGGTATGTAAGACCCCTGGGAGATCTGTAAATAAGAGTCAAGCTAAAAACATTTGCCCACATGAGTGTAATCAGGACAATGAAAAAACTAACTTGCTATCTTTCAAAAGTGAAAAAGAGCAGCTTGAAGAAGATGCATACAATTGCTCCGCAGACCTGTTCAGTAACTCACTCACGAGTGACATCATCATGTACACATTCGGCACACATGCAGAAGCTGTCATGGAGACCCCAAGAACTGGTACCCTGTCTTCGAAGCTAGACAAACATCACCTGAGCAGTGAAAAGACAGATACCCCACATTCAGCACCAGACAAACAGAGACCCAAGAGGAAGAAATGCATCAGGAGAGACAGTTTAATTCCACCAGGCACACAAGATCTTGAATTTATCCCTCCTTCTCAGTCCACCCCCATTGTAAAAACAGCAGTTGTATCTTCATACAGATCCTTGACAGTTAGTGAATTCAGTACACGACCTGATTCTCCTGCTTTTCAGAGAAATCTGCCTGAATTGGGTTGCAGGCCAATCAGAGCCACCTCAACTCTTTATAGATTAAACTGCATCAATGCCAACCACCTGTGCAAGTGTCCCCAAGAGTCTATGAAAGAAAACCTGGTGTGTAGTTCAATCTCTGCCAGACACGACAACAGATTTACCCCAAAAAGAAGGTTCTGGAAACCAGCGAAGAATAAAAAACAGCTTCTGGCTCAGCAGCACCTGAAGGTCCAGAAAGAGCCTCTAAACACAGTATCAACAGGAAGGATCAATCACAAATTTGCCTTGAGTGACTGTGATGTGGCTGTGATGTGTGATTTTGAGGACAGTATAGACATAATTGTTTCCCCCACTCCTGCTAAAGAAGATCAGTGTGTGAAGCGCAGCGACAACAGCAGAGCTGCGCCGTATCAAACGCTCACGTCATCGCAGCGAGAGCAGGCACAAACAGGAAAGTGTCACAGTGAAGCTGTTTCTGAGGCCAGTCCGAATACATCTAATTCTTACGTACTTGAAGAGAATGAGCCATGTGATTGGTCCAGAGATCTGTTCTCTGACTCGGTCTGACTGCAAACGGACTTTACAAAAAGGAAATATGCATAGGTTCTATTTAAGTTGGGCCAGCCAAGTTATGGTAGACCTACTCTTTTGTCAATGAAGAAGTATCGTAGTAACTGTTGACTTCAACAAGCAGTACTGTTGCTGATCATGAAGGATCTGAGAATAGAGCACACACTGTACATTTAATGCTAAAGGAGAGAGACCCTAGCAATTTATGAGTTCAGCTACTTCAGACCTACTGTCTTCCTTCGAACATGAGTTGGACTGAAGAGCGCAGTGCTGCTTGAGATCTTGATGAGTGAATGGTGTTACAGCAGGGAGGTGGGACAGCTTTTCATGCTGATGGTTTTGGAATTAAATATTAAAAAACCTGCTTTTAGAGATTTATTTTTTTAAAGTAGCCAATCTTGCACACAATGCACTTTAAAGGGATGTTCTCAATAAACTAGAGAGCACATAGGATGCAAACTTCCACCAAAGCAGGGTGCCCTATCTCACTATAAAGAAATCATCCCAAAAATTCCTGGATCTGCATCCTGATTTGGATCTCTCCCATATTTGAGTCACTTGTTCCTTGGGCCAAGGCCCTTTTCTACAAAAGATTCATGCTCGACTTTGTGAGCTATCCTGTTCACAGACAAACACTGGTAAAAACACACTATAATCTTCTTGGTGGAGGTAATAAAAGCTTAGAAAAGATTAAGTTTTGAGCGTTCAGGTATTCAGGCTTGTTCGTTTTACCTTGCCTGGGGTACTTATGCCATAATGTCACTGGGATTATTTACTCACAACTGTATGTTCTACATTCTTTGCAAAACAGACTGCTACACTGCAACGGAACCATGAGAAATAAAATACTAAAATTTTTAAAAGGCTTTTTTTTTTTTTTTTTTTTTTATAAATTATGGAGGTGGCCAGGAAAGGCTGGTATAGAAGAAGTTATAATTAAGAACAATCAGCTGTCCTCCAACCAGGGATTTTGCACTTTTCAAATGGTATGCATCATATCTCCAAGGCAAGGCTCTGTCACCCTTGAATGCTTTCTAGTCTGCTTCCTGTTGAAAGCACAGCCCCTAAACTTACTTCACAGTTTCCTAGCATGACTGTTCAACTCTCAGTCCTGTTTGACTGTCAGACATTTGGACATTTAACAAGATTTCAGTATTTTTGTAGGCCACATCTTTTTGACACCCCTAAAGAGCACCAGTCCCTAAATATGGTGAAGTTGGATCCAAGCCATGTTTATGTCTTACAATGTGTCTCCTTACAAAGACAGTATGTTGAATCCAACATTTATGAGAATGTTTTGTTAAGAAAGAAGACCCTTAATATAATCTAGCTATTGTGGTTCTCAACAACCTCATGCTGTGTTGTTTTGATATTTGGAGTGTGTGTACCAGAAAAGCTTGGCCCCATTTCATTGTGTAATAAAAATAGTAAATATAGTCTCAATTGTTAAAATAAAAACCACAAGTGTCAGTACATGCATTTTGGGCAATCAGACCGTTTGTACCACTTATCCTGTTAGGGGACGCGGGGGGTGGGCTGGAGCCTATCCCAGCATAATCCTGGACAATTCACCAGTTCATCGCAGGGCTCACATATAGACAAACATCCATCCACACTCACATTCACATCTACGTGCAATTTAGAGTGACCAGTTAACCTAACCCCCTGTTTGGACGTTTTTGGACTGTAAGACAAAGCTGGAGTACCCAGGGAGAGCCCAAGCTAACCTCTGCACCACTGTGCCGTCCTGGTTTGATGGGCTTGTTGTACAGAAATACCTACAGTTTGATTGAAGTTTTTACAGTATATGGACCTGCAGAAACACTAAAAGTCACATCTGTTCATACTTTGTGTGTCTCATCACAGTTTAAGTTGTGGCATTATGTTTTTGCAATCACTAGGAAAGTACCTTGAATATCCAATTTGTGTTATTTCCATTTTCATTAAATTGGCGTTGTATTTCTGCGCACATTGCACACTTCAAAACTGAAAGCCATTTTGTACATATATAAATGGAAAGACAATGTGCCACAACTCCCACTATGGACAGTTTAAAGCAAAAATGCCACTATTCAATTTCTTTTAGGGGGTCCATGGAGATCAGCAATAATCATGTTTATCCAAATTATAACCCAATTTCATTTGAACCAAAACACACACTATTACCGACTAAAACAACCCTCTCTTCTGAACATCAGGTGCACCACGGCCACGTGACCTGGGATATTTACTTGCACAGACAAACTACTAGCTAAAGTTGGGATGAATTTTATTTGCTGTGTCGCATACCAGGAATCCAAAGAGAAAAAATGAAAAGGGGAACTGGCAAGAATCAGCACAGATCTGCTTCACTCTATGTATGTGTGTTACAAGAAGTGGTTCACTGTGTCATGGGGTACGTGGTGGTAGTGTTTCCATTACACTGTTTCCAGTGACAGCTCACTCCTGGGTTGTGGACTCTATGTGGCAGCAAATCAGATTGCTGTGGAGATTAAGAGGCGTGACAGCCACATGGTGTGGAAGGGTGGAGAGACAGCTTTGTATGGAGTTGTCAACAAAGCGTCAGCTGGTGGGAGGCCTGACACTGGTTAAGTTTCCCTTTATAGAATCAAAGCAGATAGAAATGCTTAGATCCATCACAGATTTTTGGTACATCTACATCTGCTAAGTAACGCGATTATTATCCTTATTGGCATTACGAGCTTATTTTTTAATTTGTCCTCATAAAGGACTTCTGCTCAGATCCCTTCATTACTACTTAATGATAGTAAGATTGCTCTTTTACTAGATTATGATCAAGTGATTTAGTCAGCATTGGACATACAATACAAAATGGCTGAAACAAAGAATGCCCAGAACTCTACATTAAGTCTAAGGAACACAATGGCCCTACTTCATAAAAAGAAGAGCTACATTATGTTGCAGTACAGCCACCTTTTAATGAGTAAGCATATACAAGTTGTAAGTGTATAACACCTTTATTACTTACTGTCAATAAGCAGTAAGTAAGAAGTTATGAAAGAGAAACCCTACGGTCATGCTGAATAAGTTATTAATAAGAGTTTTACACTGCTGTATAAACTGCTGCTAATAAGCTGCAGCAAAGTTTCTCAATCCTACAGAAGATTCAAGTGGCGACTCAAAGATGATTAATTAAATCATTACTCTGCTTTTATTTTGCATGGCAGCCTTCTTGATCATCTCTTTGTAAGAAAGACTTGAAAGTTTCTGGTTCTGTTAGCTGCAGTGCTACAGCTCTGTGGGCTCGTCTCAGTCCCCTTCCATAACGGGCCCTGGAAATTCTGACGTTAGACCCCAGCACTCCTTATAAGCACCTGTCCTTACACGTCACGCCAAGCACCCAGTATGAAAAGCGTGAGACTGTTTTCCGAATGAGAGAGTGTGCGTAGTTCCAGCGGTGTATATAGCCACCATGAGGGTTCTAATCTCCATTAACCTGCAAACAAGAGCCAGGACACAGCACGCTGGGAGGGTTACACTGCACACCAAAGGATAGTCAGGGTTTGCTGCTTCTCCCACTGAAACATGGAGGTAAGAGTGTTCTCATTTCTACTGATGTGCCGAGCTGGCTCTACCAAGGGTAATACTCTAATAACTTCAAACTTGGCCGATGATAAAATCAAGATACAACTTGCTTAAACTTTTTACTTCAACTACAAATGAGTGGAAGAACACTGGTGAACCTTGTAGGTAAAAGACTTCTTGTGCTTGTAAACTATTAAAAGAATGTGCAGTCCGGCATGTGACAGAAATGACATAATCAATAGTGGCATCTAAACTCTTTTTAAATGGTGCCTGTGAAGGCAAAAGTCATAAAAAGCATATAATTCTTCTTGACCCCTAATT
>KV751315.1:2535710-2548023 GCA_001698575.1 Mola mola
GCTTCTTACTTAGCATTGTTCCCTTTAATCTTGGCATGTGAACTGCCACTGACTGAGCTCTGTGCCATCCAGGGGAAACCCTGTGCCCAGAAAGGTGGCAACCATGCGGCATCGCTGTTGGCAAGTCTGAACCTCCAAAGGGAACGAGCTCAATTCTATGACTGTGTGGTCACACAAACACAGACCCCAGGCCACCTCTACCCTGTACACAGGTGAGCAACATCATTTTTTAAATTACAAACACAGCACCAAGTAATAATATTGGCAAATTATTATAAATCCTTGTTTATATTTGTTATTGGGGCTGGTTGCAGGTGTGTCCTGGCTGCTTTTAGTCCAGTGTTGGCATCCATCTTATCGTCTGCTGGTGCCCTGGTGGAACTGCAGGCTCCGTGTCTGTCTGACGCTGTTCTGGCGCTTGTCTTGGACTACATTTACACAGGTTCATTACCACACACTCAAGGCCAGCAACACTATTCCAGTCTGCTCTCTGCTGCCTGCTACCTGCAGATGGATGCACTGCAGCAGATGCTGAGGACTGAGGTGAATCCTGCAGATACTGCCTCCAGTGACGCTGAAAATCAGTCATTCGAAGATAAAAACAACACCAAGTATCTGCAATTACCAGAGTCACAGGAGAAAAGGAGACAATATTGGGATGAAGCAGACATGTGTGGAAGTAGTAAAAATGCAGGGCCTTTGATTACTATACATAGCAGTAGTAGTGTTCCTGAAAGTACTGCACCAAGTGTAAATGCAGGTAGCTGCAAACTGGCAACACATCTGGCTCCTCAGGATTTAATTCAAAGTATCCCATGCATGGCTGAAGTGTTAAGAGTTGACAAAGAGGTGCAAGGTTATCAACTTCATTCAGCTTATCCTGTAAAATCGGAGTGTTGTCAGATGAGCAGAGAGAGGCTGGTGAAGAAAGCTGGGAACAGGAGGAGTTCGGATTCACTCCACACTGCTGGGACCCAGGAGGAAGAGGTGAGCATATCCAAGAAGACACGATTGTGTTTGACAGTGACTAGTCCATCAGAGGAGAAGCGAACTAACAGAAAAGACGAAAACAAGATCTGTCATTGTCCTGTTGGCGACGACAATGATTGTTGCTTTTTATTGCCTTCTCCCTCATTACCCCATCAAAGCTTTGGGGCAGTGCCCGTTATTCGTCACAGCAGCACTGCTGTTACAGCAGAAGTGCCTTCGTCACATTTAGTGTTCCAACCCTTAATCAGCTCCAGCAGGGCCACTGACTCTAGATCAGGAAACAATGATAATGGAAGAAATGTCAATGTTAGAACCATTAAACACAAAAACCATCGTGAAGCACACAATCTGGTTTACAATACAGCCCACAATGGGACACAAAGTAGGGATTACGAGAATAGTTCAGATCAATATGCTGAACAGGATTTATGTTACAAATCCAACGCAGGTCAATATGACACCCTGAAACAGGATTACAACAGCACAGATATGGATCCTGATGAACATGTAGATAATCGATTATCCGACATTAAGGGTGGTAATGCACTCTTTGCTCATTGTGATTCCTTTCAGAATCGCACAAAACATTTTCAAGATGATTCATTGCCAGCAAATCAGGAATACAGCACTTTCAGCAGAGGATTAAAGTCTGATACTGATCTCCATTCGGATGAATTTCCCTCCAGAGACACGAAGCTGAAATGCACAGATTGCCACAATGTCTTGATAGCAAATACAACAGAGGAGCACACCCCTCACTCACAGGATGCAGGAGCTGCAGTTCCACTTCCTTTATGGAAGACAGACACAGGAAGTGTCTCTGACTGTGAAGGTTTGTGTCCAAAAGGATATTCTAAAGAGGAACACAGTTATTCATGCACGTGTCAAGCTGAAATGGATAGACAGCACAGCCCATTTAACCCCTGCAGGCCTCAGCATGGTTTGTACCGATATGTGCGTGGAGCTGAGACGAGGATAAACAATGTTGACATTATCCAGCATGGACATGATGGCATGGCTATAGATAATGGTACTGGTCAAAATTCTCTGGAACAGAAAAATATGTCAGGCACTGAGATCTCAGAGCCACATGCAAGTGTGGACAACATGTCCGACCCTGCTTATGATGAAGTGGGACAGTCATACCGTGGGCATCTTCATTGTCACTGCTTTCACCGGGAGGACACACACTTAGCACACGGACTCCCTAACCACCCTAATCATTCAGACCAGGCCAGTGATGAGGAGGAAGATGGTACGTTTGCCGGTTCAGGTCTAAGCCCGCTAAAGAAGCATTTTGCTAATACAGACAAGGTTCTGTTGCTGGACATTAGCACGAAACCTGCTGAGTATTTGGTCTCCTACAGATCTGATGAACAAGAGAAATGGGTAGCATTTGGCCAAAGGGACACATCTAGAAATGGGCTTGGAGATAGTGAAAGGCAGCATGAAGCAAGTCAATCTGTAGCAGAGGCTAATAAGAGAAAAATCAACAGTGGGAACAAATATGGCACTGACCATTTTGATGAAGCTAAAACAAGACATTGGATTGAAGAAACAAATGTCAAAGACATAAAATCAGATGTTAAAGAGCCAAGCACGTCAAGAGCTGAGGTTATACATACCATCGGGAGTGTGGAGGGTGAGAACCACATTACTACCTTGACAGTGTGTCCGTGTGGGCCAGACTCTGTGCAAGCCCCCATTTCATCTACCTTGTCTGTCTTCATACCATCCACCTTTTCTGCCAGCATGCCAACAAATATAACAGCTCAGCTGTCAGCTCCTGTTCACCACCCGTTCCAGTGCTCTCTGTGCAACCGTTCCTTCAGCCAAAAAGGATCTCTGAATAGACATATGCGGAGCCACCTTGGCATACGTCCCTTCCCCTGCCCTTGCTGCCCTATGACCTTTTCGCGTCAGTACCGTGTCATGGAGCACATGCGTGTTCACCAACGCTGATTCCTTGGAAATGACTTTCAAAAGGCACCTGACTCTTCAAAATGACTGAATGAAGAACACAAATGAAGGACACAAAAGTGACTGCCCTGTCACTGGTTTCTTTTCAAAAACTCAGGAATTCTATATTTGGAGAATACGATGAAGACAGTTATGGTATTGCTACACTTTCCAAACGCAAACAATAGAGTCGGTCCTGATAACGCTGTAGAGCAATGAACTAGCTAGTCATTAAGTGAATAAATTATTTAAACCATCAATTGAGTATTTTTTTTTTTTTTTTTTGTAATACTGGAACAAATTACTACTTTTGAAAGAAGTCGATCATGGTGATAAAACCACATATGATTATCAGTCCCCCCCATTCCCTCAGACTACTCTACTGTGCTTTTTTCTTTTAGCTCATTTTTTTTTTTTATTATCCAATCCACAACTTTACTGTTATAGTTCATGCAGAATGATAAATGTGTCTGTGTAATGTGTAAGTAAGCTCTCTATTTGCATGTTAGCCATTTAAGAATTCAACCCGGATTACAAAAACTTGGGATACAAGCAAACCTAAAACAGTTGTATTAACAGGACTTTTGTCCTTGCTAGTTCTAGTGCTAATTCATAGCCAGCTTTTGCATTTCAACAGCCAAAAACCTGATTCTCTGCCAATGAAACCCGCCAAGTACATACAACCCTTTCTGGGCTGGGAGTGTTGTTATTGAGACCTCGGACCAAGTAAAATTCTATGATTACCAATGCCTGTTAAGTATGTCCTCTGACAAATTTGACAATGAATGCAAAATTGAAACAGCAGTGGTCTGAGGAAGCTCTGCTGCGCAAATCTAGAGCAAACTGGCGAGTGTTACCAGAACAAAGCTGGTGACAGTGGGACATGGCTGCTGCAAGACATATGCAGTAACATGATGACATGACCCTACGGTGGCCCGATGCTTGTTGAAAAGCAAAAGTTATCAAAAGGTTTGCATGTTGCATCACGCTAAACCAGCACCAACACCAGCACAGAGCCAACACTGGTATTGGTTTGGACAGAAAGGCCTATTAGTGTTCCCAAAAACCATTTATCATGAATTCTAAAAAGTGAAGAACCTCACCCTGTTCTTGCTGGTGAACCTTTGAACAAAGTCACTTCCATACCCAGTTGTCATATTGGCACCAGGTACCAATAAACCTGTTGAATGATCCACACAGATGATTTTGAACATTACACTTTCCCAGTCTTTTGTTACCCCTGTCCAAACATGTTGCTAAAACCAGAATATATTTACATAACAATGAAATCTTGGTGTTTCTTCTGTGGGCAACTAGACCTCTTGTAGTTTCTTGAAGACGTTTCACCTCTCATCCAAGAGGCTTCTTCAGTTCTAAATTTCTGGCAGGGAGTCCCGCCTTGTTAGAGGATCCTTGTCACTCAGGGTAGAGGGCAAAGGGTACAAAGCCCCGCCCCCAATCTGTGTGACCCACATCCACCCACCATCAGATGGGTAGTCACTCCCCCCAGTCATCATGTGAGTCGCTGGTTTCACATGAGCCAAGGTGTGAACTGTGGTTAAGTTTCCTGGGGAGGGATTTCAGAACTGCATTGTATGTGGCAGACAGTTGATGTCTGAGGCCACCTCCTCTGTTAAGTGACGGCTATTCCAGCTTGATATAGATGGCCTCCTTTACTCCTCTCTCAAACAATCCATCCTCCCTGTCCAACACATGCACATTCTCATCCTCAAAGGAGTGTCCCTTCTCCTTTGAATGTAAGTGGACTGCTGAGTCCTGGCCAGAGGAGCTGGCTCTCCGGTGTTGAGCCATGCATTTGTGGAGAGGTTGTTCCTCTCCTTTTCCTGTGTTGTCGGGGTGTTGTTCCTGGAGCCCTTAGTGGATTTCACATACACCCAGTTAGGGTATCCACAGGTTTTTAATGCTGTCTTGATGTGTTTGTGTTACTTAGACTTCCCCTCTGTCCTTTTGGGAACTTTTCAGCCCGGTGATTTAGGGTTCTGATAACTCCCAGCTTGTGTTCCAAAGTGTGGTGAGAGTTGAAGAGCAGGTACTGGTCAGTGTGAGTAGGTTTCCGGTAGACTTCAATGTTGAGCCCTCTGTCCTTCTCAAGGTGTATCGCACAGTCCAAGAAAAGCAGCCTGTTCTCTTTCATGTCCTCCCTTGTGAATTTGATGTTGCCGTCTACTGAGTTAAGGTGTTCCGTGAAGGCTTCTTCCTCTTGGGGTTTGATCTTGACCCAGGTGTCATCCACATATCTGAACAATTGGCTTGGTGTTGTTCCTTTGAAGGTACTCAGTGCCCTACTGTCTATGGCAGTAATCACATGATAAAAGCCTTAGAATTTTCATCTTTTCCCTTTGTTCATGGAATATTAACCCCTTAACGCCAATCGTCGCGAATTCGCATCATACTGCTTGCATTCTGAATGCAGCCGAGGTAGCATCAGCTTGAAATAATTAATTTTTCTATATAATTGTAAATAAATTCAGGGTTGAAAACAAATGTATCATGCAAATTAAATTACAGCTGCTTATTTTGTAACAGCCATAGAGGAACATTACAATATTTGCATGTCTCATGCACAATATGTATATCAGTAAATGGGACATTTTAGATCCATTTCAGAAATTAGAGAAACCTTTTTAAATAATTTAAATTTGAAGATGATGGTTTTATAAAAAAAATGAAACATTTATAAATGTTAGAAATATTATCTCTCTTGATATGATTTGTGTTGTTATTCTGCACTCAATGTCAAAATGTGAAAGTATTCTGACTCCTACTGTTTTGTACACATTAAAACTTGTATCTTCTGTTAATGATATCTCTCACATGCTGTCCTCTGTAAATGAGGACAGCATGTGTGTGTACTACAATGCAGTAGTGTGTGTACTTAATGGTCCTGCTGCTGTAACACGAGCTGATGTGTTTAAAAAAAGTTGCAAGAGCATGTTCTTTTATCCATGCCAAACTTCGCACAGACAAAAAGCTGGAATTGGATTACATTGCTTTAGTTTAACACTTGTTAACAGTTCACCACAGGTACCATCTTGGAATTGTCAACTGTGGATTTTCACATTGAGGCACTTCCATACAATGCCTCATATGGTAACAATGCAGTTCTGGTTGCAAACCTTTTATAAATACTCAATTTTATCACAGTTGCAATTTTGAATTGCCATTCGTTGAATACAATATTTGTATAGCTAAATAAAGTTGGATATGTTCTAAAAGAAATTTAAAGTTTAGCGCCACAATTTAAAGACTGGAACATTAACAGGTTTTCTGTTTTAGTATGAAGTATACAAAATATCAATAACAAACTGGAATGAACAAATTTATGGCATTAACAAATCTAATCTTTGACTTTAATACTGAAATAGAAGGGCACCATTGGCCTTGGATTATAGATAATCAGAAGAATGTCGTATAGACTGAACAATGACAGTGAAAACTCGTTCAGTCTGATCACTGAGTAGAGGGCAGAGAGCCCAATAAAAGAAAATGTTAAGTTCTTATCAGGGTCAGTTCCAATTTTCTGGAGTAGAAAAGCATTCAGGTATTGAGAGGAATATGGGGGAAACTGTTACAGCAGTATTCTCCACTGACAGGTAACCCTAGGCGCACTGATTAAATTGAATTGTCAATCATTGAATAACCAATTTGTGGTGCCAGAACATGTAAATAACATATATGATGTCTTAATTATACTGTTTTATGTAAGTATGTGAAAATACCCTTTATTGGCGGTAAGCACAAAAACATCAATATAACAGTTGAACCCACAACACTTACAATAATACAACTTGCCAGTGAGGAGTGGTTCATATTTAGCAATCATACAGCCGGTTGCGCTGACAAGCAGAAATGCTTTGCTGTCTTTGTATGCGTCATATTTATTCATGCTGGTCATGTAATCCCACTTCCTCTTGTTCTTGTTACTCAACTGGAGTTTCAGCTGTTGTAGCCATCACTACAATGGCCTAAAGAGAAGACAAAGAAGAGCTAGATGACTCCAGTTTGGCTTGACTCATCTACTCATGTTGCAGTTCAGATTTAGCAAATATTGAAAGAAATTCTCTGAGTGAGCATCTCAGTATCTTCTATCATGTGTGTGAAAGAGTCTGTACCTGGCTCTTTGTGGAACGCAGGGCAGCCCCGGCAAGAATTGACATCACAATGAAAATAATTGCACCCACAAGACTGTGGAGGAGGTTGATTGCTTCAATAGATGTTCCCATTTCCTGGGCAAACAAACGTACACACAAATTTCAGAGCAAATCCTGGCTAACATAAAGGCAAAACACAACTGGTGACATATTTTACACGTCCTATTAGCCATAGACCAATGGAAATGTCTTTTAAAAAGTGAAATTTAAATACCTTTAGATGACCATATTTTGTTTTACCTTGATATGCGAGGGCCTGTAGTCATATATTTTTACATGTTTGTGTGAATCATTGTGTATGTTTGTCTATGTTAAACTGCATATTTTGTGCACAGGGAAAGATCTCGTTCTCAATGAGAATACAAATTTAAATAAAGGATTTCTTAATAATCAAATTATTGTTGTTTTTTTTCTTCATTCTGTTCCCTCATTCCAGTTTTCCTTTTTAATTCAATTGCAGTCAAAATTTCATTAAAAATGTCAGGACAGTACAAAGCTGGTTATGTGATTGGCTGTCAAAGCAAGAGCCGTGGCACATCTATAGTGTTGTTTAGGTCACTGGGTGTTTCATTTTTTTTTCAACATCACCCTCACTTAATTGGCCCTGCAAGGGCTGATCAAATCCTGGCATGCATGCCAGCAGCAATGGCCCACGCATCACCCCTCCTGATCCAGGATACCTGATGGTATATCCTTTACCAGTGCAATAAGGGTCCATGGCCTGATCCCTGAATTTGACTCAGTGGGCTTCTGCTTGCCTAATCTCCAACCAAGAAAGCTTCTGTTCCAGTTTACCATTCCACCTCGTCCATGCTCCCTGCTGCCACATCCCAATCATCCTGCTAGTCTTTTCCTCTTCCAAATCAAAAAAAATACGGTATTTGTCATTTAGTGGACTTGGACTGTGGTTCCTAACCCAAGCCGCCCAGCTTCAGTCGTGCCCACTAAGATCCTGCACTTGTCAACTATTACAAGACTTTTCTGGGCCCTCCCCTTCTGTCTGGCCCTACAGCTCTACGTAGGGTCAGAATCTTCCTGATGAGGTTAAAAGGCTTGATCAGAGGTGTTTTCTCTTCCTGCCCCCTTGAATAGTTTTACAAAGGTTTGTGACTCCTGCAGCATCTGGTGGATCTTTTCTGCCCTTCGGTATAGCTGTAGAGTAGCTGGTTCTGGTGGTTTTACCCACTTCCACCTTGAACCTTTATTACATTATATGAAGTTAAATTAATTCCCTTACAGGGATTAATAAAGTTATCACTGGATGTGAGCTGTGGATGTTGTGTAAATGGGTGCCTGCACTAGAATTAAAAGGTTCTATATAAATGTAAGTCAGTTTACCAATAATACGAATAGCCATGTTTGTCAGTCTTAAAGAATCACAAATCCTCAAAAGCTGACAACTTTTCTTGACCAACATTATATATCAAGTAAAGATACCCAAACTGTATTCTTGTTGTAAGACTGGTTAATATTACATAATGAAGCCTTAATTCAACAAAAAAATCTAAAAATTACATGTAACTTACTCACATTATTCTGACCAATATTATTACAAGCACGACTAACAACCAAAAACAAATAAAAATATAAGTCACCTCATAATGTGACGACCATGAGATGGTCTCTGTTTCATTTTCATCAAGAAACTCAGGGAGGCTGTAATGTCTGTAGTAGTGGCTGTGTACTAAGACTGGTGCGATGTGCAAGATAGTCCAACACGTCACCAGTAGGGTCACAATACTCAGAGCCAGCGATATGGTGACCTATTTTTGAGATTGATGAAGAAAAATGAAGGGAGAACAATCAGAAGCTTAGAAATGTTGCCAATAATAAATATACTGTACGCACAACATGGAGAGCCCTGCAGGTGGACATCAGTAAATCCATTTGTTTATAATTTCAATAAAGAGGGACTAATTAATAATTAAACAAGTGGAAGAATATCTCAATTCTATATATCACACAAATTATTTTGTATGTCTTTATATGTAAGGCTGAGATGGAGCCTTCATAAAATGCTGCAGGGCTCTCTGGCACTCAAAATAGAGACTGATGGAAATTTGCCAGTACTGCTGTGTAACATTACAATAGAGCTTACTGTTTTCTTGGTTGTGTTGTGCTCCGTCACAATGTACAGAATCCCACAAATGATGAACTACAAGAGGACATGGAAAATGTTTAATAATGTAATCCTGCCACGCTTTGGGATTCCATGATACTGCATTTGATTGTAACTGGTAAACAAGTCAGCAGAAATACAAACAACACAGAGGTAAATTCAAATTACACGGCATTGGTGGGTTCTTGTTTTTGAAATGTATCTATTTGGTAAATAAATTCATTAGGAGTACATTTATGGAGCCACTTTGATCCACCGATAAATAATAATCTTACAATGCTACCAACCAGAAATCCCATTATGATGCCAGGTGGGACAATGGACCCCATGTGATTACCATAGTCTTGCATGATGGCGACTGAAAGAGTGAAGAAAGATGTGCCCAACACCAGAATGATGATCTAAAAGAAAATGAAAACCAAGCATTGGACTCTTCACATCTGGCTAATATAGATTGACTATTTTTACCATGTGTATGACATTTCAATCAGATGAGGTATTTGATCAATTTTGGGTAGGTATGTGCGTCTCACGCCAATAATCTTGGGTTGGCCTTTAATGAAGCGGTGTAAAGGTTTGCTGCCTCCCACGGTGGTGCCCTGAAGACTTGCATTACTTTCGCTCGAGGCGTAGAGCTCAGCAGACATCTTGCGGATAGACACAAACAGGACAATAGACGTGAAATATCAGCCAGGTCACACGACAGGTGGGGTCCCTTCAAGGTGTTTTTTTTCTTTCTTTGGGCTCCCCTGCCCTTTCCTCGGTTTTTGATTTTACACTTTTTTATACCTTCATTCTGATTCGACCACTTGATTTTTGTCCAGCCGCTGTTTTGATTGTTTTCACAATTTTTGGGTAGAAAGAGAAAACTTTGTATGTTATAATATGTAATATAATGTTTTAAGAATATTTTGTGTCTGAGCACAATTACATTAACCTTTACATTAACCGCCTTTTCTGGGACATTATGACTGTAAGCCAGTCAAGTCAGCTTTACAAACCCTTTCCAAAAAAGCTGGGACACTGAGTAAAATGCAAATCGAAACAAAGCCTGATCATTTGTAAAACACTGAAACCTCATATTTAAATTAGGAATTACACACAGGCGGATATCAAATGTTAAACCTGAGAAAATTCATTGTGTTTTAAAACTGTATCCTCACTCAGAATGTGGCACAGCAACACCTTTCAAGCAAGTTTCGTCAGGGTTGTGTCCAATATGCACAAAAAGAATATGGCCACTCACATGTTATCAATTTCAAGTGTTCAACAACTACATCTCCCATGAATCCCGAGCAGGCCAGTGGCTGAGATTCATATGGGATGGGACGTTTTCATTAAAATGTCCGTAACGTTGCTCATTCATTTCAATTTAGAATAGCTGGTTGTTCGCATATATCTGCAGGACACAGCAGGAGATGATTATTCATTTCAGAAACAGGACGAAATATCATACGATGCGCTAAAAAACGCATTATTGTACGATAAACATTTCAACTGGGGCGAGCAGAACACGTTGGACAAACCAGAATAATGATCTTTTTTGTTGGGGTGGGGGGGACAACCGTCAGGTCTGCTTCAGAGGGAACCTCTTTCCTCCTCTCCGCCGCCCAAACAGCAGATCTAAAAAGTTTTGTTGGTGCGGATGTCGATACGTCTACTGATCAGGCGACGCGACAAAGCCATGTTTACTTCTGGTTCCGAGCGTCAGATACCCAGCAAGACTTTCACGGAGCAGAGAAAATGTAAAGACAAAAGCAGAAGCAGACCTTGTGCGGTCCCTCGGCGCTTCCAGCTGGAGCAGCGTGATGGGCGATCCGTGCCGAACCGTGCCGAACCGTTCTTTGAGAACTCCCACTGGGACCAGCACTTTAACACGCCCCAACGTGTGGCACGACTAGGAGTGAAGGATTCCCATCCCTCTAGTAGGGTTAAGGTAGTAATGCCTATACTGCACAGAAGAGGATTAGGGCCAGGCAAAGCAAGCAAACAAGAACAAAAAAAAAGATTCTTTTTTTAAATTATTATTATTATACAATTATTTATTTAGGACATCATAAGGCAATTGATCGAGTTGTTTGAACCGGAAGGTGTGTGGTGTGAACGTCTGATTGAGTTGTATATCAATATTCGCAGCATTTTGACTTTATGCCACATAGGATGTCAGTTCTATATACAGCAAATGGTCAGAACCGTGGATCTCTGAAGAGTGATCACTTCCTTTCTTTTCGCCTTTTCAAGCTAACGTAACAAGGTCACACAGTTCATTTCAGTAAGAGAATTTGTCACGTTCAAACCTATAAAAGAGCACCTCACTGAGCCCTCGAGTTCGTCAGAGATATTACCATAAGACGTAGTGAAATCTGTCTTACGCATGTAGTGTCGTAAAACGTTCAACATCTGCCTCTGAGACGCAGTGGATTTAATGTCTGTTGTAGTCACAGACCAACAAAATGGAAACGCTGCAACAAATACCTCAAAAGTGGTTGTCAGAAATAGTCGCTCTTATGACAAACAAAAATGGTTGACTCCTGAAAAATAATAAAACAGCTCATCGCTTCAGCAGGCTACATGTGAAAAAGAGGAAGACGGATGAGCTCTCTCTCTCTCTCTCTCTCTCGCTCTCTGGCGCGTGTGTGTGTGTGTGTGTGTGTGTGAGAGAGAGAGAGAGAGAGTGGGGGGCAGAGCTGAAATGGAGAAGAACAAAGAAGAATGTGCTAAAACAGTGTGAGGGAGGAAAAGCAAGAGAAAAGTTTCCCCTTTTCCCAAACGAACACAGCTGTGTGTTTGTGTTACTCAACTCACAAAATAGAAGAAGGATTGTAAGGCAGAAAGGTGGTGGTGGGGGTGGGAGAAAAGTGAGGGGCCTGGTTTAGCGTGACCGTTTGGAATATGAAACAGCTGCCAATTTTCTGATGGTAGAGAAGAATAAATGTTTTAATTCGGACCACATATATTGATAGGGAGAAGTCTTGCATTCCTCATACGAAAACAATAACTGCGACACAAAGTAGCAAGCACCTTTGAGTTTATTGAAAAATGAATCCATTGCACAGATTTATTCAAACTACGT
>KV751315.1:2554029-2573133 GCA_001698575.1 Mola mola
CCCCTTTTTTTAAAAAAAAAAAAAAAAAAAAGAAAAAAAGAGGAGCACACAGGATGAAAAAAATATTTCTGCCACATTTTTTCTTACAGCTTTATTTTGCAGATTAAGATTCTCTGTAAAAACATAATCAGTTTATAAAATGTAAAACTATTCAGCAGTATTAGACATTACAACATTGAAAAGGCAACTTATACATTAACGCATCAGTAATAAAAATCATGGGATACAATATATAAATGAACAATACTTATACGTCATAAATGACACATAATACTTCCACTGCAGTCATAAAGTTAAGTGCATGCTAGGAAACACATGAGACTGAGCATGTGTGCGGGCTCACCTGTGGTAATGGTTTCTGGTAGACCTGCATGGCCAACATGACAGGAGCGGCTGTGCTCCAGTTGTAGTACCTACAACAGACGACAGAGGGCACTCTGACCGCTTAAACATTAAAAAAAATAAACCTAAAAAGAAAGTTAATGTGCCTGGTCAAGAGAATAATCAGCAGCTAGTCCCATGTAATGGGATTTAACGACACTTAATGGGATTTAGAGGTGCTGATGGGCAGATATTGTTACCTTTACAAAGACGAGAGTTAGCTGTTTCTACATTATTTAAGCTTAAATATAATAACCAGTCGCTGTGACAAGCTGCATATTTAGCGTACAGATATGAGAGTGGCATTAATCTTCCATCTTTTCACAAAGATATCAAACTTTATTTAAAGGCTTTGGCTATAATTGTGGTATCGTGCCATCCTGAAAATGGGCATAAAATTATTCTCAGAGATGTATATGAACCTGCACTTATTCTAAATGTGTCTCAAGCTTTGATATCGAATATATTCACACATACTTGTTTCCTATCCTGACGACCAGGTTTGGGTCATCGATAATAGAAGGGTTTTCAGAGAACTGCTGGTAGGAAATAACCCTCTCCTGGAACTGTTCTGTGGCGTGAAACACAGAAAACAAACTCACACACAATTCTTTCTCGAGGTCAAAGCGTTAGCGAGACAGCAGACATAGACTTTTCTCCCACAGTACAACGTCTCGCCTTTCATTGCCCCATTCTTCGTCCTACCTCTGGTGATCTCCCTGTTGTCGGTGAGTCCTCCGCAAAGAGAGATGCCGACATGAGACAGGTCTCCCATCTGCTCGGGCAAACTGTCTATGCCACTGTCCATCCCGGTGCTGCCCACTGACTGCGGGGACTGATTAGCGCTCCGCACTCCCATCATCTCTGAGTCTCCTTTCATGGAGCTACTGCCTCCATCACTGAGGTCAGAGAGACACCCATTGTCAATGCCGTTGTGATACAACAGAAGGTCAGTGTAACGAGCATTAATGTTCACAGCTGACTACATACATTGCAATTATCGACTGTATCTGTAATAACTGGTTATTTAAATATTTATAATAAGGCAGTGGTGGAGAGCTATGTAGCCATGAATCAATAAAAGATACAAAGAAAAATCAAACATGTGTGCTAGATGAAAAATAAACTTGGACTAACCTTTTAGGGAAGTAAAGCGCAGCTACTTCAGGCTTCAGCTCTGTAATATCATCCAGGTATATCCCATCAGCACCCAGGTGTTGACTTCTCTTTTCTAATGATATGAACAGACAAGGTCATTTTATACACGCGTACAACGTGTTTTACTGTTGAGTCATGAATATAGTTCATAATGCACCGCAGCTGTGATACCTTTCTTCTTGGACGGTGAATCATTTCTTCCAACGGGGCTTCCTCTGTTCCTGCTTTTGTCGAGATGATTGGGGAGACTTCCGGGAGACGCCGAGCATGTCATTAAACCCTCCGTCTCTGCACAGGATGGCCCCACATGTTCCACGTCTCCCCCTAAGGAAACAAAACAAAAGAGATCCCCTCCGTTTGTTTAATTGCAAACCTTATGTATGTATACTTTAGAGGGCATTATTCAAAAGCAAATATATAGTTAGAAGTTTTCCAGAAATCATTTCAACGGCACTGATGGAGTCACCACTTACACAAGGAAACTATAAAAAAAATATATTGGCATGAGTATTTCTTGATAGTGGGAAATGTTTTGTAAAACTCGTTTGGCAATAATTGACTGACCCCTGTAAACTGAGCATTAAACGATACTTGACACTAAAAACACTACGTCCTCCATAGAACCACCTTGTTCCCCTGCAGCCCTGTAGCCTGTCAGAGCGCTTCGTCCAATCCGGGCTCCACGTTCGCTTTCTTCACCATCGTTGTCCACAACATCAGGAGCGTCGTCTCCCGGCTGGGGGGCACAGATGTTGAGGGAGGGGGGTCCCCTGTCGCCGATGGCTCTGAAGTGAGTGGTGGCGGACACTGGAATGGAGACTGCTGAGGTGGACTCCTGCTTCTGATGGGCTGCCAAGAAGGACGGCTGTGAGGCAAACAGTAAAATACAGATTTTCATTCATTGGTTTTGTACAAGAACATGTTTCTGTTCTGGATTTGTCCATTTGTAAAATACACTCTGCTCTGGTCAAAGGAAAAACAGACAATATTCTACCAGAATCGAAACTTTAGGAGGAAAAAATACTGGCTGCTGCGTAATAATCAGAGGAACTAGTATTTCCATATAGCATAATTCCCTCATGTCTGACTATATAATATGGCTGATTTATGATTTAATACAGTAAATGTCTTACATATTGCACCTTTAAATTCCATCACACTTGAAACATGTGTCTAGGACTTGGATTTGTGTGGATATATGCAGTAATTTGGAAGTTATTCACCAGAAAACTAAACACTCTGGATTTTAATATAAATGATCTCATCATAATTTGCCCTGTAGGGATAATGGTCGTTTTTTTACACTGATTGTTTTACTCTTAGAGAGGCACAGTGGTGCAGTGGTTAGAACTGTTGCCTCACAGCAAAAAGGTCCTGGGTTCGATTCCGGGTCAGGGCGTTTCTGTGCGACCCCTAACAGGATAAGCGGTAGAAAATGGATGGATGGATGGATGTTTTACTCTTGAACTTTATCAATGTTACAGCTTTTGAGGTGTTTCCCAGTATTAAAAAAAAACATTTAAAGAATCCTTACATCCAATTAATCTATTTAATGGGATCTAAGATAGGTCAAGACCCACATCTGGTAAAATTCCAATGCAAATATTTCCAGTAGTTTTGTGTAATCCTGCTAAAAATAAAAAAAAAACATACATACAGACTAACAGTAAAACCTAACCTCCTTGGGGCAGTCGAACACGTGTGTGTGTGTGTGTGTGCAGATACCTGGGCGGCCTGTGGCAGCTCCCCCCAGGTCCACTGCATTTCAGGGTTGTCTTTGTTCTGACGTGTTATCTCCGAGTCGCTCTTTGGCGTTGATGATCGCGAGTCATCCAGACTGCTGGATTTAGATCAGTGTGTTAGTCAACAGATAAATTCAACAGTCAACAGTCTTAATAAAGTCAAGAAAGACTGGAGCACAATAAAGCAGAAATCCAAAGAGATGTGTGAGTTTCCTGAATTGGTGCATCATTTGATTTTCATCTTTCAGAAAGGGTAAACTGTTGATACCTAAGAGGAGAAGAGAAGTGAGAGGTCTGCTGAGGACAGGAGATGGACAGACCGCATGGTGGAGGGATGCAGAGAGTCTCCGTAATGACATTGCTATAGGTGGAAAAGACACGGACAAAGGAGACAAAGCAGATGAAAAGAAAAAGGGAGGGTGAGTCAGGATTAGCATCTATCTACTTATTGTGAGCACAAAAAGTGCTTCATACATGTATGATTGATAAAAACCAACTGAATAGAGCTTATAGGACAATTAACTAAGACGAGGGAGTCCATGTAGTACCTCGGTGGACGGGTCCAGTCAGTGCTTGGGCGTGTGGCTGTGGACCCCTGATCACTGTACACAGGTCTAATCACAAACACACATATTAATAACAGACACCTTTTTTTCCAGTAACAATAAAACAAGGAATTTCACTGTGCTCCTAAAAATGTTCTGAAACGCACTGAAACAACAGCAATAATCTATCTATAATCACATCCTTGCCTGAATGGAACCACATGTGGCAAAACATTTTGAGCATTAAGACACTAAGACAAACATCCTGTCATGCTTTCAAGTCTTCCAGGAATCTCTCCCACTGTGCACAAACTTTCTAAGAAAAGCTTGGAAACCAAGTGCTGTAAGAATGCATTGTGGGAAAAGGACACATTCCTGGAGCGAGTCCAACAAACTAAGCTGGTTTTCAAAGGCGAAACACACAAATGGAGACACAAACAAGCCCGTGCAGATTAATATAGTAAATTCTGAGTATTCCGGAGCATTTCATTTGAGCCATTAAAATGTTTACTTCCACCGGCTTTTTACGATGAGTAATTTCTGATACAAACACGCATTTTCATCTGGTCAAAGGAAGGATTGAGTCACATGGGCGATGTTCAGATTGCCCTTCTTCCCCCAGTAATGCAGAAAGATGATGTCTACTTCCATAAATTAGGCATTAGCAACATCTGAATCGGAATCTGATGTGTTTTATGCACTTGTAAAATCAGAACAAACCAGACAAAAACTGTCCTGATAAAAGCAGTCTCAAAGTCTGGACTAAAACAGAAAAAAATATGCATGTTTCAGAGACTCTAAGGGACACAGACCTGGACTTTTAATTACAATTAAAGTGCAAAATTTGGACAATTTGAATGCACGGCCACGCTGATCTTTGTGTTGGGGCTGAATGCCAACAGTAACATGCTCGCTTACACAATGCAAACATGATGCTGTTCAGCATGTACATTTGGCATGTTCGCATAACAACTTTGGGTAACTGTATTTGAAGGGAGTGGGCACTCATTCAGACGGAGACATTCAAAATCTGAGCATTAACAGAAAGTCCTCAGTTTGCATTATTGTATTCTTGAGTCAAGTGGTTGGAATATGCCCAAGTCCTTTTACAGACAGCCGGTAAAACAAATTACACGCTAATTTATGCGTGGAAATCAAACAGATACACACAGTCTCACAAAAATAAGCCACTGTTCACAATAAAAAGAAAAAGGAAAAAGACGATCATTTAATCAACTCTCTCTTTCTTATGTGTACACACACACACACACACACAAACCTGCTGTCACTCTCTCTCTCCTCATCTGAGCTCAAGTCAATCGTAAACATGTCCTCATCCTCTGAGAACTCTTCCCCGCTCTCCTCTCTTCTTCCTCCTCCTCCTCCTGCCTCTGGCCGTGCCTTCCGCCTCCTCTTCCTCCTCTTTTTGGAAATCCCCAAATCCCCCTGCTGTGGATTTGTGTCTACGTGTTTGTTGAGGAAAAAAAAGCATGACACTGGTCAAAAAGAGAACATTGACATTTTGACTATTTCCAAAATGTCCTTCGTAAAAAAAACAAAAAAAAAAAACGGGGTAACCTACCATGGTGACGAGAACTGCCCCAGCCAAGCTGGGCCTGCATTAGCTCCTCCCCTGTTGACACAATGGGTGATGTCGCTAGGTAGGACGGAACTATTTCCTGTAGACAAAGGTACATGACATGACGTTACGAGGCCTTTGAAAATTCTAATTTATTTTTTAGTTCTAAAGTTACTCAAACTGAAATGAGCAGGATTTGTTGTAAAATAATATGCAGGAGGGAATTCCCTGGGAGACTACTTAGAGCTCCACTGACACCGCGACACTCTCACAATGACAAACTCACAGCATGTCTGGCAAATAATGTGTATGTAAGACAAATAGTGCAAGAGATTTTCACGCTGCCGTTAGACCAAATTGGTGGACTGATCCACTGACAGCCAGGAGTCATGTGTCTAGCGTGTCTAAACGAGACTACTAGTGTCTTCAATTCGAACTTGCAAATTTGATATCACAAGCCAGTCAGAGGTTAGGACTACTTTGGAAGTCCTCTAAAGTCAGAATTCACACACGAAAACTTGGAAGAACCTCAGTAACCCCGAGCTCGAAATCCAAGGTGGCTGCTTTCTGTGTTAACCTAAGTACAAGATGCACATTGTAGTGTTTACTAGCAACTTAGTCTTGTTTTCGTGCAATTAAATGTATCATACCGTGTGCATGAGATTGAGTCCGGCACCTCCGCGTGCAACTTCTTTGTGTGGACACGCTGTTATATGGCTAAAATGTAAATTACCACATGGTGTGTATTGACTAAGAGTGCTAACAAAAACAGTTGCGGCTTTTCCAACTCAAACTGGAACATGGTCCGTGTGGATGTGACATCTGAGCTGTGAGGTAAAGGGAACACACCACACGTGTAATGTCACACTTTGTGAGGCTCTTTGCTAACATGCATACAATGACAATGCCAACATGCAGATTGTTCAGGGGCTTCATCTTAGTTTAGCATCATAGCATACGAAGATTTGCCAATTCTCACTAAAAACAGGGTGCAGCTGACGAAGAAGGCGATGCCATTTGTGTAGTTTTGCAGGTATTTGGCCATTAAACAAAGAGGAATGCATGCCTGATAATTTTGCTTAACGAAAAGTTAATGGAGGACAAAAGTTATCACAAATTTTACCACAAAAATGCAGTATTGCAGAGCAGAAAATGAGTGATGCTGATTCATAAGAAAGAAATGCTTCTATTTCACCCTCTGGATCTACGTAATCTGTTGGATTTGGGGGTTGGAGCTCAGATTAGCAAAATCACACAGATCTGCTGATCACATACTCACTAAAGTGACACTGGCAGAAGGAGAACCAGAGAAACAACAGAAACAAAGAGATAAAAAGAGATGAAGTGCAGACGGACACATGCACCGCACCACTCTTTCTTCATTCTGAAGCCTTCACACTCAGTTATATCTCTCAAAACAAGACGTGCCGTTTTACTGTTCTCGCACCAAACTGAAACTGAATCTGCATCAGAGAGTATGTGACAACCCCCACTCACACGGTGCAGACCAAAAAATGACATTAGCTTATAAAGTGAATACTGAGATCAATGTTACGTTTGAATGGCTTACGTTAAACTACGAGATTGATCAGATAAAAACATTTACACGGAATTTTCAGGTTTTTCACCTCTGAGGCATTTTAACCGAACCAGCTAGACAAGAGTGTGTGAGTGGGTTGCGTTTGTTTTAACAACGGGCATTTAGAGCTTCCTGCTATTCTAACCCGATTCCGGGCTGGAATGTTTAGTTAATGTTCCGTGGAATCCATGTGCCATAATACAATTCTCAACAAATCCTCGACGGTAGATTGCAAAAACAGAAGGAGAGAGTAAAGTTTGGTTGGGCAGTAAAGGAGAAAGAAGTCTGGGCTCTGTGCCAAACAGCTCCTTAAAAATGTTTTCCATTCCGATCGGTGAGATGATAACTTCACTGTAAGGCAGAACAAAAACATTCACGGAAGACAGCCTATCCATTTTTCTGCAGGCTGTCTGTGCGACCATCTCCTCTGTCTCCCCGTCAGTCTGGACGGTGCACAGATCAGTGACTGCAGTGAGGGCACACAAAGGTGATCTGCTGGAGTTAAAAATAGCCCTCTGGTTGTTTGGAACTCTGGGTCCGACGAGAGGATTTCACCCAAACAGGTCCCAAACAGTATGAAAACCACAGTCAAAGTCAGCTTTGACCTAACAAACCATGTTTTTTTTGAATGTGAAAATGTATCAATCGATTATTACTGTCCAGTGTCCAGTAATTCTTCATGTTTACAGTTATACAGGGTGAATTTAAAATATGCATTGTATTGATGCTAAATAAGACATTTGTATTATGAATATACATTAAACCTACATATGCCCGTTAAATATAAAAATAAATGTGTTAAAAATTACAAGAACTCCTCTAAAGGACGCCCGTTGATTGACTGACGGTTGGAGAACAGCTCTCATTTTCACTAAGCATGGAAAGCAGATAGTTTGATCTTCACAGACATGACACTTAATTCCTCACTCTCCCATCCTCATAGACATAAATGGCTCGGCCACTTCCATTATTTTTTTTTTTTATGGAAGTGTCTTCAGTGTTTTCAATTCAATGAAACGGTCTAATAATGGTGTTATGGTATTAAGGCAGCCTATCCTCTTCATCACATTACTGAATAAATTGTCAAAGCAAATTACATTTTTCACAGTTTATTTTCAGTTCATGTGCTGTCATATTTGCATTTGTGTTGCTGTTTTTCGCAATGACATGATCTAGTTCGGATACATGAAAGGCTACACGTTTAGCTACACGTTACCAAACAGCATCCGGCTGATCAGAGCAGAATAGAGGCCGTGACACTGACAGTTTACCAAATACTGCTTCCTAACATTCTTCTTTCTTTTTCTCCAGTCCTGAGATGAGCCCCGATACCAGCAGGACGCTGCACTTTAGTATTTGGTCCTCTTCTCTCACGGCACCAGCGTATCTCACATGGATGCTTTATCTAAATGCCTTATGCTGCTGTAGGTGCACACATTTTTAACTCATGCATGCCTGCTGAGGACTAAAGTGCTGGTCACGTTCACATGAATAAAACAGGAAATGAAAGGACAAGCAAGTGCCTGAGGTTACTGAATTCATATTGGCAATGATAGTGAACATGGCAGACAAAACAGTGCTCTGTTTCTTTCATGCAAAACAAGAATTGTTTCTGAAGAATCAAGTTTTTTTACACCGTGTGTGTGTGTGTGTGTGTGTGGCTGTGTGTGTGTTTGTGTGTGTAAACCAGCAGACCGACCAGTAGCTTTTTGTCCTTTCTGTCCGTCCCGGTGGTTTCTTTCCAGGAAGGAATACTAGCCAACAGGAAGCTACAAAGGCACGGATGCTCTTGTACCCACTTGTTGTTTATCTTATATTTGATCTGATACGCTTAAGTTTTTATCAGATTTTGTACAAACAGAATGTTCAAAATAGATAGATGCTATTGTCCATGTGGCTGGAAAGGCCATCCATCTTTCTAACACAGTCTTTTGCCATACGACCAGATCATCTCCTTATGTTATATTTGTTATATTTTTGTGTGCGTGTGTTTTATTTTCTCATTGGTTGTTTCTTACATCCATACACTTCCTCCGTAATCCTTATACTTTTTACTTTTTTTATTTATTCGTTTATGTACTGCATTGCCTCACAGAATGAAGTTGCTGCTTCAAACAGGATATGATTGTATAATTAATGATCCTAACTAAAGGAATTTGTGTTGTGTGGGATCATACTTTTTTTTTTTCCCCATTGGCCAAGCTTCACAATGACTGTGCTTGTCTCAGTAGTAAAACCACACATCTAAGCCTGATGACTAAAAGAGCAAAGAGCAACACATCTTTGATTCGCCGCCAAGAGCTGAATTCACCTCAAGAGGGCAGGAAGAGTATGAGCACCGGTCCGGGTCATGCACTGGCCTTTATTCTAGTTCAATCCACGCTGCCTCCGCTTCAGTAAGTCATGTTCTGTGCTATAAGTGTGTGTGTTTACTGCCTCGGAGTAATGACTCTCATGACTGTCAATCATTACTCACCAGTGTGCTCTCAGTCTCTTTGACAAAGAAGGCCTCTCCATTCTCCCCCAGCTTCATGTGCAAACTCACCGGCTCCCCATTAATCTCTATGTCCACCTGCATGACACAATACATTTAACACACTCCTTAGCATGAATGAAAAACCTCCCATGTGGGATTTAGTGTTGAATCACGGTATTCATTGTTTTGTAAATGAATATTTCTCACAGATAGGAACTAGTGAAAGATTCTGTGAGCACTCTTTGAAGTATTTTTTGAGTCTGATCTGTCACGAGGCACCATGAAGATGCAGATATTGTGTTGCTCAGTCATATCGCAACGCGCTCTATTCTTATCTCGCCTCCATGTTGTCTAGCCTGCTTATACCTGTGACTTTTTCTGCAACGTGTAAATTAAGTCATCTAAGGTAAATGTGTTGTTGGCACATTTTTTTTTAAAGTAATTAACAGACCTAAATACTTCTTTCACCGCTCATTATTAAAACTTGTGACATCATCTGACAAGTGAGTGACACAGACTGTTGAGCTCTCAGGCTATATGTTTTACAAAACTAAAGGATCTTTCAGACGAAAATGCAGGTGAAAGAGTGAAAGCAGGAGGGAGCGGCCGATAATCTCACCACTTTCTCGCGCGATCGCAGCACGCCCATCTTGCCGAAGCGGACGTGGAAGGGGGAGCACTGCAGGGAGCCATCGGGCTGCCGCACCACGATGACATCTATACATCCAGACAGGGTTGCAGGGTTGAGTCCCCTGTACAGCTCCTTGACCTGCACAAACACCTGACCCGCCAGCTGACCCACATAGTTCATGGTCTATAACTGGAGACAGACAGAAAAGAGTTTTTGCTGATTTCTTTCTCGTCTTTTGTGCATGAAATGAGATTTTATTCAATTTCAGACCTTAAATATATGCACAAAACAGGATCTTCAATGAGGCTATTGGCTATTGTTGGTCAAATTCCTAAATATTGACATATTTGAGTCTAGTTTCTGCCTACAGGCCAGCTATCATTGCGACCTCAGACATTTGTTGCTGAAACCACAAACAGTGACATTTTTCACATTCTTCACCCCTATCACCCCGATAGAAACTCAGAGGTGCCCTTTTCTCTGTGACATGCAAATGCACTCCATCAGGAACAAGAACAATCATGTGGCGATGTGCCACTGGAGAGATGAACAAACGGGAGACGTCCATCCATCCATTTTCTACCACTTATCCTGTTAGGGGTCGCGGGGGGTCGCGGGGGGACACCCTGGACAAGTCGCCAGTTCATCACAGAGCTGACATACAGAGATTTTTAATGTCAATATTGACAGAGACTGACTATTTACTTTATATTTAAATACTGTTGCTTGTACTTTTTATTCTTAGTTTATGTTGTTTGTCATACTGGGTTGCTGCTATAATTTGTACACTTGTACAATGACAATAAAAAGGACTCTGATTCTGATTCTGACTCTGATATAAAAAAAGATTTTAGAGGGAACAATACAGAAAAATATGCTTGAGGTGTATTATAATAATTACATTTCCAATGAAGGTCACTGTTTCAGTGCACAGCTTCCATTTAGGACAATATCTTTATTGATTTGGTCAGACTCTACACATAAGAACTAGCTAAAGGACTTAGGATTGAAAATCATGCAAAAGACAGAAGGAAAAAAACAGAAAGTGAAGAGAGAAAAATGATTATTATCAACTAACCTTAAAGCATTAAGACCACACAGAACACTCCATTATAATTGAGGTCATGGTCAGTGTTTTTGCCAGAAACATGTGCTGGTACAAGTCAGACACCTGAGCACATCCCAAACTTGTATCAGTACAACAAACTGTCTTTTTAAGTCTCCACATGCCACTTGCTTGTGCTGACGCACACACTGGCAGCCTCTGACTGCACACACACACACACACACACACAAACTGCTACAGTGTACCTAGGGGACAAAGGACTTCATATTTTTGGCAGACGAAGTAAGAACATTCTAACATTCTTTTTGAGGAGTGTGAGTCCCTGACTGGGACTTATCTGCTCAGATAACTGCTGAGCGTCAGACCCACGTGAGCCGCTCAGCACAGGCTGCCAGTCAAAGCTACACCGTATAATACAACGATTATTAAACCGATTATTACACTACGTGGGTTCGTGCCCAGTGTGGCTGTACCTCCACTTTAATAACAACAGGTTTATAATATACAATTCACTGAATTTGTCGTTGTGAGGAACACATTTCTTCAACGCAACCAAAAAATGCTCCTATTTTCACTTCTACAGTGGAAATCATGTCCACTTATGTTGTCTTTTCCTGAATAACTGGGGATCAAAGTGATGAATTTCCAAGGTCACGCAGACTCTTTAGCGGTCTGGTTCTCTCAAACAAGACTCGTGCACATGCTGCAGACCTGATATCACTGTCAACACACACCACGTGCCAACAGTTGGAACCACACACACACACACGACCCAAGCCCAGTGTTCCAGGAAATCTGGGTTCAACGACCAATCACATTGCTTCCCCATTACGTAATAGCCAATCAGGAGACAGCTCCCGGGGTCACCCACTGTCATTCAACGCCACTGCGGCATTGTTTTACAAAGACACGACACATCAGTAGGAGAGGAAGCGGCTGTTAAAATTCAGGCTCATATTCTGTGACACCACACCCCAACACGATCTTCTCCCCTCTTCTCGGCTGATCGACATTAAAGTTCACTCTCACCGCAGCCAGGGGCCGTGAGATCAGCACACAGATAGATGATCATCTAATGAAATCACTGGGATGTGTGTGTAATCTGCTGCAGCGGTGTGGCACTCTGGGATGACACTGGCTGCAGCGCAGCAGGGATTCTGGCACGCTTATCGTGATTATTGCGTCCTGCAGGACGTTGATGGATAAATTACAGGCTAACTGAGGAGGTGATGCATTCTGACCACGATGTCTGTGAGGCGACGTGTAAACACCTGCCTCCATTCAAAACCGACGCAAACGCTGCTTGACCTGCACGAGTAAGCATGGAACACATCGGCTATTTAGGAGGGAGGCAGCTGCCTGGTGGTGGATTACTGCACGGTGTAGCAGTCCCACTTACATTATTTATGTGCGTCGCTTTTCGCTCCAGGATCTTTCATCCATCCAAATGTTCCGGCAAACAAACGTCCTCGCGCTGCTTTATTCCGTCACATGTCCACCGATGAGCGAGCTCTCCTAACATCTGACGTGGGATCTTCCTCCCGGGTCTCTGAGGCTGCTTAAAGCGCCACTGAGGTATTCCTCCCACCTCCGGCTGACGTCACAGAGGGCCCCCCCCCCCCCCCCCCCTGCTACTGTAAATGACATTTGTCACTACCACCCTCAATATGATTCACGGATCATTGACTGAGTTTTAAAATCACTTGCCTTTAAAAAGTGGGACTATTTTGAATCATATTTTTCTTCAGACTTGATTTTGAGCCTTCAAAAGGAGCACTTGACCTCTGAACCTCTGGAGAAGACCTCGGGGCATCTGAACAAACTGCAGATTTGGACAAAAAAACCTGAAATTTATCAATCATTTCTTATTCTTAATGAAGGTTAAATCTACTACATCCTACCTGCTTCCTAACTTGTCTACTGATCATTTACACATTTTGGAGGCAAATTACGAGTTAACAAGGCTGTTAGTTACAACCAGTAAACCCCTTTTTTAATGGTGCTTGTTCAAAGTTTAAAGGCCGATAAAGTTAAATTAAAACCATGTGACATTATTTATCTCATTTCCTACGGTGGTTCAAGAGCTCAGAACGCATCTAAATGGACAAAACACTGAGACATTAAGGCAACGTGGATTTGGCAACGTGCAGCTACAAACACTTGAGCACAAACAAATAGAAAAATACACCTCAACCAAACAAAGATAACGCTGCAGATATCATTTCCTGGGGACACATTTCTGACTCTCAAAGTTGGGGCTTAATCATCCATGATGTAATAAACGATGAACTAAAACTTAAATTTGAACATTTCCTAATTTTCATATCACAATGACTGTGTGTTGTATTTGAGTTGATAGGTCAATAATAAGCAAAATACATATGCTAATGATAGACATGTGTCACTGGCTAATATCTGACTGATGCTTTAACATTGGTCAAATATTTATCAGTGTCACTTGTGTCCTCCATGTCGGTCATTGTATTATTTTCAACCCAGAAACATCCATATCTGCTTTTATCTGCTACATGCAGAGCGTCGCTCTTTTTGTTTGTCTGTTTGTGTTGTGAGTATTTACAGGGCATATGCTCTCAAATTGATTAGGTTTGCTTAATTTGCCCGTGTTTCACCTATTTGCAGGTGTTTTCTTGACTTGCAGCGTGCTGAGCTTTCTCAGCCACAGTCATTTCTTTACGAAACATGCAAACATCTGGTTGCCCAAATGTTTAAGTTTGAAGAACGGCATACAGTACATAAGGGAGAGAAGAGCGTTCGTGACTAGGCCCCTCTTCTTGAGTAAATATAAATCTAGTATGTGCGGCAGAGAATAGCATTGACAGTCAGAGAGCTCACAGCCATCTGCAGTTGAGCAACGCATCCGACATCTCGGTTTCCAAAATGTAAATCTACCCACGCCGCCTGACACGTGGAGGCCGGACCGAAACATTGTTGGGGTGTTGGATTATTTTTAGCATGTGTTGATTCCCAGATAGTGGACTTGACTCGACATACACCTTTCAGTCGTAAACAGGTTGAAGATACCAAAATTTACACAAAAACGTCAAAATTTTGACACTTCATTGCTAAGCTATCCACCATTTTGCATGTAAACCCACAGCTAGAAAGTTTATTCTACTAAGATGTCCAATTATTCTTTCTTGGACTAGAGTAAAAACGAATACAGAGATAGTGTGAGTGTTGATCTTCTCACCTACAATTGTCAAACTATTTCTTTAATAAGCAAAACATCCAAGTCAATAAACAGACTTGTATATGACATGTTCAGATCTGCACGTACATGCAAATGTCCTCACATATTTTGGTCAAAGAACAAATATATGTTGTTTTTGGAATTAAAGTTTTTATTTGCACACAAACATGCAGGGAGTCTTTTAAACAGGCCTTTGGTGGAAACAAAAGCTCAAAAATAAAACACGTATATAAAATACAAAATTTGGCGACCGCAATAGAATAATTACATCATTAAGATGCCCCAGGTATTCTAAAAGCCCCCCCAAAAAGATTGAATGACCTCTTAACGTTTGCATTTTTTTCATTTATTCTAGCTTTTGTTTGACAAAAAGGGTTTTGGAGTATTTTAGGTTATTGTCTCCATTGTTTTCCCAGATTTAGATGTTGAATGAATGGCTACTTATTATACTGATTTTTTCAGTTTTTATAACTGCTACTGCTGCCATACTACATGTTCTCTTGACTTGTACAATCAGATTATAGTAAAGTTATGTAAGGAGCTGGTCCCTGACCTCAGACACTTAAGAGAAACATTCACAGAATCTCTCCTGGCTGACCTTTTGGTTGCACAGTGATTCTGAGAAGCAGCTTGACTGTTTTCTCCTCTGTTTGTTATTCTAGATATTGTTATTTCAGAGTGAGGCAATGCACCACATAGTGCACGAGCACTATAAGAGAATTAGATGAAGGTGTGTCAGGGACTGGGAGGTTGGGTTTCCAACACCAGTATCAGTACAGTTTATGACACTCTGGATCTATTTCTGCCATTAATCAGTATGTACACACTTGTAACTGTGCACTGTGTTAACCGTAGTGCATGTGATCGCTCGCCTTGTCTTAACCACGAATGAACATCCACACCCACACAATATCAGCAGCGGACGGCCGCAGGGAGAACAAGGAACCACGTGTGTGTTTTTCTAAGAACTAAGTCATTCATCGTGGAGCAACAAGTAGCCAAGACGGGAAGAAGGAGTGGAGCTGAACACACGGAGAGTAGGCTACAGAGAGAATTTGCAGGTTGATCACAGGGTCATGTGTATATACTGGGGCTGTGGTGCACAATTGAAGTATTGCAGAATAGAATAGAATATATCTTTATTGTCATTGTTACATGAACAATGAAAATCAGTTCAGTAGCTCTGTTTAGCAGCAAATCCCAATGTCCAATGAAGAAGACAATATAAAGATATTTAAATAAATTGAACCGGTTTATACAAATGAGCAACTCTACCACAGAGTGAAAAATAAAAACAGAGCAGGAAAAATATATACAAGATAAAAGATTATGACAGAAATGATACATATTATATTGCACTGGCCATTAGACTGAGGGTGGATGGTTATTCAGTCAGTGTTTGTGTGTGCGTGTGGTGGGGGGTTAGCAGCTTGTGGGTAGAAGCTGTTCTTGAGTCTGTTTGTTTTTGCTTTGGGTTGGGTGTCCAGGGTGTGATGGGTCTCTGACCGCTGGTTTATACTGGCTTTCCCCTGGAGTCTGCCAGTGTAAGTGTCACTGAGGGGGATTAGTGCTGTTTTGATTGACCGCTCTGCTGCTCTCATCGCTTACTGCAGGTCCTTCCTGTCCTCTGCAGTGCAGCAGCTTAACCACACTGTAGAGCAGAATGTCAGAAGGCTCTCAATGCTGGAGCAGCAGAAGTTTATCAACGGGGGTCAGGGTACGTGAGCTTGACTTAGCTTCCTGAGGAAGTGCAGCCTTGTTGTGCCTTTCTCACCTGGTGAGAGATGTGCGTGAACCAGGTGAGGTCGGCCGAGATGTGGACTCCAAGGAAGCTCTCCACCCTCTCCACCTCCTCTCCATTAAAAATTAATAAAGAGGGCAGATTTCTCTGTTAGTTTGGATCTCCCGAAGTCCATAATTATTTCTTTTGTTTTTGATGTGTTTAGATTCAGGTTATTTTTGTCACAGCATCGCCGCCGATGCTGGACCTCCTCCCTGTCGGCTGACTCATTTTTGTTGTCGATCAGTCCTATGACGGTGGTGTCATCAGCAAATTTGATGATGGTGTTGCTGGTGTCGAAGGAGGAACAGTCAGGGGTGAAAAGGGAGAAAAGGAGGGGGCTGAGGACGCATCCCTGTGGTGTACCAGTGTTCATCATGAGAGTGGAGGGGGTATGGTCTCTCATCCTGACATTCTGCAGTCTGTTGCTGAGGAAGTCCAGGATCCAGGTTGCCCGGCTTCTTGACCAGTTTTTGGGATGGAACTGTTTTAAAGGCCGAACTGAAGTCCACAAACAGCATGGACACATAGGTGTTAGTGTTCTCCAGGTATGTGAAGGTTGTGTGAAGGGCCGTTATGATGGCATCTTCTGTTGACCTGTTTGCTCTGTATTCAAACTGATGTGGGTCAAGGTCGACATGAATGGTGGCCTTAATGGGAGACAAGATGAGTCTCTAAAAGCATTTGGTGATGATGGGGGTTAGGGCGACCGGGCAGTAGTCATTCAGGCAGCTCACTATGTTCTTCTAGTCACTAGGACTATAGTGGTTGACTTAAGGCAGGTGGGAACCACAGACTGCAGTAGCGAGAGGTAACTGCTAACTGGTCTGCACATGCCTTAAGTACCCTTCCTGTGATTCCATCTGGACCAGTGGCTTTCCTCATGTTGATTCTGCGCAGGGGAGCTCTGACCTGATGCTTCTGCAACTGGATCGGGGCGTCGTCCCTCTCCAGAAGAGCATGGCAGATCCGGGCCTCTTCGTTGCGTCGGTCAAAGCGGGCAAAGAACTGATTCAGGGTGTCTGGTAGGATGCTGACCGTGGAGTGTGTTGGCATCTGCATGTCCTTCGAGCTGTTGAGTTTTTTTGATCCCCTGCCACATGTTCCTAGTTTTGTTCCTGTCCAAGTATTTGTCGATGCGCTGTTTGTATTTGCGTTTGGCCATTTTGATGCCTTTCTGCAGGGATTGGCGTGAGTCTTTAAAAGCCTGCTGGTCTCCTGACTTGAAGGCATCATCCCGTGCTCTAAGCAGGGTGAACACTTTGCTGTCGAAACCACAGTTTCTGGTTTGGAAACACTTGGACTTTCTTCGTTGTGGTCACACCCTCAGTGCAGAAGCTAATGTATGCGAGTACAGCAGATGCGTGACCCTCCAAGTCTGTTCCCTGTGCAAATATCCTCCGGTCTGTAGAGTCAAAACAGTCCTTTAGGGCTGCAATGGGTTCCTCAATCCACACCTGAACTGATTTTAATGTTGTTCTTTGTCTACAGCTTTTAGGTTTATAACCAGCAATCAGGGCTAGAGAGAGTTGATCAGAAAGTCCAAAATGTGGCAGGGGGGTGGCTTTATAGGCATCTGGAATATTTGTGTTGACCTGGTCAAGAAGGTTATTTTCCCTTGTTGGAAAGCTCATGTTTTTGAAGAATCTTGACAGGACAGACCTTAGGTTTGCATGGTTAAACTCTCCTGCCTTACTACATGGTACGCTGATAGGTGCTGGGTAATGGAGCGTTGTAGCGTCTCCATGACTACCTTAGTATTAGCTTGTGGCGGCACGTAGACCGGGATTATAAGCACGATCACATGATCTCTCTCGGCAGGCACAAGTGTCTACATTGCACCATCAGATACTCTATGTCCGGGAAGCAGTGAACGTCTTTGACTGCAGTGCTGGTACACCAGCTGCAGTTTATAAAATCGCAAAGGCCTCCTCCGCGTTTCTCACCTGACACTGAAGCTTCTTCTTACTGAAACCTCTATCTGCCCTGAAGGTAGCGTGGCCTGCGAGTGCTATTGCAGCATCTGGGGTGAGAGAGTCCAGCAAAGTCTCCGATATTACTATTACACAGTAATCCGTACGGCGTGAAGTAACTCATCCATATTTTTGTTGAGTGATCGGGAGTTGGCGAGAAACAGACTTAGAATTACCGCTTTGTACAGGTTAACGCAGCTATATACGTTTAGAAAATAATTATATTTGTATATTAGATTTTTTTTTTCCTTTCATTTTGTCCCCCAGTTCACCGTTTTCAAGCATGATATATGCCAGACTGTTACATCACTCCTTTAAGACTTCATTGAAAACTATCACAGTATGTGCTGCGGTTGCACTAAACATTTTTGGACTCTGCAAATGATGTCTGATGAATGAGATCACTACAATTGATTCTAGTCTATTACATCTTTGACTTGCCCACAGTCTGATGTTGTTATATGGTATGCTATACTAGTCTCAGTTTTTATATGTTGAGGGCTTGAGGTTAGTTAAACCCTCATTTCTAGAGTGTGCGGTTGTCTGCAGGTCATTAAAACATTGGCATCACATTGGTTTATATGAATGAATTAAAATATTTTACAATGAAGGAACTGACACTGTACACACAGAGTTGAACTAATTTCAGGAATTTAATGCATCACAGCACATGTGAGGCCATGTGCTTTGATTGCTTATGTGGGTGCTAATATTTGCCTTTGCATGCATGGACTGTGGCTGTGTCCCTGTTTGCCTGTGTGAGGGTGTGAGTCTGTGTACATTGTGCGCGTGTGAGTGTGTGTGTTGCAGTGTTACTTCATGTTTGACACGTGAGAGGGAGAGAGAGGAAGGAGGGAGGAAGGTGGTTTGCAGAGAAGGACATAGCCTGATCTCTCCCAGGCACTCTGAGGTAAAGAATGCATTCATTTCACTACCATGGAGACGGGGGTGTTTGGGGGGATGGGCTGAATGAGCCAATCAGC
>KV751315.1:2576104-2586635 GCA_001698575.1 Mola mola
ATGATCCTGAGCAAATAAAGAGAGAATTTTGAAAAATGTTCTGAATTACAAACACATTATATGAAAGGAGAGATGGAGCATCTGAGGACAACAGCTGGCACGACATGAGAGGGTAAAGTTTGCCACCTGACTCTCTCTCCTTGTGATACTCTGGCAAACAGCCACCTATACTCATGAAGCTGTGTTAACTCAAATATCTCCTGAACACTAACGCTGCAGGAAACGGCTCTCTGCCTCGTTGAGAACTGTTCTGAACTAAATGAACTCACACTTGGGTATGGCCAAAACAAACACTAGCAAGAATACCACAGAAGTCTGAAATTTGAGCTCTCAAAAAAAAAAAAAATTGACCTTGAAAGCTAAGGGTATACAAAGTATACCTGGTGGTTCCAGTTTGATAAAAATGAGCTACTGCTCATGACAACTTAAAATGCTAAGTGAAGCACCAGTATGTAAATTTAAATTTACAGTGTCAGCAACAGTATGCAAACAGACTTATCAAATCCATCCTGGCGTTTTTGAAGCAGGTGTCAGGGTCTGCTAGTGTAAAGTGTCTGTCTGTTAGGGTCATTCGCTGTTTCCTGTTTTACTTAGAAGCTCTGTCTGTGTCTTACTCCCAACGTCCTGTCAAGTGTTGTCACTCAGGTGTGTCTGATTATTCCCTCTCCCTAATGTGTCCCACCTGTGTCCAATTGTCTACCTCTCCCTCGTGTATTTAACCCCCGTGTTCCCTTCCTCCTTTGCCAGATTGTCTTATCTTCCCGGTGAGCAGTCCAGCGTTTAGTCTTCGTGAGTTCCTTGTGTCTTGATCTTGTTTTGTTTCCCGATTACCGAGTTTACCTTATCCTTAATCTGTACTGTCGCATAATTTGAATTCCTGGTTTTGACTATTGTTAATAAAATAGCTATCCATTTAGAACGCTCCCTGTTGGTTCTGCATTATTGGATCCTCCACACCTGGTACCTGATAGCAGGTATTAGACGCATTCTTTATCTGCGTATTGTGAAGTTTTTAGAATGCTGAGTTAACGTCTTTTTTGTTGCGTTTGAAAGACACGAGGACAAACAGAAACACAAGACAAAATTAAGAAGTCTGTACATTTATACAATTAAAAGGCATACAAAATATCCCTTCAGTGGTTACAAATAAGGTCATCATGCAGCCTATCAAGCATAGAACATAAAAGCTCCACATACATACATAACACTTTTACAATAGTAAGTACTTCTTTTCTCACATATAAAAAGAGACATTCAAAACGAACCCATACCTCTAAAACGGCTCAATATTAAGAAATGTTTGTTGCCAAAGATCTGCTACATTTGCACACAAATGATTGTGTCTTCCCCTTTTTTAAAGCTTGTTGTGTTGTGTTTACCTGCAAGGAAGAGTGCAGAACACTGACGGATCGCTAAACCTGCAAATATATATGAAGACATAAAAAAGCAGTACCAGCAATGACTGTGCAGTGGGTAATCTTTCAAATATACGTTATTGTGTTTATCTGTCAAGCTGTTGTTAGGTTAATCATTTCACACTTTGATCACAACACTACTCTACATTTTTTGCTTATTTTTTATTTTATGAAAAAGAATTTTAGAAGATGAAAAAATACTCTTGAAGTTGGTATTAAATTTATTTATGGAGTGCTAACTTAAGATAATCACGACTCAGAAAAGGTCAATTAAAAAATACGGTTTACAAATTAGTGTATTTCCTCCATTTTCCTAGTACTGACCTTTAAATCTCGTTTGTGTTTAATGAGTAAATATTTCAGATTCATCCGTTCAGGTTTCCAATAGGTCTTATAGATCTTGTTAATGTAGAAGGTGACTGTCTTTTACATTTCTTCTCTAATGCAGTTAGATTGACTTCAGTCCTGACCAGTGACTCTTTGTAGCTCTCTGTCATATGTGTTTTCCTGTCAGAAAGAAGAGTGGTCTGTCCTCCTTGGCATTGGCTGTCTGGAATTCATCGCTGAGCCTGAACCTCCACTCCTCCTCGAGCTCCAGCCTGCCTACCGTCTGCCTCAAGGAGCTACGATCTGCACTGATCACGCATAGAGTCGCACCTATAGACAGGAGAGAGAGGGATGAAGCACATTCAGAATTAGATTTGTTTTGTGCAGTATTCTTACTAAACATAATTCAGTATTTCTTTAATTTCTATTTTTGTTTTGTTTTTGGACCTTTGAGGAAAGAGAACTTCTTAAGGAACCCAGGAGTCACAAAGGAGTCGGCAAAACACAGGAGAAGCCCACTGAACAGCTGCCCTGTGGCGCTGATGTTGAAAGAATGAGGTCTGGAACTCACAAAACACACCGTCACCTGCAGGAATCAAAGAGAATAACATTTACATTATTGGAGCCGAATTTTTCTTTTTGCTTTGTCAAAATCTAATAATTTAACACAAAAAAGGCCTTGAAGTTCAAATTAAGGTTTGTGTTTGTCTTCATGCACGTGTGTGTGTGGGGAATACCTCAGGTCCCAGGTTGAGATAACAGTCCACTGACAGGACAGGGTGTGTGTAGTTCTTGGTGCTGAGTGGAAACAGCTTATGGCTGGTGTGCTGGAGGTACTTTTCCAGGAGGAGCTGAGCTGGTGTAGCCAGGAAAAGGTGCTTGCTGTCTGGGGCACAGACATACTGTGAGGGCCCCACTGAGGTGGGAACATCTGTTGTCTGGAGAAATTTCAACCTTTTGTTTAGTGGTTTGCCCAGAAATTGATTACATACACTCGCACATTCACATTAATATTGACTGCATAACTGATAAATTGAATAAGTGTGACTTCTTGTTCTACTCACATGGCTTTTCCACACACATGTGCTGGCCTGGCTCAGCTACGGCTGCCCATGTGACTATATGTCTTTAAGTAATGACTTGTGTGAAGTGTCTAATAAGAGTGTTTCTGCATCATACAGCACAGCAGGTAAAAGAAGCCGCTGACATGGTGGAAGAGATCTAAAGAGGTGTCGCAACAGAGCTGGTGTGTGCACCTCCCCATCTAAAATCTCACTGCTGATTTTGACTTTATTTGCCATCATTCCACATGTTGTGTTAAGCAAGAGCTGTAAAAAAAGCTCCACCAAGTGAAGAGTTGAGTCTGCATAACTGATAAATTGAATTAAATAGAGATCAGAACTGTATGACTTAATTCTGCAAGCCCAAAATTATTAATGGTGAAGCGGTGTGTCTAAATGAATTAATGTGAATTGAAGATAAATTAATGAATAAATGTAGATAATTGAACAAAACAATTTTTTAGAATTTTTTTTCTTTTGTGAATTTCAGGGTAGCAATTTTTCCTGGTGATAGGGTTATGTAATTTTAGATGCAACTTACTGTACAAGATAAGTAAATTAAATTTTCTATGTATTTTTATCTGTTTTTTGCTCTGGGAACTAAACATAGTTGTGTTTTCCTGTCTCACTAGCATTTACCTTGGTCTTGATAAAAAACGTCCTATATCCACCTATGGCAATCTGCTTCTTCATGACGCTGAACCTGTTGAAGCGGCAGACGAGCATTCCAGCACTGTGTAGCCTGAGTGTGAAGTCCACATCGTGACAGGTGAAGCGGTTCTGGTCGTACTGGACGTTCTGGCTCCGGTCGACATTGAGGAGGATGAAGTCGTGAAGATGACCTCTGGAAAAAGGCTCCCTGTGTTTATTATCTGGAATAAACAAAACAAATTGCAACTTCAAATTTATTTTAGTGTCTTTAAATCCCACTTTACAGACATAAAATAGTCAAAAAATAGCTAAAAACTTTAATCCTAATCAGAATACAAACTTCTGCCAGCATAAACAAAGACTGACGTGCTAACGAATTGGTTCTTGACTGTTCATGGTATCTGACTTTGTGACCCCCTGACCTGCAAGTCCACGGCTGCTCCACTTTCTAATCCCACAGAGTCCGTAGTGTGCCAGGTCCGGACATGCCTCCATGTGCTGCAAGACCTGCTTCAGTGACACAGCATGTTCCACGGGACCACTAATGGTGGCAAAAAGCAAACAGGATCTCTGTTAAAACTAATATGAATTAGCTTACTTCTTACTTCTACAGCAAGCAATAGATATTTTGACCTTCACACTTATTCATCTAAGGAAGCAAACGTGTCTAAGTACTTGTGTGCATCCAGGTCCACAGCATTCCACATGACACAGGAATCATCGGCCAGAATGATGAAGGGCCACACGTCACCTGCTGGGTCCCCTTCCTCCAAACGCCGACTGCGCTCCAGCTCCAAGTTATGATACGAAAGCTCTTTAATCAGGAAGTGTGCAGCGCCTACAAGAGAATAACGTTTTGTTTTTTTGAAGGTGGATTATGGAGCCATAAACTGTTTCCACTCGGCACCAAGAACTACACACACACCCAGTCCTGTCAGTGGATCATACACTACCACATATCTAACAGCATTAAATGTAACATACCTATTCCAGCTCTATTGAAGACAGTGGGCAGTACCAGCATGATGTGGTTGGGCCAGTACTTCTTATAAACTGCCATCTCGTACTCTTTGACCACCAGAATATGTAGATGCGAGGCTCCATCCATAGCGTGGTAGAGGTTAAACAGCCCATGCTCATGACGGCCAGTGGTTGGGATGAAGATTGGACTCTTGATGAAATCTGGACTCTAGTTAGGAGGAAGAAAACAAATAAACATTACAATATCTAAATAGGTTTATGTTAACATGTTAACATATCACTCAATTGGTCGGCAACTGTACGATTGAGAAATAAGTATTAACTGCAACTGTAAACATTTTTCTTATACATTATTGTAAGAGAGTCTGTGCCATGAACAACGTGAAAGCAGAAGTTAGAAGTTAAAATAGTGACATTGTGTGTACCGGAGGAATGGCGATGATATGATCAGATGTTTTGTGACTATTGTTATTTTAAGGGTCTACTAAATATTTTTCCCATGACAAAACTCTCCCGAATGGAGCCAATCGGCGACAGTAAAATATAAGCCGTTTTCTGACCTACAGCACCACCCAGTGGAGTTTGATAGTATTGCATAGGGCCAACCCTGCAAAGCACCACTTCAATGTAACACAATGTGATGTGGAGCAGTACACTGAGTGCATCTGTACTGAGGAGAGACTGAATGAAACACAGACTCTTGCTTAAAAAGGAAACAAACATTTCATTCAGTGTTTTTTTTTTGTTTGATATGTGTTTTGCTGTGTTTAGAAGAGTAATGCACTAAATGCACTCAAATTTCTAAATGTGTTGCCTTTAGGAGCAGTTAGAAGTAACATGATCATTTTGTCACATTTACTTTTTCTCACTAAAGGTTGTTCGTCTTAAAGTGCTAAAAGACTCCACCAGAGGTTCTCGGATACAAAAAAACATTTTTTTTTTCTCAGAATACAGATGGAGGTGTCAGATATTTGCAACACCATAAACAAGTGCTTTCTTTCATGCCATATTCAAATATTCTGAGCGGTTAGTTCTTTTGTTTGTTGATTTTCTATTTTTCACTCTGTACACATGCATCTATCAAAATGAAATACTACTCCTTGAGATTCAGTAGTTTAGTAAGGAAGGACTTACCCAGTCAGAGGCAAGAGGAAGCCGCATGCTCTCCAGGTGGCCTCCTGGTTGGCTGAAGCTGAAGTAGTGCTCTTTAGACTTGGGGATGATGAAGTAGAGCTGGATCTCCTCCCCAAGCAGTAGATGTGTGAATGTGAAGGTGTGCAGTGTTGACTCACACATCTGTGGTTAAGATTATGGAGGATATTCAACATCACCTCTGAAATTTATCTTTCAAACGGAGAGTGTAAATACATCACATTGTGTTTGCTCACTCACCTGGTATCTGGGGTTGAAGCCCAGGTACTGATGACACTGTTCGCAGTGGTGGTAGGTGTTGTAGGCTGCATATTTAGACAGTTTTATCCTAGATGTCCGCCTGCGTAGGTACACGTCCTCCTGACGCACAGGGTTTCCTTAAATTTAAATATCAACATATATTATAACAATATAAATGTCACTTTTTAGGAAATGTCTAGCTTTGTTTTTAAAATCAGAAACCATTTAGAGAAGACAAATGTTCTGTGAATATAAGAGTGGTTGTGTGTTAGTACAATATGTTCACTGGAGTCGCTCCTACCTTCAGCACTGGGTTTATATCCAGGGCTATAGACAGAGCTGATATCAGCATATTTGGGGTCATGGATGGTGTAGTCAAAGGGCACCGTCTTCATAATGTCTGGCTTTGGCCAGGAAGCATTTGATGGATGATACTGCACTCCTTCCATCTGGGCACCTAAACATACTACATAGCATTACACATGTTTAGGTGCCGCAGAATATTAAAAGAATAAGATAATACACCGTTTAAAATACTAAGAATACAAAGACAAAGTGTTATATGTTTCATCCCATTAATTTTTGGCAATAAATGCTTGTTGTGATTTAAAGTTGGAACCAGAGCAACAAAAGACTTCATGTTGAGGTAGGTCAAAAAAAGGAGAACGCACTATAGGCTCAGCCCTTCATAAACAAGTACTGGGAGAGGTTTACTACTGTGTGGGCAAATAGTCCAACAGTTTAACCCCTAGCTACATGTACCTAAACTCTACATCTGTTATGAGTTTTCACAGCAGACAGTTCTCCTAAAGTAGACTATGTTTATTACAGTGGTTGGGAGTTAACTAAACTGCTGATATCTAAACTGTTCATTTGCTGCCACAGATTAACAACTTAGTGCCAACTACCCACTGGCATCACAAAAACAAAGGAGGATACTAAATAGTTAATGTTCTTTCTTCTTGGTAAATAGTTGTTCATTACAACAAGAAGACAAGCTTAGTCACTCAACAAGTCAAAAGACTTTGAAACGGGAGAGTTTGAGAAATCCCATATCAGGACAGCGATGACAGTAGTTGATCCACGTCTCTCTGGCTATCAGTTACCTCGCTGTTTAGTCCCAGCTCAGCTCATATACACAAATATACATTTTAATTTTTCTAGTAATTGAAGCGTTAGATCAAAACAAGGCATAAAAATTCCAAAATGAATGCGGTGCGGGTCCAAAATTACATGCTTCTGCTAAAGAGTGTACTGACTGTAGTTGATGTCTTCTTCGTCGTAGATATCCACCTCCATCAGCCTGATCAGCATGCGCGACAGAATACCCAGGAAATGCAGGTACGCTCCTGTCTTACCCACCTGACCGTGGAAAGAAGAAGAAATTAATATAAAAGTGATGCAGGACATTAGCTTAAGTTTGAGTCAAGAAAAGAAATTCTCACAGAAAGTACCTGAGGGGGTCCGCTGAGCAGCAGCCTGCGAGGGTGAAAGTTGTCACTTCGTCCCTCTGTGTGATTGCTGCTGTCCATGTGGAAGGAACGGGGGACTGTCCACTGGCGATAGTACAGTGACTGCTCTGTGCATGTCATCATCTTACTCAGCAAGGGCCTGCACATGAAACACAAAGTTCATAACTATATTGTCTGAATGTCTGAGTCTTTAGTGAAAACATAAATAACCACTTAGACCATCTGGTACAAATTTAATAGTTAGATTAACCTTCTGAGTGATCTAAATGAATGAAAACAAACAATTTTAAAAATGAATTTAGAGGTGAATTTTACTAAATCTTCTGCAAAAAGACATTATCAGATCCCCTTTTTTTTTTAATCAATGGGCAGTATATTATTACTGTATTATTGTACATGCTAATTTCCCATATTGTTTTTGTGCCATGAAAGTTTAAAATATCGTTATTCTACCATCAGTGGAACAGTGGTTAGTTAACAGTTGACTAGGGTTTATACCTACAATATCTTTATCTTTGTCGTGACTTTACCTGAAGCTGCTTGCCCAGGCGACAGACATGTGTGGCAGAAATGAGGTGCATCTTGGAAGCCTGCTGCTGTCGTTGGCTGTGATTATGTCGTAAAGTACACGAGGGAGCAGCACAGAAGGTGGCCGAGTGACTCCCCGTGCCCAGGAGCAGCTCAAATGAGGAGAGGAGGCTCGCGGGGACAAATAGCTGGAAGAGGTCGGTTTAGACTTTTGGCGACAAGACTGGACAGGTGGAAATGTTTGTGGTTGGGAGATGGGCTGCCCCTGGGAATAACTTTGCAGTTGAGGATGGGTTTGGTGGTGAAGTGCAGATTGAGGATATATACAAGGCTGTGACAGGGGCTGGGAGTGAACATGAGTTTGTGGCTGCGAAGGAGATTGTATGGCGTCCATGGTCCGTTTACGGTGATTTGGAGAGGTGGTGCTTTGCAAAGGGAAGGGATCTAAAGCGCCACTGTCTGGGCATGACTGGAGCTGCTGACTGGATGACAGAAGAGAGTCATCTGGAAGTCAAAGGAGGAAAAAAAGGAAGATAATATGAAAACTAATTTGAAATCAAATCATGCAGGTTAACATTTGACTCATTTCAAAATCAATGTACATGCATCTCATCTCACCTTTCTCCTGTCCCTCCTCTTCCTCGTTGTCAGTGCTGCTCAGTTTCTCTGCATCACTCTCTAGTAGGTCGCTTCCGGGTCCGGGGTTGTGTGGGGGTCGTGACTCTGCCCTGACTAGATAAGCAGCCAGACCTAGCTCTTGTTCAAGTGTGGTTCGCTGAAGGTAGGAACAGCTAATTACTCTAAGATCACAGTACTTCAATGACCTGTGGACAGAATCAATTCATGGTTTAAACTTTCAAGTTACATTTATTACAGCCACTGTAGCTTGACTACATGTTCAAAATTTGTCTAAAAGTCAGGGAGGTATGATCCTAACTCAGTGTGTACCTGACTGAGTCTTTACAATGATAGTTAAATTCTCGTCTTGTCTGATTAAGTGATCTAGTGTATGTCCTTCCCTCAAAGCGACACGAAAGTCCAAACACACAGTAAGAATGTGTCATTTTTAAGTTAACGCACTGAACCACTGTTTGTAAAAACCCAGTCAGTCAGCCAACTCAAATTTTAATGTAAATCTATGTTGTTATGGTAACAGTACAAGTAATGTATTTTAAAAATGGTTTTGCAGTTGAAACACAGTTTTTACAACTTTGTGTTGAGTATCAAACTCACTATGCACTCAATTTTGTAAAAAAACAAAACAAAACAAAAAAAAAACATGACTAAGCTTTTTTGCCGTAATGAAGCAGTAGTGATACCTGGGAAGTGATTCTCCTAGAGGCTCAGCTCCTGACAAGATAAGGATGCAAGGAAGGGCCTCCAGCTCCAGGTAGGTCCGAGGGACCCAGTCAGCATCCCTGATCTTCAGCCATATCTGCAGGTGGAACACAGTTCTCACAGTCAGTCAGTGTCTTTATACTTTGCTATTTGTAAAATCGTCTAGCCATAAAATCATTTATATCCACCTTGATCTGATCAATGAAGCTCTTTCCAATATTCAGAGTTTGGTTTGGATTCCCCAGTATGATTTCGAAACTCTGCTCCAGACCCAACTGTCTCCTAACTCTGGAAAGTCGTCGTTGGGCCCACGTGGCCAGTGCCAAAGAGGGGATCCGCAGCAGCACCATGTGACCGTGGTGAGAGGGACACTGCTGGGCAGCAGTGAGCAATGATTGCACGATCTCCACGGTCTCCACAGACGTGTGTTTATGGAGATTATGGGAGTCATTAATTCTGCCGGACGCAGCCATCAGTGCTACACAGTAGTGTTGGATCAAAACTGTAGTCCGGATCACGGCACTGTGCAGAGTAAGGAATCTGATAGGCGGAAAGAGACCGCAAGGTTTCTTATTGCTCTACTGCAAATAATCAGGCATTTTTTTCTGAAATGTAAGGTGTTTTAGTTTATGTGGTGTTTGTGTCGGGGCTACCTTTCTTCAAGTGCAGATGCCATGCTTTCAAAGGAGGAATCGTAACGCATCAGAGGCAAGCTGTCTCCTGAATGAGTTGACTCTATAAGCTCTGACACACCAAAGTACCGTGTCCTCTCATTATACAAGTCCACATCCTAAAAAACACAGACGCACACACATGCACACACATACATTACTGTTAATATAAAAGTGTCAATCTCCAAATTGGTACCACTTATGTATGTACAATATAGATTTCAGCCCTTCTATCTTACATTGCTGAATGCAGAGGGCCAGTGGATTTCATTGTAGGGACTGATGCGAGTAAACTGCGTCTGCAGGGCGAAGGGGAAGGAGGTGACATAGAGAATTAGGATGTTTGGAGTATCTCTGATCTGTCGGGAGTTTAACAGCCGGTCAACCAGGCCCAAACTGCTGTTGGAGCTACTGGGGGATGCACTGAATTAGAAGACAAAACATCAGAAAAGGAGAAAATAAAACTTAGTTAAAATAAGCTTTGTTGATGCTCTTATCGTACTAAGTTGTTGTGTTGTGACTCTGCATCACTTCTGAAAGCTCTCTCATTTTCTCTCTAACACACACACACACCTGTTAATGTCCCAGTGTGCATGGTCATGGACCAGGATGTAGAGGGTGTAGGAGTTGCTGTGTGCTTCCCGGATGAGGCTGTCAATTCGAGCCTGAGCGCTGTGATCCATCTTGACCACGTA
>KV751315.1:2589530-2613396 GCA_001698575.1 Mola mola
GAGATCTGATCTGCTCCCCCAACACCACCACTCCCTCTCCACAAGATGACACAGCCAGCTGAGCAAGCCAAGGAAGCTGGCTTGGTGTCAGGGGCTGTTGGCTCTGGGGAGGTAACAAAAGATGCTTGGGGGGCTCAGGCAGGACAGATGGGGCCTGGAAACAATAGGGAATGATCATTTTGTTCATTTATTGTTTCTCATCCAAAATTTATGGTTTTAGTTTTGATAAAAGGATTATCTAACCTCTATGCCATAGTGTCTCCCTTGGGTGGTGGGAGTTTGAGGCTGCTGGTACTGTCTGATCTCGCTTAGGTGGGACTCCCTCCACGACCTCATGAATATCTGCTCCAAGTCCTCTATCAGGGGCACCTGGTCAGGACCTTGGATAAATATAGGTGAGAAACACAAAGAAAATACGTATTGTATTGAATAATCATATATATTACAGTATTTGAAAAAGAAGAGCTCAGACAAATATGATTTATTATGTGTTATTCTGTCTGCCTCCTACTGGCCTTTACAAGGTATGGCAACAATATAATTAAAGACTAGTCATTTGATATCTCTCTATAGTCCAACTGAACCAAGCATGATTACAGCCTTACATCTGAAACTGTTACACTGACCTAGCTGAACAAGGTAGTAGACTGTGAGTAGAATCTGCATCTCAGCTGACAGCGGCTGAATGGGTGACGGTCCATAGTGTTGGTAGACTCTGGGAAGCATCTGGGAGCTCAGGTAGCAACTCTGAAGCAGAGAACTGACGAGCACTTCATTGACATTGCCAGACAGCTGAGGGAGCGTCCCGTGACCTGTACCAATGAAAAGTAGAATAATTAAATTTGAAAAATTATCAGACAAAATAAAAGAGAATCGTTAGAGAATTAACATACTTTGTGTAAATATGATAAGAACTTCTTAAGCACTGTTTCCTATATCCTATCTGAAAACATTCTGGGATGAGATTTTATGACCTGTAGTACAACCTGCCAACCAAGATGTTTTGCCTTCACCTCACATCATCCCCTATTTTTCAATGGGCTAAATAGTGCAAAATCCAAATAGAAACTTGTCCAGTGACCGGAAAATGTGGTTCTATCCGATCACACAGCAGACGTGGTTGATAGTAGCTGCAGGGATACATGATGGTTGGCACAAAGAGCATCCAAACGGAAGGGAAATTCAGGAAAGGACCAGATGTGTGGTTGAAGGACAGACTAATGAAACGAAGAAGAGACACAAGAGAAAATGCACAATATAGGAAGGTTGTGAGGGCACACAAGATGGAGAAGGAAGCTGGATGAGTTGGCAGGTGATACAAAAGGGGTTAAAAGGTTGGAAAGGAGAGGATGAGGGGAGGGCATAAAGGTTGAGAAACAGCCTTGGGTGTTGGCTGACCTGTAACCTGTAAGTAGAGTTAAAATGGACCATCTGTTGGATAGTTACCGCAAGTGTCACCTGTTCACTTGCCTGTGAAAGTCCAGTGCTGACATTTGTATAGAAAATGATCACCAAACACCAACCAGTCAATAATGGATTTGACTGATTAGCTAGTCAGCTCTGTAACAGGCAAAAATAATCTAATCTTTAGTCTATAACTACTTGTGCTGCAGGTGTGTCTGAACCACTAATATAATGGGTCATCTGACCTTTAAAGATGACAGGTTGCAGTCTGCAGGTGTGTAGCAGCTGATCGGGGATTGTTACAGACAGCCCTGGACGAGAGAGTGAGATTAGGGTGCCCTGTGATGAATTCAGCCGGGCTGTAGTCTCTGGAGAGAGAAAGCAAATAAATTTAGATTTACCAACAATAGTATTTGAAGCAACACACCACTTTGTAATTCATAAATAAGGTATTATAAAATCATCTCCAATCACATCATTATCGCATGCGCTTCTCATTTTATGTTTTCAGTTTATGTCCGTCTTCTCTGTTTAGTTACCTAATCTGCCCCCATTTGTGATGACAGAAGACATGGTTAATGCTGATAATGCTGATGAAGATGGTGAGGTCTTCATAGTGCTCTCTGGCGACCAGCCTTTGTGCCTCTTCTTTGGAGGTCCAGAATTTGTGTGGAGCCCTAAGAATAAAAAATAGGTCACATAATATTTTTTTCATTGTTTTGGTGTAGAATTTTATGTAGAATTGTATTTAAAATAAAAAAAATGGGTTTCTATGCTTGACTTTTGTTGATACAGTAATGAAAAACAGTTGAATTTTAGTCATACATTAACCTTTCTCTTCCTTTCTGTTGAAATGCAGCAATAAGGAGACAGATAAAAGGGCCACTTGTTAAAGGGGCCATGAAAAGGAACAACAGGAAGGAAGCTTTACATTTGGTGAGACAACAAGGAAAAAAAGATGAGACGGAGAGGGAATTTTACAGCCCTGGCTAAGTGAGGTGATAGACAGAGGAAGAGGGAGGGGAAGGAGAGAGAGAGACAGAGAGACAATGGACAACCGCCAACACACAATGCAGCAGGCTGGCACCTGTATAGCAGGGGTGCTAGCACACACACACACACACACAGACACTTAGGCCTTTCAGATGTGTGAAAAAACCCAGGGTAGGAGCTTAATGACAACAGTCACACACTGGCCACGTTTACATGCACACAAGAAGCCAGTTAATATTGAGTAATGAGGTTTGGCTGAGCCCATCTTAAATTCAGATAGTTGGTGATTTACCTTAGCATACCATAATAGTTTGCACTTGTTTCACTTGTATTTAAGTGAATAGTGAAGATATCTATTTTGGGAAACGTAAAATCATCGCATTCACAGGTTTGAGTTTTATGAAATAGGTCTCAGTGGAAAAAAAAAATTCTTAATCAGTGTGTCTAACTGACTTTAAACTGCCAGGGTGCTTTTCATGGCAAAACAACACAAGACACTTTTCAATATATCCAGCCTGTGTTGTCCCTCTGAATTGCTCATTCCTAATCCTGTCCATCCTCGTCACTCCCAAAGAGAATCTCAACATCTGTAACTCTGCCACCTCCAGCTCTGTCTCTCTCCTTTTGGTCAGTGCCACCGTCTCCAAACCAAACAACATTGCTGGTCTCACTACTCTCTTGTAAACCTTTCCTTTCACTTTTGTTGCTACTCTTTTGTCACAGATCACTCCTGACACTTTTCTCCATCCCATCCATCCTGCCTGCACTCGCTTCTTCACCTCTTTACAACACTCCCTGTTGCATGAACAGTTGACCCCAAGTACTTAAACTCAAGGACCTTTTACACCTGTAATCCCAGGAACTTCACTGTTCCACTTTCCTCCTTTTCATTCAGATACACGTATTGTTTTGCTACGACTGACTTTAATTCCTTTCCTTTCTAGCACGTACCTCCAACCTCTCCGGGTTTTCTTCCACCTGCATGTGGTTAAGACCAACACATACATATATACATATATACATACTTGATACATGGACTATAACAACTCCTGGACCAATTGACTACATCGCGGTGGGAGCTACTGTCGTGGTCTTGCCTGACACCTACTGCTGAATTTAGGACTGGAGATCCTGTGACTTGGATCCTACGCTGGATTGCCAAGACCAGCCCATGGACTACAATGACTTCTGGAACAACATACTATACCCACACTATATCTGGATTTATAGACTCATTTGAACTCAAACATTATTAGCAAACTGTTTTTGTCATGTTGTTGTGTTCGGTACAAGTGACATCTATTGCACATCTGTCCGTCCTAGGAAGCAGGATCACTCCTCTGTGGTTCTTCCTGAGGTTTCTTATTTTCCCCGTTTAGGGTTTTTTAAGTTTTTCCTCACCTGGTGTCACATCTGTACAGTTTGTCAAAGCCCAGTGAGATAATGTGTAAATTGTGATTTTGGGATATACATGTAAAATTTGATTTGATTTGATTTGATAATCTAAATGACAAATAAATCCCTGTAATGATGTGTTCATTTTGTTTTTTTCACACACGCTGTTGTTCTGATATAATTAAGCATAACGGATCACACAACAAAAGAGGTTTCAATCTTTAAAACACATACATACGCATATGTTATACACATAAATATCCTTTTTTGAGATATTAACTGGACTGTTGAGCTGTAGTGTGCTTGACAAACTGTACCTGTAACTGGGGGTCTTCCGGGTCCTGACTGACTCAAAGGCGGCTGGGCAATGGATGAAACAGCATGGTTGCTGTTTGTCAGTGGGTGGGGGACATCAGTTATCTGTGGTAAACCGACTGGGTTCGTATGTGATCCTGCTGTGCTCAAGCAGAGAAAATGCAATTAATAACATTAATAACTGTGGTTTCTCATGAAAAATAAAGGCCCGCCCGTAGTTATCTTATTGCCTTCTGTCTGAAGTTTAATAGAGCTGTAATTGTCAGTTTACACTGCTATTAATGTTTAACCCTTGAGCCTGTAGTCTGTTTGAAATAGTAAAAATAAATTATGAAAACAAATTACTGAGACAACAGGACGATAACTAAACAAGATTCTAGGATTTGATATTCAGGCATCCTATATTTCTGTGTGATTTGGTTTGTGTCACCTGTGTAGCTGCCAGGTGTGTGTGATGGGGGATTCAGTGCCATGTTTGACGGCTGTTCGTCTGATGTCACATGACTCTCTGAGAGGCTGGACCCATTCTGTCTCATCCTGCCATCTGAAACACACAGACACAGAAACTATTTGTGAGAGTTAACCGATATCCAGGGAAACAGAAATCTACTGTAACTATGTTATATCAATGCTTTCATTAACCAGAAACCGTGAATTTTCACCATATTGTCCAGCTCTACCTGGGACCCACTCAGATCTGGAGACATCGTCTGGTGTAAAAAGAACTGAAGCAAGACCAGCACAATAGAAATGAGAGAAAACAATACTAGAATGTGTTTTTTTCTCACAAGCCTTTGCACTGTGCAGTGACCTTTCATCCAATTTTAACTTGGGTTTACCTCAGAGCTGTGGCCTCTGTATGCACTCTGAAGTCTCACCTTTCACTTGTCTCTAAGGCTTTATTACATGTCTATCTGGTCAGACCTGTACACTCTCTTTTGGACACCTTTGGCCTTAAAAAAGATAAATCCTAAAGCAGGAATTGTGCTTGTGAAGTTGTGTAAGTATGTCCCATTTTAGTTACAAGTTAAGTTATTTTATTCATATTATGGCAGTCAGTATAATTAAGACCTGACTCTTCTCTGATGACATACATATCTGAACATCTTTCATTCAGTCTTCCTCTTTAGTAACTTAATAATTAACTAATCCATACATTCACCTGAAGGTGTCAATGTTTTTCATATGTGGTCTTACCTAGTGCAATGTTCAAGATAACCTTTAAAATACTGGACTATATTCCTTTTTCTTTATCGTATTAGAATCTTATCCTTTATCAAAAATGAGTACCTGCACTACATTTTAAATAATTTGAATCAAATTCAACACGTGCACACCTCTCTTACCATGTCCCCACCAGCAGATGAGAGCTCCTTTGACCAGCATGCCCTGGTTGTTCCGATAGAGATGGTACTTCAAGTGCTTCTGTTTCTTGGGCTGGGTGTGGAGCTTCAGGTTAATGTGGTTAGAGAACTCTGTGAAATAGCGAAAGCCTTTCTCTCCACAGGCTATACAGTTCCCAGAGAAGCCTGAAGGGAGAACACATGCAAAATGTGTATGAAGTTCCATCTTGATAATGACACAACATGTGACACAACAAATTCAGGAGTGATAGTGTTTTTTCTAATTTGAAAATGGCCAGGGTTTGTGGTGTGTCTGTCTCAGTTTTTAATGCAACAGTAAATGCTAAACATCTTATAACTCATTTGTACTTAACGGACAAAAATTACCTCAGTTTACTCATCTCACTCATTGAAAGAAATCCATTGATGTGTTTCCCAACATGATGAACAATTCCTTTTTTGACAGGTAACTTTTTGAACAAACACTATATATATATATTTCACTGCGTTTCTGTCAATCTGCTGCCTCACCCAACAGTGCATTGCGACCATGTTCATCTGGCAGGAAGCGCTGGTCCACAGCACACACCAGCAGGTTGTCAGGGAGGGAAGGGGACTTCACCCCAACCAACATGAACCCAGGGGGCACATCTAAGCGATCTGATGCCAGCGAAGACAGACGCAGATCCCTGCCTGCCTGACAGAAACCTGTGAGAAGAAAAAGACAACAAACCATTTTAAACAACCTTTGATATGTTTATGCTAAATACACTAGTTGCCTGGTCCCTAAAAACAGAGACATTTGCAAAACCGTATCAGTTTGAACACTCGTGTTTGGTGTTTTAGTCTGGTCAAACATAAAGAGAGAAGTTTGGAAACGATGACACAAACAGTCATGTTCACTACCTTACTGGGACTTATTAGCCACTATGTGTTCTTACCCGATTCGCCAAACATTTAACACATTACACTTTTCAGCTACAAAACAGATATCAGCTTTGGCTGCCAGTGGTTAATTAAGTATGGACAACAAATACAAGTTGTGCTCCTCTTGACTATCCTAGCAGCTTTTGAGAAGCTAAAACATGTAAGGGGAAAGCATGCATGTTGTGTTACCTGAGTGACAAAGGATGACCATGCATTTGCTAGTGCATTTTGACTATGGACTAATTGATTAATGTTTCTGCATTAATGTTTAAAAATAGGGCTGGCAAAGTTATAGTGCTTAACTTTTTGCATTCATTTCTTTCAGTTTAACACTTTAAAAAAATGCTATTGTTAATTTGACGTAATGCCCCATCTCCTTCTACATTTCCGCTTCCCTTGGCTAATACTACTGTTGTTGTACACCCAAGCTAGTGATGGAAAAGAAAAACAAAAAAAGGAAGAAACACTATTAAATGGACAATTCCACTTTAAGAAATTACCAGATGTCTCTTTGGAAATCCTCTCTACCCTTTGAAGTCTGTATGGTTCACATCCTACATTTTTCGATGTTTTTGTATGTGAAACAAATTAGAATTTACATGTTCCACTGAGGCCAAAGGTAAATGATTCAGATTAAATACAATTTTTTTGCACTAAATGATGATTCAGTGTATTAATTACAAGTTCACAAATTGTGCTATTAATCATGATTAATTAGTTAAATTTATCGATTCACACCCCCTAATTTAAAACTTTTTTTTATATTTAGTATATGAAAGCATAGCTATTAGTATGTATTAGTATTAGTATGTTCATTTATTCTGTAATAATTTCTTAATATTTCCCACACAGGCAACAATAAAAGTTACCTTACCTTATCTCATTCAAGAGATAGAATGCTATGAAGCAAATCTAAATTGAAATGCAGTTTTAAGAGTAGCTTGATTATAAAAGTACATGTGCATGTACTGCACATGTACTTTACCACCTCAGAGGTTTTGTTCTGAATCTTCTGATATTGTGGAGTGTGTATGTTTGCACAAACAGGACATGTGTATAAACCATCTGTAGTGCAGCATCCCTCAGGCGGGGGATTCGTCTGATAGGGTATTGGAGGGCTGTTAGACACTGAGCCCTCCTCATCTTCCTCATCATCAATCTCTGTGCGGCCTGTTGGGGACATACACACAACTTCAATGAGTGACACGCAAACACAGATTTGACTAGAGATGAAAACTTCTGCTGAACTCGTTATCACAGCTTCTCCTCTGCATCCATACAACCCACCATCATGTGTCAGGGGCTGCTCTGTCTCAAGGTATAGCTGGGAGAAGACAGGCCGAGGCACAATGGTGTTTGACCTCAGCGACGCCTCAATGGAGTTATGGAGGATCTCCTCAAACCGTTTGGTCTGCTGCTGGCCCGCATAGGAGTTCCCCATTGGTGTCCTGCCAACAACACAATAACTTTGTGTTGGTTTGATTTAGTTTACTTCAACCATTTACCAAAACACCATTGTGAATATGTTTACCTTTTACAGCAATGAAACTCATGTATTGCTGCGCTGACTGATAAGCCTTTACATTATGTTGTGTAAATTTGCATCAAAATAGCCATTTTAAACAAAAACAACAGATTTTTTCCCACATAATACCTAACTAAAAAGGTCCTTCTGAGCAAAAACTGAAAGTTAATAGGACTGTTTGTGAATAAAGAAAAGAATACACTGACACTTTGCTGCTTGCACTTGTTGCACACACACTAACAGTAGTTACTAGTAGATTGCTTCTGTCCAGACAGCGTGCCATAAAATCAGAGTCAGGGCACCCTGACCTGGACACTACTCCCTCTCTCTGTTTTTCTACTTTCTTGCTCCCTGCAGCTCTCTCTCTACTTTTCTTCCTCTCTTATCTTGGGCTCAAGACATGTTTAGCAGAACTGCTCCAGGAAAGTAAGTCTTTCCATGACTGTATTTTTAAAAATGTGAACAGAATGGTATTGTTGTATTTATTAAAGTATAAAATACTTGAGAAATAGAGAGACGAAAACTCACAAAGATGCTACATAGTTAAAATTAATCACAGGATTATCAAGGATGTAAAATGACAGTCTTGTTCATGGTAATTCAAATCAAAGACAAACCATGAGTCTTTAAACACAGCATAGAGGACAGGTGTTTACTACACTATGGGGGAGAACTAACTGCAAATAAGCCATGGAAGAGCAGCTGTAAAATCTTATGATGCACTTATTGTGACAATTACATATAGTACAAGACTGTTAATCACAACGTATGTCCTCAGAACAGTACTGTATAAAAATAATAAGGTTATGCAATGCAATAATACAATATAAATAAAACTACTCGCAAAAACAAAAAAACAAAGCTAAATCCAGAGAGATAAAACATTGAAAACATAAGACATTGAAAACAATTTTTAAATGCAAGAAAGCCCCCTTCCCATATTTGCCTGTGTTTTTTTTCTTTTTTTCTTTTTTTCTTTTTAAATGTACGGCACTTCCATCCATTTAGTATCTTCTGCTCATCTGTGATCGGGCCATGGTGGCAGCAGTCCAAGCAGGGTATTCCAGACATCCCCCTCTCCAGCAACACTTTCAAGTTCCCCCTATATGTTTCCCAAGGTGTTCCCAGGCCAGACAGATTATATACCAGACCTCCAGAGGGTGACATCTAAGAGGATCTGTATGACAACTAACTTGAAACCCAAACCACCAGATGGCTCCTTTTGATGCCGAGGAGCAGCGGCACTACTCAAAACTCTTTCCAGATTACTTTGCTCCTCATCCAATCTCTTAGGTTGAGCCCAGTTACAGTCCTGAGGAAACTCACTTCTGCCCCTTGTGTCCGCAACCTCATTCTTTTGGTCACTATCCAGAGCTCCAGACCAGGTGAGGTTTGGGATGTAGATTAAATACTAATGGAGGGCTCTCAGTTCCCTCTTCACCACGATTGTCCAGTACAATGTACGCTTCACAGCTGACACAGCACCATCCGCCCATCCATCTCAAACTGAATTTTCCCATCACTTGTAAACAAGACCCTGACCCTTTTACATAAACTCTTCTGCTTGGGGCACAACTCCCCCCAACTTTGAGAGAGCAATCCACCCCCTTTCCATGCTGCACTTGTAAAACAGATTTAAGACAGATTCTGTCAGACCTCAAATGTCTGTACCAAACAAACCGGGTCAGTGAGGAGGTAAATAACAAGGTAAGACTGTAAATACACACCAAAATAATCCCAGTACTTGAAACCTTTAACTGTCCATATGTTGGCTACTATGCGTATGCACACAAACACACACACAGAAACTACATGGCAGAAAAAACAGGAAGCAATAGACTCTTTCTGACTGGTCAGTGAGTTTCAGCCTAATGACAGACGAGCCTATCAGATTACAGATTTACCACTGTGGGTGTCCAACAAGTCAGGTTGGGTGTGTCAAATGACTGAGGTTAGGACTACAGTTTCCTGACACAGTGATGATTGTGTCTGTTTCAAAACCATTAGTCTCTAACCAACAGAATTTGAAACTAAGTTACAGATTATATTGGTCTAAGAGCACTTTGATGGATAAAAATTTTTAAGATATGAACCATATGATGAAAAACAAAGCCTTTATGTCTCAAAAGTGATGCACTGCTTTACAAAATGTGCCTCTCTTTTAGAATAAAGATTAGCAATTCTGCATTACTATATAGTGATACCAGGAGAAACAAATTAAAAGGAAAACATTTTCCACAGGATGGGCCTATGAAATTTACTATCCAACAGGAACCACCAGAGCTAAGGAATTTTCTGTCTAAGTGCCTTACTTGTGATTTCTCAGTTGTGCTACAGTTAAACCAAGGTTATGCGTCACATAAAGTACTTGCATTAGGGAGCCTATCCTAAGCTTTAGATAAATGGCTGAATCTATCTATAGCCTTATATTGTACAAACTATGAAAATAAGGGAAACATCGTAATGAATTGACTTGTTTTAATTAAAGACATTATTTAATTTGTTACACACTTATGACCTCCCCGAGAGTTATTCACAAAATTCAGTAAAACAATAAGAGAACGATAAAATTCAGCTTCAATGAGATTCAGACTTATGTACTGATATGTACTGTATGCCATTGTTGCTCCCGAAATTGTAAATAATCATGCTTAGATAAACTGCAAGCATTTTCCTTTGTAATCTTGTTCAAATGATATGAAATGCTTGCTGCGATTTGGTTGTTAGTAGTTTTGAATTTATTTTATTTTATTACTCTCTGAGAAGTTACTTTTGCCTTCATCTGAGCCAAAGGAAAAAAGCCAGAGCAGCTACAGCTACTATAGCAATCCTCTTAAAATTCAGCACACACCCTTGTTGCTGCTGTCACACACACGCATTACCAGCCACCTTCAACTTCCACACTTTCATATGTAAAAGAGCAGTGCAGACTTTTAAGACCTTGCACCACTTTGTAGAGAGACGGCCGAGGGAAGACAAAAAGCCCTGTCATAACACAGCCGGCAGTGACAGGAAGTCATCACACCTTCTACCAAAGAGCAGACTCATCTTTTCACAACCAGAGAGGGAGAGAGGGGAGACGGGGAGGGGGGGACCGGTGTGCTGAGATGAAAGCAGAGATGTGAGTGTGTTTTGAATCAGATCAAGATCCTAAAATCCAGACTAATGGGGAATAAAATATCGCAGTAGGGTTAGTGAGGAGGACCAGATCTGCCATAATTAATCGATTAGTCAATAAAAATGACAACTATTTTGTTAATCTATCAGTAAGTTAAGCTGTTTTTTAAGCAAACATGTCAAACATTTTGCTTGTTCTAGCTTCTTAAATGTATACTGCTTTTCCTAATTTCACATTGTTAAAAACATCTCATAAATAAAACAAATTAAAGTCACAGGAACACCCTTACTTAAAGTAAAACAAACGAACAGAAAAACATGTGGCCCTTTCCTGATCGGTCTTAAATGGTCTTGTAGCTAGTAGTTAGACAAAAACAGCTCTGAAAAAGACAGCTGCACACATTGCCATTCAGATTTGACTCCTTTAACAAAGAACGTTAAAAAAATGTGCTGGACCCAATGTGCAAGACTAGGACAGCATTCCAGGGACTCCAGTGCAACTTCTTACTGACTACTTGGATAAGATTCTCTGCTTCAGTGTATATTCTGACAATTTCACAAACACACTCCAATTAAAATGTAAAGGCTGTATGGAAACACACAAAGACACCTCATGCTGTGATCTGTAATGTTCAGTCAAATGTCCACTTTAATATCCAGCTTCACATGTACACAATCAGTGTGACATGAAATGTAGAACACAAGAAGATGAAAGACATATGCTGAATGAGAAACTTTCAAAACTTTTAATGGAGATTTGTCTCCTCCCATCTCCCCCCTTTCCTTTATCCCTCACGTGGAAGTGGGAGATACTTTCACCACCCCCCACCTGCCTCTTTTTTTCAATCCTTCTTTCACCACAGGGAGAGACACACCATTGTGGTGTTTTATGACCACTTAGTCACACAGCCTCACACAAAACAACCTGCAGTTAGAATATTTCTAGGATAATAAGCCACGTTTGACACTGAAAAAAAGTACCACATTGATAGCTTTAATACTGAGCGGGTTTAAGCAGTTCATTTGAAAATATTTATTTCGGATATGAGTGATACACATCTGAACAAATTAAAACACACAGTTTAGAACAATTAGCTTACTCTGCCTCAATTCTAGACATGGTGGAGTAGAATGACTTGTTTGCACCTTGTAGCGTTAAGAGAGTTAGAGCATTTACACATCTTACTACACACCACTCATCTATAAAGCCTGCACACTATGTCCTGCTCAGCTCTTTGCTAATATGCAAACCTAAATGTGAACTCTCTGCATTGAAGGCATGGACATTTTAGCTTGTGGGACATCTTATGACTGAGTAGGTCAAAGGTGGGTCCAGATAACAATGTTTAAGTAAGACTTTGATGTGCCCTCTACTTATATAAAGGTACGCACACAGGCATATGCATATGCATGCACACTCACAGCCACCCACACACACGCTCTCCCATGGGCTCAGGCTCAGTGGACACAAAGAGCTTGTCTTGAGGGGTGAAAGGTCATCCCGGGAGAGGTCAGATAAGAACCCTGGGCTCTTTCTCTGTTGGTCAGGCCCACATACCAGTCACACACACACACACACACACACACACAAACAGTCAACATCCCTGCTATTCTTTCTTTTTTTTCCTCCTGGCAAGCAGGGTGTCCAACCTCCATCCCAAACCCACCGTCAATAGGAGATCATATTAGCCAGTCATACACACACACACGAACAGTTATATGATATATTCATTCAAATAACCATTCATGTTTGTGTGTGAAAGACAGAGAGACAAGGCAGAGGATTGTCAGGCAGTGTGAGCTACTCACTGTAGCATCTCTTTCAGCTCCAAACAGTGGATTGAAAAGAAGAAGCTTCCAGCTCTGCAGATGCTCTGTGATCACTGACCTACAGCAACACATATGCAAAGAGATGTCAGGGCTATACACACACAGCTGACCCTCAGATGTGCTCATCACTAGGCAGCGACCCACATCAAATGCAGCCATTCACAGATTGCTCAACAGACATTGGATCGATAGCCAGCCAGCCAACTGGCCAACTGGCCAACTGCCCCCTTCAGTCAGCCATTCAGCATCCCCAAACAGAAGTGGTGTGCCAGCCACACCTGTCAGTTCAGCCAAAACACAAAATTTCACCATTTCACTGCAAGCTCTCTTGAACTAAACACATACATAGGAATCTTCCCCCGTCCCTGCCTGTACATCAATTCTCACATTGTGAATTCTACATTATAACACATAGAAAATATTGCTAGCTTTCAGCAACAGTGAGTCCATAAAAACAAACATGTGGACAAGCTGTCAGTGTGTGTCTAACATGTTGGACAGTACACCGTTGGAGAATTGGCTGGAAGGTGCTACAATACTCCAACATAAGCATTTAATTTCTATTCTGTCTGTTTGTTCGCTACAACGCACCACGTCCTTGAACTGTTTTCTACAGCTCTCTCTATCTCACAACTCCAGGGGAACTTGTGTTGTCTACAGGCATGTAAATATGGCTGTAAACTTTCCTTTAGTCTGGTTTTAGTGAGGTGTCACACACTTAACCTGGATAGTGAGCTGAAAGATCCTCCTCACTGTGATTAAAAATGTCTTAACTCTGACGTTATCTCAAAGAGACATGAAACCATTGGCCATCACTTGCCAGGAGCAGCATATCAGAAGTGGACACAGATTTAACATGACACACTACGCACATCATAGCAGCAACCATAAATGAATTCTAGAGCGCTGTGTTTAATAAAATAACACATTCAAATCACTTGCAACAATTCTCAAACAGCTATTTGTTGTTGAACCAAAAAAAATAAAAAATAAAAGGGGCCCATTTGTTGGTACAATTAGTTTATCTAAATCCCCAGACTTAAATTACACAGGGAGATAATTCAAAGTATAATAACTATAAATAAACAAAAATAACTGTGAAAAAACGGTAATAAAACACGTATTCTCAAGCAAAACAGGCAGCTTTTTAGGGCGACCAGGCGACGGTCCCCAGCTGAGAGCCCCTCTCACACGCAGCTATTACTTCCAGTTAGCCAACAGCATCAGCAACCACCGGGCGGACAGGGAGCCCTGCTACCGTCACCTTAATGCGCCCTACCTGCAGAGAAAAGCCCACACTGCGGCAACGACTTACCTCTGCAGTCCAGCCGGAGCAGCCCGGTGTCTATCCTCTGTGAGGAGGTTGTAAACCGAGTCGCCAAGCAGTCATCGTGTCTCCCGCACGACTGAGCGCCGCGCGTGTCATCACCTCTGATCCTCGGTGTGGGAGAGTTGCCCCTCCCCCCCCCCGCCTGCAGTCCGAGCTAACCCGAACCCACTTCAGGCGGCCCTCCACCTCTCCGCCTCTGTGGCCGTCAAAAGTTTCACCATTACACGGCGAAAGTCACATCGAGTAGACATCAGGGTGCAAGCAAGGCGGGACTGCGTGAGTACACTTAGGTTTTATCAATACATCTATACGCCGAGTAGAGCTACTGCTTCAAATGTAAGAAGAAGGGCTAAGCGATCATAGATGGTAGTATTGACATAATTTTTTTTTTTTAAATATTCAGCTATAATCTAATTTCTTGAAAGAAACGTGGTTTAATTTACTAAAATGAAATTACAATATTCTTGTCAATGTCACTTCTACATCCAAAATGTAGTAAAGTATAAAAGGTGTGTTTGTGTGTGTTATGTCAGAGGGCTTTCCTATTAGTTAATTATCAGTCTCAAATAAGGAAAAGTTGATATAAAATTTTTAGTTTAACAGTGGAATGATATTAATAAAAAACATTGTGGCACTTACTGACTGAAGTATCAACTGAGAAAAGTCGGACTAAATTGAATTTTTTTGATTCTTTGTCACGTTAATAATAACAATACCTAGGCTGTGTCTCTGTCGCCCTCTACTGGAACAACAATGGACTTACACGTGGGAGAGGGCAGGAATTCTCCTCACAATCCACGGCCTCCATTCTGCTCAGAATCACTCAGTGAAGGAATTCTTCCTTTTATAAAGGTGATTTTTCATGTAGATTTACTGCTATGGTAACATCTGATTAACTTTTAATTTCCATTGAAATTTATGTTGAGTTTTGTTATTTTAAAACAAATTTTCTGTGTGTGGGTGAGACTGTATAATACACACATATATATATAAACATATATACATATCTTGACTTTTTCTTACTATGAAATTGAAACAGGTGAAATAAAAAGAATACTATTTTCACCAACTATCTTGTAATGTGGGAAAACGATCAATTTCTCATTCACAGCTTCTGCTCTCTCCCAGGAAAATGTGCCAAATGTCCCACATGAGCAACAAATGGACAGGTGAGTATATGAAGAGACATAAAGAGACATCACAATAGATCGTAGTGAATTTAGAACAAGGTATTTGATATGGATGCAAATGGATAAAAATGCAAAATTCTAAATTGTGTCCTCATAAACACATCCCATAATTCTGTTACTGTGTTCCCAAGTGCTGCATTATGTCTTGGTGCTGACACAAACCAAATTCTAATGGGAAAAAGACAATTAAGGGTCAACAAACAGAGATTTAATGGATATGTCGAGTCTCTTGAGCCACCTTGCACAATTTGAAAAATTCTTGAATAGCAGATGTAACTACGTAATTCATGAGATTAACTTTGTTTTAAAGACCCAATCCCAAAAAACATAGATGGAGGAGTGTACTGACAACAAACTTAATTACAGCTGGCTTTTGGGATAAATTTCGTCCTTGAAACTCTGTCCTTTAGCTGCAGTCTTTGAGATTCTCAAAACTAAACCTGTTCAACATATTTACAGATTAATAACATAAAATAAGTATAAAACACTGTTTTTATTTACATAACTGAGGGATTTACATGAATTTGTATCATATTCAATAACAGCTGCAAATCAAAGCCAGCAGCTGCTAAAACAGTTCATTCATCTGCTAGAACAACAATGGACAATTAAGACTTTTATTGCAGAGTCATACTTCAGTCATAAAATGTGGAAGTCATTTATAAAAGATAGGACGGTGGGGTCCTCCCTCCCAATTACAGCTTACGCTTTGTCGCTAGGAATCTCACTTCATCTTCGCCGCTGCCCCAACTGGGCAGTGCCAATCTGTACAGTGGCGTAGCCACGCCACGCCAACACAACATCCCCTGATGGGAGAACAGGTGTTGGACAGGGTCCAGTGGAGCAGAGCAGAGCGGGCTGCCATGATTTATCAGATGAACTGGCCGGCACCGACTCGTCTGGCCCGAGGGAGGGGAACCTGGCCATTTATTCAGTGAGTGCTTGTGTGTGAGGGCAGCAGTGGTACAACAAAAACGACCGGGACCCAAAACATTCAGTGGGGCGGCTAACTGGGCAAAATACCTTTGCTCGAGTGTTCCGGCCCACAGTAATGTTCTGATGTGATGTACCATGATGTGAGATCTCAATTTAATACTAAGTCGCAGAAATAATATGACACACTCTCGTTTAATGCTTAACTACATCAAATTAACATTCTTCTGCTTTACCATTTATATTTTTTTCAATTTTGGGGCAGCCTTAAAGCAGGTTTCTGTTTACTGACTCAGGCTTTAAGAAACTGTTTCATTGGATTTTTGAGATCAATTTCTCAAGTCTCTTCACTTCTAATTTTACAGCTAAAATGACACTGGGTATGGTGATTTGCTCAGTCGCTGTGGTTTCATATTGGCCAAGGCGAGGCTTGTAGTTCCTCTTAATGGCTCGAATATAATATTTTATGTCCAGTTGCTATTGCCACGCTGCTTAACTTGTGATGTAAAAATAGTCAGGCCCATTCATTTTAGTATAAATACTTCACTCTGCTGGGAGACACGGACTGAGCTGTATGTAAAACATGTCTATTTGAATGTGCCCCGGCAGAGCGAAAAGGTATTGCTACTTTACGTGTAATGACGGGCCAGGTCATTTGGCTGAGAATAATGGTGGTTTCGCTGTAAAGCATATCACTCTCATTACGTCTTTACACACCGGTCGCGCCTAACTGCAGATGCATTTGTCTGGACACACACTCACATGCACATTTGCATTCATGCATTCTCACTCACACACACACTCACACACACATATTCATCTGCAAAGTCATTAAACCCCTTTGAAAAGAGGCCTCATTTGAGAGAAGCAATAAATTTTTTAATCATTTTATTACCAAAAGAGTATTTAACAAGTGGGTAATGAAACGCCAAAGGCAGGTTAGCTGAGTTTAACCTTCATAGAGGAAGCCATGTATCACATGCTGCCCGAGGCATGGTGGGACAGAAATGTCATCCTCCATTATCCACCACACCTGAAGTGTGGTGTTGCGTCTCGCTTCGCAAGTTGAGGCAGACGAGAAATTAGGGGGAATTCAATTAATGGACGTTTTTTTACGCACCAGGGAGAGGGCGCAGCTGCACACACACCCATAGTGCACCATGCAAAAGCATCGCAAAACATGTAACACGCTTGTGAATGCACGCACACGTACCACAAAGCACACATCTCCCAATGTGAGGGGCCAGTGACAAGAATGTGGAGCAGGGGGACCACGTGTTCTTTCTCTGCTTTACAACCGCTCTGTCACTTCAGTCTGTTTCTTTCTTTTGAGATCTCTTCGCCTCTACCTCACACAGCCAGTAGAGAGTTGCCTCTCTCCCTGACGAGGTTGTGTAGTGGGGCTGCTCTGCTCTGCTCAGCAGGTCAGTAAAGGAGGCGCCAACGAAGAGCCATACCTTCTTACCTGCCTGCCAGTTATGTATACTGCCAAACCGCCCTGCAGTCTGTCTGACTATGTGTGCAAAAGGAGAAGGAGAAAAGCAAAAACGGGAGGGGTTGAATCATATATATATATAACTTTTCACTTCCAGAAAAGCAATCGCCATGTCCTTAAGGGAGTGGAAATACGCCAGCCACTTCTAGAAGAACCAAATTTAGGCCCATATATTACATCTTTCAATTTCTCTGACATGCCAGAATAATTTATGGCTGGTAACAAAAATACTCTATTTTCAATAACAAGCCTCTGCGATACTTAGTGGGACTGGCCCCAAAGTTAATTGAAAAGTGTCCTGGTTCTTATTTGCATAAGAAACACATTTAAAGGTGAAAAATTATAAATAAATATGTGGACACCTGTGAAATATGGCTTTTGGCCTGCTGGCCATCTATAACTTTGCCTTTAATTACGTGACAGGCTGGGGTTCTGCAGCTATAATGAGAGGCTGGAGTGATGGAGAGGAGCATGTGAGAGGCAGAGGGCTATAGGTCATTCAGCATATACACACACACATATTTTTGCGGTTATGCAGACAAAGATGGACTACTCAGTACACACACACACACACAGATAGAAGACACACACACAAAGAGAGACAGACGTGGATTTAACACACATAAGCAGACACATATTTTTGCGGTTATGCAGACAAAGATGGACTACTCACACGTAATCCTATTTTATGATTTCAAAGCCACAAGTTTTCGAACACGGTCCAGTATTGGGTTCAATATGTCGCTGGTGAGCTCATCCAGTTACAGAGAGTATTTGCGCTTCAAGTAGGCGGCGTCTGTGACAGACATTAGACATCTGTTCCATTTTCTCTCACTCAAAATGACAAATTAAAAGTTCAAAAAGAGGACAACAAAACAGGCACCCAGCCAGTTCTGCTCCCAACTCCAGATACTCATTCTATAATAATATTTAGGATATATTATAGTGTATGAGTCATTAGTTTCCCCCAATTTTAATACTATGGATAAGACAGGTTTCTCTGATTGGTGATTTATTTTGAAATAAGTTACAAATTTTCTTTTTTTTTTTTTTTAAATGAGCTTTGTTTCAAAGAAAACATCAAACTCCTCTGGATTTATTCTATTTGTAGACAGGCATGCTAAACGATGGGCAGTACAGAGCATCAGAGAGGGAGTTAGAGGAGAGACTGGGCTGTGAATATGTACTGTGTGGTACCTCTGCCTGGGTGATTCCTCTCCTCCCTCCCTCCCTCCCTCCTTCTATTTTATGCAGAAAGAAAACAGCTTGCATTGCCCTGCAGGTACGACCAGAGCGCTGTGCCGCTTTCACGTTCACCTTCACACCTTCTCTGCGGTCACCTCCCGGTAGAGCCGGCGTCGCAGCAGCGGTACTTCCTGGGGTGTTCTTTCTCTCTCTCTATCCTCATCTTTTCTTTCTTCTTTTTTTTTTTTAACCCTCATTCTCCATCTCTGAGTAGCAGTGGGTAGGGAAGGAGGGAGGCACAAGCATGGCCCAGGCTAGTTCACTAAGTCCTATTATAAGTAGAAGAAGACCATATTTCACCATTTCACCCCCCAGAAATACTACAAGATAGACTAGCAAGCGGGGGCTAATCCCTGGGATGAAATTAGCAGCGGAGGGGTTGGCAGCAGGATGGAGGAATGATAGAAAGGGGGGTTGGGGTGGCTAGCTGAGCCCAGCCAGAGGCAACTCGTCCACAGGGATAATTACAAGATGCTCCCGGGATCCGTCTGTCTGTCTGTCGACTGGGCTGGCCTTCATTTTTTGATGGCTCTATTTCAACAATGGAGACCAGTTCACTACTTGTGTGTGTGTGTGTGTGTGTGTGTGTGTGTGTTGCCCTTTCTCTCTGTCTCCAGTGCTTCAAATGCATAGTAAAAGCTATTAAAATTGAAATTGTTCTAGGGGCAGTGAGCGAACGGGGGAGAGAGGCGACACACTCTACCCCCATGACAGACTGTTTAATAATGCTGGACAGTGTGTGTGTGTGTATGTGTGTGAGACAGACAGAGGGAGAGAGAGAGAGAGGGACAAGTGGGCCTATGACGCACCCAACTTGTAAGACTGGTGCGAATATCTCTTATTATTTCTAGCTCCCCTTGTCTTTGCAGGAATTATGTCTATTACAGATGTATAAATCTAGATTTTAAAAAAATGTTTTAAATTCCTACATCTCATAAGATTTGGAAAAGTTAATATCACCTTTTCATGTTGTTTCCCTTAACACGAGAGATGCTGTGAAACTTCAGAATCAGTTCCGAGAAGGTGACAAAAAATATTCTGTAAAGTTATCTACCTGTTTAAGTCATGAGTACTTGAGTGTGTTTTTTTTTGTTTTTTTTTTTATATAAAAAAAAAAAATCGATTTACACTTCCATGCTACAAAATGATGTAACAGCACAAGAGATCGCAGTGTTACTTATTTTAATTTACGTCTATTAAAAGTTTAAATGAGCAAGTCTCCCTCCCTTCCTGTCTTCTACTCTGGTCAGTGGTGGGAGCTCAGCATGTTAGCAGAAAGCTTTGACCAGCACACTGACCTCTCTCAAGGGAAACAATGACTTTGAGAGGCTGGAACACACACACACACACACACACGAAATGAAGAATGGAATGGGCAAACTCATTCATCACTTTAGCAAATATAACAGGCTATTGTAAGAGCTGGCAAAAACAGAATATGAATACTTGGAGCAGTCTCACTAACACTGACGGCTCAGGCTCACTAGGCCGCTGATAATAATTCTGAGCACATTCAAAGCAAATGAAGTAAATGCATAATTTTCAAATGGACACCGTTTGCCCTTGTGGCTGTTATTCCAGCTAGAATATAATACAACCGTTTTTAAATCAAGAACCCCACAACTGGTAGATTCCTGTGAAGACATGTGAAAGTGCAGCACAAGCTTTGTTGTAAAACATTGTATTGATATTCTTCGATCAAACAAACTTTTCATATTTTGCACTGATTCTGTGGAGAATATTTAAATTCTGTTTAATTTTAATGTAGTGTGCATCTGTGTTGGCACTAATCAAGCCACAGTCATCACTGCTTACCCCCCCCTCCGAGCATGTTGCTGGGTCTCAAAATGTTTGTCATTTATGAGAAAAGCAAATAGGAACGGAACTGGAGAGCTGAGATATAGTTGAAGTGGTGCCCAATGGACCTGTAGATGGCGCTCTATACCAGGAAATGAAAGTCCACTTTGATGGAATGCAGTCCGTAGCGCAGAACAAGTGTGTGTGTGTGTGTGTGTGTGAGAGAGAGAGAGAGAAAGAGAATTTTAGAGGGAGAAATTGAAAAAATAGAGCAAGAAAAATGGAAAGTGCGTGTGTGTGTGGGTGTGTGTGTGTGTGTGTGTGGGGGGGAGCAGAGAGAGAAAGAAGCTGAAGGAAAGAGAGAGGGACAGAAAGAGAGACAGTGGTGTACAGTTCCTGATGTTACAGAATAGTCTAATGACCGTCCTTCTTTGTCTTTGAGCTGGCAGACGGAGTCATCCAGCACATTCGGCACCAGAATAGCTACAGAACAACCACACATAAACTAAAGTTATAAACAGAAAAAGAGCTCAATAGAACATTGACACAAGCAAAGCCGAAAAGACATCTTCCCTTAGATAATTGCAAACTCTCACATAATTCATTAATTTATCCAAACCCTTTATCTGTGGGTTAATTTAGGTTTTTTTAAACGTTATATTTTACCATCAAACTTCTGTTAAATCCAGTGAAATGACACACACTGAATACGTGACAATGCAACAGGTTCACACCTTAAATCACACAACAGGCATTCATATGCTGTTTGATGAAACAAATCATTTAAAAAGGCTTTTTAATAACAGTTCAGATGGAGATTAATATTTTTCTTAATGACAAGAATTACTTGTTTTTATTAAAACAATACAATCATGCCATTTCCATTATATTACTATTAAACCCTCTCAGTAATTATTGGGAAAACAGAGAATAATTAAATCTAAAATATGTTGACTTATAATATGTTGTCCAGTATTACTGATGTTGGAAAAATGTGGGCCAGGTGGTGTATTTGTCTTTTGGTGTCACATTATTCAACGCTGTGATTAGCAAATTCAGTCAAGGTCAAGTGAATAATTGGTCTGGTAGCAGCAAGCAGCTGTGTCACATTTTGTTAGGACTATTTGTAGTTGTGCTGTAATTACACCATAATTATACAAAAAAGTGCTGAGGTGACTACAGAGATACAAGTCCTTTAAGCTACATTTAATTTGATTTTTAAACTGGGCACAAACTGGTGAAAGAGCATTCAAAATGAGGACAGACACAGTCGCATTATGTGATCCATTGAGTCACACATATTTCATATTTCTTTTTACCCATTTTTTTTTCTTAAGGAATACCTTTCAGGGCAAAGTCTTTCTGTCAGTGTCTCACTGGTGATGACATCCATCTGAGTGGGATTTCAATTCTAAAAATAGAATTACTGATGTGTCCATATAACATGCAGAATGCCACGAACTTGACAACGACCTGCATGTTGCGTGCTTGCCGTGGAAAAGCCTAAAGACCTGCTGTTCAGCCATACTAAACAGATTTTTTTTTTTTTTTTATTTGCCTCAAATACGTTTTTATTAAATAAATGATTATATGTTGATCAAATAAATCATCCAACATGTTATTCAGATGAATTCCAAGTGTACATCTGGCCCCTTTTTAATATGTTAGCTGACATGGTCTTCAGTGAATCTCATGTAAATCAGATGATTAGACTAAATGTTTGGCTGATACTGAGACTGGGAGAAAAACATTGACTTTTAAAAAAAATCCCTTCACATTTGGATTGAATGAAATAATCATATGCAGGAATTAAAGATGTTTTGTCTTTTAAGAATTTAGTCAGAGATTTGAAATTGCAGAACACTTTTGGGCCATATGCCGTCTTATTGCCGACAGTACACCCCTGATTAAATAGTAGCTGCAGAGCCATGATCACATATGTCCCAACCTGCATTGAATATTATGAAAAAGATGCCCTTGACAATGACTCAGCCGTTCTGTACTGATGCTTGTTCAATTGAACTTTTTTACTGAGATTTATTCCTTTGCGCTCTATGTGTTTTGAAGCAGCTAAGGTTTCAGGCAAAGAGAATGGTTGAATGTAAACTTCCTTTCCCCTCCATCTTCTCATAAATTATTTGATTAAAAATATTTAAAATACTGGGGCAGTGACACCATTTTTTTTTTTTTAAATAATTGCCCCAAAAAAATTCTGAATGTTTAGCATTACAACTGCTGTCATTCCTGTGATGTTGTGTGTGTCCAAGAAAGTAACACAGATATCCTGTCCTTATATCCTAAGGAACATCTTTCCTAACTTATTTCAATCGCTGCCTTCAGGGAGGCCGCAGGGAAAGGTTAACTGTAAAATGAGGGTCTGGTCTCTTGCTCAAGGACACTAAAGCAGGGAAACGCCTTGATACAAAACCAGTGTCTTCAACTGCCTAATCTAAAACTGTTCTGCTCCTTATTTCTAAAAAAAAAAACACGTATGCTGTACTCAACAAAATCTTTTAAAGCGCGTTTTCATGCTCATAATTTGCTGAGAGAAAAATTGACATGATATGTGTTGAAATTGTTCCTTCTGACTGTGAAAATGCATAGCAGTGATGTCAAAGGGGTCATCTTGTTTATAGTTCAAACAGGCTATGACTTGACCATCATCACCTTCAAACCCCCTCAAGGTGTCTCTCATACATAATGACACACACACACACACACAACGTTTTTTTAGCACTCACCATTTTACTGTTCAGCGTGTTCCACTCAGCAGTGTCAGAAAATAAAGGCGGCGCCCTTGACAAAGACACTCCAGTGTTGTGAGTCTGCTCTTCTTTTTTTTTCCTTTCAAGTTTTTTGATTAGATTCTTTGTTCCGCGCGGCTTTATTGCAAAAACTACGAGGCTGTTCACAGACAGCTGTCATTAAACATGGACTGAAGAACTCACATCACTTCACCCTTTGCCAGTTCAAATTATTTCAGGAAATAAATTAGAATAAATTAATTTTAATAAAAATATTCAAATT
>KV751315.1:2613535-2660719 GCA_001698575.1 Mola mola
AATTTTACTTTACTATTTCTGACAAATTTCTGACAAGTCCCAAAACATGAATACAGCTGTGCGGCTGCACACACTCCCCCTCCTCTCCTCTTTCTCTTCTTTCTGTCTCAATGCTCTGACTTTGTTGTGTGCGTAATAGTTCCTAACGGTTACAACTAATGAATCGACCAGCCTCGGGGAGATATATATAAACCTATTAGCTTTAATAAATTCTGAAGGTATAAAATTACTCTCTGAGGTATTTCTCTACACACTTAGTACTCTCCCCAACCTAATAATACCTGCTTCTCTCCCAAGTACATTGTTGTGCTCTCTGATTGCAGTTTGGTGTCTGTCTGTACAATTATTTTCAATTTAACCACTTAGAGGACAGCGAAAAGAGAGAGGAGAAAGACACAGTTTGGCTGAGACGTGGTGTCTGTCTAGTTTCAGACACCCATAACAAGGGAAGGAATGGTCAAAGGAAGGTGAGAGGATAAACGGGGAAATAGAGAATAACAAATGGTGTCGAGAGATAAATAGCATGAAGAAAGATGAGAAATGGGGAGATATGGCTTCTCTCCTGTTAGCTGAGCGTGTGTACGTGTGCTCATTTGGCTTCCCCCTAATCTCTGATTCAATTTGCAGCCTTTAAACATGACGAATTACATTCCTGTCCTCACGTAATGCTTTTAACGCATCCCTATAAGAGGCCTTAATCAGGTGAGATGGGCCCCAATGCCGCTGGCATTGCACACACATACACACACACGCACGCATGCACACACACAAGGTGATTAGCCTAGCCACAGTGCTAACCACCCTGGATAAACCACCAGGTGGATAATGTGCTGCTTTAGCGCCTTAATTATGCCATAATCTGTTCAGCGCCTCAACCCCCTGCACAGAAGGACAGAGAGGGCGGGGGGGGGGTGATGGTGGAGTGGCGCTGGAGATGGTTGGGGGTACGAGGGTCTCTGTGATGGGACAAGAGAAGCCTGGGTGGAGGGAGAGAGGGAGTTGGGAGGAGAGGAAAAGATGCCTGGAGGCGGTCTGCGTCTTAAACTTCCCTCCACTACATCATCTCTAAACTATCTGCCTCTACCTGGTGGTCTACTTTCGTCCTCTCCTTCCATGCTTCCTTTATGCCCCCCACACCATAACTCTCTTTCCTTCTCCTTCTGTTCCCTGTGCGTATTCATGGCTGATGATTTCACGTCTCCTTCTCCTCTCTGTCGTTTCATTCTTCCAGCCCCCCCACTCCCTGCCTCCTCAGGCCGTTCTCCCTCAGTCTGCCTCGCCCCAGCAGTTGCTGTGTCTCAGTTTCTTGGGTCCTCCTGTACCCTGTACCTGTCACTGTGCGTGGCCCTTTGACAAATCATGTGAAGGGCAGACTGAGTTTTGTAGGACGAGGCAAAGCTTAAACATATGGCTGCCGTGTCCCCAGGTGCTCTGCTGTAAGCTGTACAGAGGCCCTGGGAGTCCTTATATATAACATTAGCTACCTGTCTGTCTACCTTCTGTGTGTCTGCTTCTGCGTCCTGTTTCTCCATTTAGTTCTGACTGTTTGCTGGAGACGCATCTGATGTGTATTCCTTCAAACTTCAGTCCGTTTGGGTACTTGTTTCTTTCTTGTTTCTTAATTGTCAAATAGTAACTTGTTGGGCCAGTTACCAGCCCATAGCATCAGTGTTTGTGTCTATATTTGACAACCTGGAAATGAGATTCCACAATCAACTTTGTTACATATAATAGCCTTAAATGAAATAAATTCATTAGCAAAAAATTTTATAGGGTGGTGCTATGTTGGAACAAATATGATATATAACAAAAACAAGTAGAATGATACTCAGTTGAGGGTAAACATCCACCAAGGTCCACCTGATTCACACCAAAATTGATCATTTCTTCCTTGGCTTATTCCCTATCTTCCCACTGAATTTTGCTGAAGTCTACTGTTTTTTGCATAACCTTGTTTAAATAAACAAACACACACCAAAAGTATAACCTCCTTGATAAAATAAAGCAAATATTGCCGTATATCTTAATTTTTTTATTATCAGAAACATTAAAACATGCACCAATGTAAGAAAAACAGATGGTACAAAAATCAATCTCACAAAAATTAAGATATATAGGCCTTTTTCTTTCAACAGCTGTTTCTTACATGAAGCGCAGGGACACATGACCTTAAATATTTCTCTGGTCGCTCATGTAAACAAAAATATTTTTTTTAAATTTAGCTCAGAAATCTAAGCCGTTCTTTCAATACGAAAGAAATTCTGTTGAATTTAGATTTTGTAATATGATACTCAAAAATTGCAACTCAGATTAAAAATGGATACAAACATAATATTGTTTTTCATGCTTTTAACTGCGACCCCTAACGGGATAAGCGGTAGAAAAGGAATGAATGAATGCTTGTAACTATTCCTTTTGAACACACAGACACTCACACACACAACGCAAACAAATCACATCAGTTCTCCCTCCTAATGAAGATGAAGTGAGGTATGAGTGTTTTCTCACCACGCTCGATGACCCATTTAATGCCAATTAGAGGCTGAACCTTAATTTGTGTCATATTATTTATTCCTTTGAGTTTTTTTTACACAAAATAAAAGCAACAAACGAGAAGGAATACAAAGATGCTTCAGGCACACAGACTCACTTTAATGTGACACTGAACCCCAACTTATTGACTCAAAACACACGCTTCAGGATATGCATTCATTTATAGATTATGTTAGTGGATCAAATTACAGTAATTTAAAATGCAGGCAAATGTTGCAGCAAATGCATAGTCCAACCCTCAAATTTATGTTGTGGTTTAGTGTCCTTCAGCCCTTTGTTTGGACAGTGAAGAATTGTATTATGCTATAAAAACTTATATAAACCATTCAAATTCAAGTAAAAGTTGCCATAAAATAAACAGCTTGTACAGCAAGAGAACTAAAAAAAAGTTACAAATTGACATATTATTGAAACAAATTCCTTTAGTAGGGCATGCTTAAAACCGGGGTTTCAACAAGAAATCAAATATTAATCAATAGTAAACAACAACAAATTTTAACTGGTAGATACTGATCACTGATAGATAGATAGATGTACCCAACAAAGGCAAAGAGAGAATGTCCCACAGAGTGTTGAAGTTCTTATCTTTTTCAAACTTTACGTGTATTTGATGTCATGCAGAATAGTTTTGGGCTTTGCTCATCTCCTGGGCAACAGCCTCAGGGGCAAGCACATCCCCATGGGGAACAGGTTTCAGGCAGGCTTGTGTGTGTGTATTCAGTGAGTAATGGTGCCATCAACTGGCCTCCACGATCCATCGTGCACGTCCCTGGCCTAGAGCACCTTTAGGTCCACAGCATATGTGTACACATATTTGATGAGTGAACACACACATGAGCACATAAATACATATAAGCAGATTTGCTGAAGCTTAAAAAGACTGAAACACTGAGATTAGATGTTGCAGAAAACAGTTTCTTTGACCCCTGCAGACACACATACACACACACTGTGTTAAATAGTATGTCTTAACCTTAATAATGCTGACGTTAAAAAAGGAGGAAAAGTTGAGAGACAGATTTTGAAAAGTGTGGCCACTGATAAAAACTGCATCTCCAGAGGAAGAAAAATATTTCAAGAGGATTCAAACCAGCCATTTCAGACACTTGCTGCCAGCAGGATTTGTGGTCATAACTACCAAACACTTTCCTTGCCCAGATGGCAGGAAACTGCTGGTACAGAAGAGGTCTGCTGTGTAAAGATTCTGAAATGGGCTTTGATTAAACTGTGATAAGGTTTGTGATGGTAGAGTAGCTGATTTAAACAAATTTTAGGGAAGCTGCAAATGTGCAACGCTATAATTTCCTCTCCTTTACTGAGTGAACACCCTGTTCGCTGCTTACTCATCAGTATGCAGGAGCCATGCAGAACTTACACATTTTCTTATAAAAGCTTAACATTAAAAGTGTTGTGTTTTTTAGTTTGAGCATTTTAAAGTTGGATTTCTATATGTTGTCAAAATTGTTTCCTCCATTTATATTTTCTCTTTTGTGTCCTGTCTTTTCTTCTCTTTTCTCTCTTTGTCCTGCAAATTTGATCATCGTCTTTTTATGTAAGAAATACTTGTTATTATCTCAATGGGGGATGGTGGTATTATAATTAACAAAACAATAAAAGTTTATTAATGAACATTAAAATGCAAAATAGCAGGAAGAGAAAAGGATGGGTGCTATTAATCATAAAGAAGTGACTCCCTCGCTTTTTTGAGTCTTAATTAGCCGTCCACTCATTAATGGGATGAGTGTGTTAGTGTGTGTGGGTGCAGGGGAGGTTAAAAAAGGACTTTAATTGATCAGTGGCCGCTAAATGGGCAAGTCGGAGACCAAAAACAAAATAAAAAAATAATAATTTATAGAATGTTGTCAGTTTTATTTCCACACCGACTTATTACGAATGCCAAGACATGCAGCTCTCACTTGGTAAAAGGCCTCATGCAGTCAGTGGCACACTAACCTAAAATTAAAAAAAAACAAACAAACAAACACCAGAAACCATTGCAGCCAAACGAACTCTTTGCTTTGTGCTGATGATTAAGCCCACTCCAGTTTAGATAGCTTAGGGCTTAATGGTAGCCAAGCTGATGTTCATTCAAAGGTCGTCAATACAGAAGCTATGGGTTTACAGTGTCGGTGGATCAAAGTGTCATTTGAAGGCCCGGGAATAAAACTCAACATCTTAAAATTTACACCTTGAACTGAAAATGATCAGCTGTCCTTCGGTTAGTGACAAAGTGTTATATAGCAGAAAATACTGGACACTGTAGATCAGGATGTCCCACCATAGGGATATCCTCCTGAAACATGTCAAGATAAGTCTGAAATCATGGGCAGACACCAGATGGGAAAGTAGGACAAGAAGTATTGAGGCGGTAAGATATCAGGCTAGGCAAGTCAGAGAGGTTCTTCTTGAGGTGAGGGAAACAACTGCACACCCTGTGGTGAGAGTTGAGGCCCAGTCTTTGGCTGAGGAGATTGGATCTTACCGCTTTTGCGTTTGTACAGCTATTTGGCATGGAGTTCTCAGCAAGATCCAGCATGTGAGTAAACTCATGCAGTCACCCTCCATGCAGCTAGATGTGGCAGTTGACTTGCTGAAGAAAGCCAGAGATGCCCTCATGTCCTAGAGAAAAACTGGCTTTTCTGATGCACAGACAACTGCAAAGGCAATGTGTAATGAAATGAATACAGAGGCTGAGCTAAAACAAAAGCGGCTGAGAACTACAAAAAGGCACTTTGGCTATGAGTCTCAACATGAGCCCATTGAAGATGCACTGTGAAAAATGGAAACTACATTTTTCAATGTGCTTGTGGATACAGCCATCTCTATTGATGAGAAATTTCAGAATCTTGGAGAGGTAAACGACAAGTTTGGAGTGCTCCTCAACTTCCCTAACATAAAAAAAGAAGAGGTTCTAAAACATTGTCAAACCTTGAGCACTGCTCTGACCCATGACAGCCAGGCAGGCATTGATGGCACTGAATGTACAATTTCCCACCTCTGTCATCAAAAAATATGACCAATATGGATCTGTTGACATTCCTGCATGAGAGGAAACTGACAGAAATTTATCCCAACATGTGGGTTGCTCTAAGAATCTTTGCAACTCTCCCTGTCACAGTGGCGGCTGCTGAAAGAAGCTTTTCTAAGCTTAAACTCATTAAAACTTACCTGAGGTCTACCATGATGCAAACTCGTCTCTGTGGACTTTCAATAATAAGCATAAATCATGTGGTCTCCAGTGAGTTGCCATATGATGATGTCATAGATGACTTTGCTGGGAGAAAATCTAGGAAAGTACAGCTGTAGCAGGACAGGTGAGGTTGAGTAGTTAGTGGCATAGTTTATCACTTTAGTGGATGCAGTAGTAAAAAGCACCACTAGAGGTATGTAAAATACCTATTTGTGCATAGTTTTGCATATATTTGTATATAGGTATTTTACATAGCTTTTGTACATAGTTATTTTATTTAGTTTTTGTATATAGTTATTGCATAGTGTAAATGTAGCTTATGCATAGTTATTGTGTGCAAACTTTGTGGTTATTTAAATTTGATGTTTGATGTTGATTGTTGTAACTATTATTATTATTTATTCACTTATTTACAGGATTTTTATTTTTGTGGTAAGGGTATTTATATTGTATTTCACATTTTTTTGTATTTATTTGTAATTTGTTAAGCATGTAAATTGGGTGACATGTTATCATATAAATTAAAGACAATGGTAAAAACAATGCTATTCGGTTTCTTTTGTAAGCGTATGTAAATCGCCGATGGAGGGGGGCGCCATATAAAATCTCGCCTAGGGCGCCACGTTGGGTAGGGCAGGCTCTGCTGTAGATCAATGCACATTATTTATATTGAGGCCATTATTTTAGATAACAAACATCTTGGTGCATTATTGCTTGTATAAAAATCTGTCAGTGCTTTTTCTTGTGATGCTGTTTAACACTGTATTTTCACCAATGGGGAAGTGGCAGATGTGGCCCGTAACACTCTTACTCACTCTTAAAACACAATCTGCTGTTCTCTCGCATACTATTAAATGCAGTCCTGCCGGCAGCTGTTATGCAAATCCTGCTACTTTTTCATAAACGAAAAGCTATAGACTTTAGGAATTAATCACATTTAAGCTAGTTAAAAAGGGTCCATAAAAGTTTCTGATATAATGGTGTTTATTACCAGAATTTGCTGAGGTGTGTGAAAGTTCTGTGTCACTGCAGAGAGAGACAGTGGTGTGGCATTACATAGCAGAGTTGAGTACAGGTCAAGCATGTCATATGCTTGATGAAACTATATTTCACGGTACACTTTGAACCAATATCCCATTTTCCTCCTATACCTCTCTCTACATACGCACACACACACACACACACAAATTCGTACATTAGTAGACCAGTACATACACACCTTAGCACATATACAACTCAGCTCGATTTATAATAGTTGGCATGACCCTGTGACCCCTCTCAGGGAGGAACTAGGAGAGTTCAAATGGTGGCCTAATTACGCCCCACTCTGCTTTGCTCTCTCCACCCTGTGGTCTCAGAAAGTAGAACGCATGGCTTCAGCGCACATATAGGCACCAACTGCTTTCAGAACAGATGGCCTGTTTCAAAATGAACTTCCTTCTTTCTCTCTCTCATACACACACAGACACTTGCTAGGTCAACCTACATTTCCCCATCAGAGAGACCCAGTGACTGTACTGGGAGTTTACAAAGTGTTAAAAAAAAGGCCAAAACCAGCAATGACCATATGAGTGATTCTTGAACCCGCAGTGCAGAACTTCTGTCTCCCTCCTCTGGCAATTTGAGGAAATATACAAAGGCTGTTGATGTGCTTATGACTTGAATATGACGTGAAAGAGTGATTCACAAAACTCTGATATTTAACAATGATAACAACATCTAAATACAGATTTACATGGTGGTGATCAGCTTAATTTGTGTTGTGTCCTTCTCCTCAAGCAGAGGCTTAGGTAAGGAAGGAAGTGCAGTAAATATCTGGCAGAGATGTCTAAAACCCCTGGATAATGAATTTATGATCAGTGCCATTTCGCCCAATTAAAACTGCTTGTTGTTATTGCTTTTTATGATAACAACTGAGTGCAACACGACAAATCCCTTTCTGTAACAGCTGGCCTTCCAATCCCACTTTGAAGACTTTTTTGGTTCCAAACAACTGTAAACATTTATTCTACTATAACCCAGCTTTTAAATATCACAAAGTAGCAAACACACAATTTTCTCTAGAGAAAGGAACATCAATCACAGTGTACAATGATGAAGGTATAGAAAAGTGAGCAAATAGTTTGTGGGAGATTGCTGCTTTACAAACCATTGTCATGATAAATTATGATCCAGAAAGCCTGGCTGAAGTAATAGATCAATGAGGTAGAATATTTTTTAGGAAAAATCAGGAAAAATACAGTAGCCTGTAGAAATGCATCATTCTTGGTCCATAGTATCCTACTAGAAATGTGTATTTGCATGTGTTTAATTGTTCAATCCAATGTCATGCTGGAGGAAGATGCATGTGTGTAAAGTTTAAGCCAACTTTATTAAAAGCAGCAATCAAAGTGTTAAATAAAGCTCAGAGTGATGCCTAAGCAACAATACCACCCAAATCCCAACGGAAGGTAAAGAGTCATAACACATCACTGCATCATAATACAAATCAGGTAATGTGATGTCCTAAACATTCTCTATACTGTATCTCTATAGTTTAGCCAACTTTAGATTCAGATTGTTGTTTTATGAAGTTTCACTGAGTGTTGTGAAAAATACACTGTACAGCTACAGTATTAAGAGCTTACTGAAAAGCTCCGGTTTCCAGAAAAAAAAAAAAGAAATCAAAATACAGTTGAAGTAAGGAAAAAAAAAAATTGGAATCACTGGAGGCATAAAATGTTCCAGACCTCTCAATGTCACAACTTTCAAGACACAAAGCTTTGGTTTAGATCGCCTGACTGTGTTTGAGGATTGGAAGGCTTAAAGTGGTAAAAATCTGCTAGCAGAAGTTTAATTTTAATTCCCTATCAAATAATCACACACACACACACACACACACAGGTAATCTCTGTCAGTGTGAGAGCAGAGCAGACCTGATGAAAGGGAACAGAAGTAAATTGGACACTGAGTGTTTGATAACTACATTTTTCTTCTCCTCGCCTTCCTCCCCAGGTTGTTCGGGGACATTCTGTGCTTCTTTCCATGTGTCCCTCGCTTCAAACAAAGATTACTGCAAAATAAAATCAAAATAAAGATACAGATTGAAACCACAATAGAATGAAAGAAACAGAACACCAAAGCAGAGACAGAGATGTGACATGAGTGTGTGTGTGTGTGTGTGAGAGAGAGAGGTCTCATCAGAAGGATGGGGACGGATTTGAATTGGCCCAGTGGAGTCGTAACAACTCGACGGCTCTATTCTATTTTTGCCTTTTTTTCCTGGCCAAACCCACAGGCTGTTCCCACAGAGCTGCCACAATATATACAGTGCTACCTCCTCTATGTGTGTGTGTGTGTGAATGTCTTTGACCTGTCCTTGTAGAGATGTGGCTCCCACTGAAACTGCTGGGAGAAGGGAGGAAAAAAAAAATGACAAGAAAGGCAGAAAAGAGCCATAGCAAAAAGAAAAGAAAAAAAAGAAATGTGAGAAGTTGCCAAACTTAATAACATATACATATTCATTTTCTACCGCTTATCCTGTTAGGGGTCGCGCAGGGGGGCTGGAGCCTATCTCAGCATCTTCAGGCGAAGGCGGGGTCACCCTGGACAAGTCGCAAGTTCATCGCAGGGTTGACATGTACAAACAACCATCCACACTCACAGTCACGCTTACGGGCAATTTAGAGTGACCAATTAACCTAACCCCCAGTTTTGCATGTTTTTGATGTGTGGGAGGAAGCCGGAGAACCCCGAGAGAACCCACGCGGACACACGGAGAACATGCAAACTCCACACAGAAACGCCCTGACCCGGAATCGAACCCAGGACCTTCTTGCTGTGAGGCGACACTGCACCAGTGTGCCGCCAATAAATTATATTACAAATCCCAAAGTTGTGTTACCTTCTCATGAAGTGTAGCCACAGAGTTCCATAGATTCCCTCTGCATGTACAATACTCAAGACAGACAGTCTCAAAGATATTATCAGAATTCTTTTTTATCAGTGTAGAGTCATATAAGAGCCTGCAGTGTAATATGTCCCTGTCTCATTTCACAGCTTGACTACACTATAATCCAATTGTTTCATGGACACATGCATGCAAACACACAGGTACTGTAAATACAAAGCCTTACACAAACACACACACACACACATTAACATCATTTTTTGGGGGGAATATGACAGGACAGACAAATGTGATTTCATTCTCTTTACAAGCCTGTCTGTGACGCCAACGCTGACTGCACTGCAAGATGATGATATGGCCCATCACTCAGTGTGTGTGTGTGTGCTTGTTTGCTCTCTGTTGACATCTCACTTCAAGGAGCACAGCCAGAGAGATTTAGATTAATGAGTAGAAGAACAGTGGAAGGAAAGAGGTGATAGATTTAAGGAGAGACAGAGCAGGAAGAATGGAGGGAAAGACAGGATGAAAGGGGGTAAAATTATAAAAGACTAGGACTGGAAACTGGCAAAAACTTCATGTACTGTATGCAACCCTATACAGTGTGCATGAATTGGCTTGTCTGTGTGTGTATATACAGTCTGCTCTTGTTTAAGTAATTCTACGTGTGAGTGCTTGTGACCTACTAAATGGTAAGTTCCTGTGGAGAACACACACAAACACAAAAATACAGAATGTATCTTTGTGTGCAAATGGATTTTAGTAGTTTGGCATCATTACAAGCACACTGTAAATGTCTTTTTAAGCTGTAATAGAAGTAATTACTGTTTGTATGAATGTATATCAACCACCACTGAATGTATGGTAAGCTTGAGTGTGCATGTGTGTGTGTGTGTGTGTGTCTGCAGTACCTAAGGGATTTTTTTCTCCAGTTGTTTCTGCCTACAGTACCTTACTGGAGCAAAGCAGTGTGTAATTGAACTTGATTCACTGGGAAGAAGCCCTGAGAATAGATCACCCATTACCTGTCCCAAGGTCAACACACACACACACACACACACACACACACACACACACACACACACACACACACACACTGAGTTGTCCCTCCACCTTCATCCATCAGGCCATCTCAGGGTCATGCATTTGCACATTTGCATGCACAACTAAATTTGAGCCCGCAGACTATTAAATTGTGCGGCACTCTAACGTTACTCAATTTGTTTTCCAGGATCAATAGAACAGAAGTGTCTGCAGTACTGTAGAAGGTAAGTGATCTTAAAGGCCCTCTACCCTTCTTCAATAGACTATATACAGGGGTGAGATAGATGCCGTTACTGGGTTGACAGAGGACAGGCCTTGTATACTCCTTTTATGTCTAGAGTCTTACTCTTCCCGCTGCTTCTTTAGCTGCTGCTGCTGGTTTATATAAGCGCACATTTCACCTCTTTAGCATTTACTGTAGCATTCATGTCCCTGTCCAGCCTGAGAGGAGAAACATAAGAACAGCGCACTGTACATCATGACCATCCAGCATCTATTCTAATTGGAGGGGTATGGGGGCTCTTGTTTTCCTCATTCAGTTTTTAAGGTCATGGTTTTCAAATTATACATTAAAAGTGTTCATGGGGTCAGCATGTAAGGCATATCTCAGTATGTGATGTCAAATGAAAAGAGAAAAAAAAAGCTTTTGCACGGGCTTCATTGCTTGTGCATGTTTGCGTGTGTGTGTGTGTGTACACCATCAGTAATCGTAGGGGCCTTCTGATGACCTGTCTAATCCAGTCAGACCCCAATGTGTGTCTCAACGGGGGCGGGAGGGAGTCTTAAAATGGCACTTGGCATTCTTCCCTGCAGCTACATCTTTGACAATAATCTCAACACACACATATGTGCATATGTAATTTTTTCATAGATAAATACAATAAGTGTACAGTGCATGAGTATTGTAGAAGCAGCAGATTGACCATATACTGTACACGGTCTCTGTCATATCACTATAATATGACTGACTGGTGAACGAGTGGACTTGTCTAACAGTCAGCGTCATGTGATTACTAGTGTTTTGGCAGATGATGTAACATTATTGACAAGAGTTTTACAATCAGAGTATTGACGTTGTAAAGGTAGTAGCGAATTGATCAACCACTTGCTTAATGCTGACAACATGAGGAATGTGTTGGAACTCCATTACCAAGAGTCTCTGAACAACCTGACAGCAAACACATGGACAGACACACAGGACAACCAGTAAAGAGTACCAATAAAAAAATCTCTGAAATGCACGCACAAATATGAGAACAGGTGTTTATGGAAACTTTAGAAAATGTTCTCTCTCTTCTTTTTTTTTTTTTTTTTTTTTTTTTATTTTTGCCTCTTCTCGTCTTTTCCCCCTCACTCCCGTTTGCGAGCTCCCTCCCAATGCCTCTTCCAGTGTGTATGATTTATTTATTCGATGAGGTTGCAGGTTTCAACCATTTCATTTTTACCCCCATTCGTGTAGAAGGTGTGTGGAAGTGGACCTACTCCCTCTGTGGACACAAAAACCTCAATCTATGATAACAAACACACAGCAGCTTTTGCTTTAAGTGATTACAGTGAATGATGAAAATAAAATTTTACATACTGTTCATCATTTCTCCTTGGTCCCTATTTTCCATTTTCTCCTCAATTGTACATTGTCTTTAAAACTCAATCAGCCGCAAGGAAATTACATAAATTAAAATTCAAGCAAGTTATGAAGAAATGAAAGAATACCTTGTTATAGAATAGGTAAACAATACACAGAAGCCAAAACCAATGCCTTGACAATGCCCATAAGGATATATTCTGGTCATATTCATTCAATACCTCAACATCAGTGATTACAAGAGAAGCAAACTTTATCTTCCCCTCCTCTTCTACGTTTTACCTCTCATATATGGTAAAGCAGCACTGTGTCTTGGACTGTCATACGTTCTCTCTCTCCCTCTCCGATGCCAGCCATAATGGCAGTGCCAGGCAGGTGATGGTGATGCCAAGCTGCAATGACATGCACACACACACACACACACGCATACACAAACCTATCCCCACGGATGCTCTTAATTAGACTCCACCCGTCCCCCACAGTCCTTGTGGCAGGCGAGACAAAGGGAGGCTCACTCGTTTGGACGTGTGTCTGTGTGTGTGTGTGTGTGTGTGTGTGTGTGTGTGTGTGTGTGTTTGTGTCTGAGGGGCCTATCTTTAGCAGATGCTCATACCTCTCTCGTCTCTCTCTGTGCGGAGCAGTGGTGCTATCATTAAAGTGTCATTGAGAAGTGGCACCACTTAATTTTAGCTGCTCTCACTGGGGGCAATGAGGGAGACGCTGGAGACTGAGTGAGGAGGGAGGGAAGGGTGGAGGGGGTAAGTAGGAGAAGAAATGGAAACAGAGAAGAAAGCTTGTAGAAAGATACAGAGAATAGATGGAAGGATTTGGAGATAAATGGCATGTAGTTTTAAGAGAAAAGACCTACTGAGGCCACAGGCAACACACCTGCACCTTGTAGTGTCTTTATTTTCTTTCATGTGTCTCTTGCTCCCAAAGAATTGTAAACGTTTTTGAAATTAGCGTCCTTTACAGTTGTGATAAAATTTTTAAAAAATACAAAAATTCTTAAATTTTTAACAGTAAATATAGAAAACACGAGAACAATTTCTTCAGTTCCTTCTGTTCGTTACTGTTTTATGATGCGTCCTCTTCTAGGAAAAGCCACCCACTGGTACAATGCTTCAAACTCAAGCCCAAACATTAAAACTGTTTCAACCTGATACTTTTAACTCTTGTTCAACTCACATAAAACCATAAATCTGCACTACTATCTCTTATATGTTGTACACTGTATATAATACCACTGGAACTGATATTGCACAGTTGCACTATTGTCTTTTCTTTTATGTGTCATGTGTATATGCTTATTGTTATTTTATATATTCTCTAAATATTTTTGTTGTAAACACTACATTTCTTATGTTATATATATTTTTTTCATACTGGAAGACAAAGGAAGAATCTCACTGTTCAGGGAAACGTGTATCTTTACTGTGCTTATGACAGTAAATGCCTGAATGTTCAATCTAATGAATGAAAACGTCTACCCGGAGGCCAATCCGTTAGCAACCTTGGCTAAACATTTATTACGCTCAATTCCTGCAGCTGCTTCACAGTCTGGGGGTTTCAGAGAAGAATACCAGCTCTCAACAGCCAAAACCCATACTGCATAAACAAAATATGATAAGTAAAACAAAAACAAGAGAGAGAGTGAAGGGGAATGAAAGATGAAAAGAGTGAAAATTAGTGAGCAACTGTATATGTCACCTCCCTCAGCAATTTCCCAAACAACTGATTGTCCTGAGATGAGTTACATGAGACGTCTGTGCGCGCGCACACATACACACAGCATCCGGGTGGCGTCGGGCTCAGTAATGAATCCAAGTCTCTGGGACGTCAGGTGAGAAGCAGCACTTCCTTTACAGAACCCAAAATAACCAAGAGGTCTTGTGTTTGGAGGAGAGTGCAGACAGACTGAGATACGGTGTACCGGTGGAGTGCAGAGTTCCATCCATGACAGAATAACAAGTCAAAGTTACTGTAAAGGCAGAGTTCATATACTGTATGTATAGCATATGCACTTAATTTGTTTTGTTTTCTTTCATTGACCTTGACCTTGGCATCAACACTTTTTCGCTCCCTGCTTGTCATTTGTCTGTCTGCCCAATGTGTCATTAAAACGTTAGCACGTTGTCGTCGTCGTGTTCAAGAGCAGGTAGACTTGTTAGTCCTGTTCTCTGCTATTTCGATTTTTGTCCAGAAGGCTGCTGTGTTTTTCGTAGGGCAGTTGCCTTACACATACAGACTATTCTTCCACAGTCTTCATAAACTGTTACTTTTACTGGAGAGACATTTAAAACTTGTCTGTTTTTGACTCAATGTCACCACATAATCTCTTTCTCACCTCTCCAGTCTGCCATCACTTCTTTTCTTCCATCTCCATTCAAGGTCTTTCAGCTTGTGAAGTTTCGTGAAGTTGTACAGTTTACTCTCCAGAAGGGGTTCAATCTGCCATCGTTGATTTTTTTTACTTTAATTTACTCATGTTGAAACAAGTGTTACCTCAGTCGTGTCTGGTAGTGATGTGAAAATGTATCTGCAGTATTGATGCAGGCTAAATGGTACGACAAAATCTGAGGGTGAGACATGGGTCCATTTTAATCTGTTCGTCACTGAATCAATAACAATAACGGAATGGTACAAAAGCACAAACCTCGTTATTTGTCCGACAAAAAAAGCATTTTAAGCACACAAACATCAGCCTTGTTGAAGACCCTTTAAGGTGAGAGCCGCCATACAGTATCGTGAATACAAAGCATGCATCTTCCCAACCACAATATCCTTCAGTCTTGTTTTAATGCATAATGCCCACAGTCTCCTCTCTCTCACCTCTCTTTGCATCCACCCACTGCTCCCTCAACCCTAATTCTCTCCTTGTTTGACACTTGCTGTCATACATTCTTGGCATCTGCTGCTTGAACCACCGCCCACGTCTCCCAACTAGATCCCACCCATTACGACCCTCTATATTACTTTACTCACTTTACATCTCTGCCCTTGTTTTTTTTTCATTTCGTCTCAGTCTGCATGCTGTGCCTGTGTTGTCTTGTCTTGTACCACGTGGTGTACTTGATAGCGCAACTGACTCCAATGTCCTCATGTGTGTCTCTGTGTGTTGTTGGCGGGGTTTAATTGCTCCCCCTGAAGTGTGCTCTGTTAACTTTTCACATTCTTGCCCCTTGTCGGCAGCCTTTTCTTCTTTCAACGTGGGGACTCTTTTGTAGGTGGGTTTGATTAAAGTTTTTAATCTGTATGAAAATCTAGGTGAAAATATGAACTTTTTACAACGATCACACATTTTGTTAGGAAATCACCCCCACAAAGAAGACAAAATATTTGGAGCTGTAATGTTTGGTCACATTTTTTTCTAGAATGTTTCTTTTCATTCATAAACAGTACGTAGATAATTAATATACAAATTTAAAGAGTTGTGGAAATTCTATGTTGTATGGACAAGAAAAATAAAACTAAAAATGTGAATGCAAAGTCAGTATAATATTAGTAAATTGTAAACTAACAACCAAGTCATCTAATGGAACTTAACATGTAGAGCGGCTCTAGACCAACCTTCCATCATCAGTTAATTTAGTTGTTAAACACACGACTATCCCCAGAGTTATACCTATTAGGCAATAGCATTCACTCATTGAGCTGTTAAACTTTCTTTGCATGCCACTTGTTATCTTTCTGATGGAAAGAACAGCTGGAGGGATCTGAGGTGCTCCGTCTTGGAGCAACTAAAACCAAGAGAAGAAGAATGTGTCCATAGAGCTGCAAAACTCTAGTGTGGGCATCATGAGTGACCCCTTGACATGACAAACAGACGTTTCTCTCACCGAGAAATATCAATTAATGATGGTCTAATTTTCTAAAAGGCAGGATCAGTCTTCAAAGTCACACTGTACCAGCATAGCGGATGACAATGGGATGTAATGAATCTTCAGCTGGTGTTCCGCTGCTGTGTTTGTGCATTTGTGCCACTAATTAATGGTCCAAAGTATCCATTGTACTCGGAGCAAACCAGCATTTAATCACACAGGGTGATTTGTCATGGCTGCATCTGCTTCTTCCAGGTATTACATCCTCTGTGTGTGTGTGCACGCGTGTCATTTACAAAGCGGGAGCCGGTCATGGTGTGTGTGTGTGTTATAGGTGTAGTCTACTATTAGAAGAGATGACAGGAAAGGAGAAAAGTGGATACTGTACGAGAAAAAGAAAAAAAAATTGAAAAATATGACGTGAGAACTTAAAGGTCATAGTTAAACACCTGAAGAAAATGAGCAAAACAAGAACAAAGTGAGTACAAGAGGACATAAAGTTAAGTAAAGGGACAGAATGAGGAAAAGATTGCAGGTGAGGTGAAGAGACGTGAAAGGGAGGCAACAAGCAGGGCTAAGAAAGGAGAGGATGAGGAGGGAAAAGGAGTGAGGCCCTCTTCATTTATTGCTCCAGTGGAGAAGAACGCAGAGCTCTCTAATGGCGCTGCAGCGGTAATAACAATAAAAAGCGGGTGAACATGAGGAAAAAGAGATGGTGAGAGAGGGACAAAAAGACAGAGGTTAGGATAGAAACAATAAACATCACAGTTTTCTTTATACATTTCAATATTTCCCCCCTTTCTCAATCTTTCTCTGCAGTCTGCCCCCCTTCACACATACACACACACACACACACACACTTCCTCCTCTGCCTCTGTTCCGTCTTTCCGCTGTTGGCACTTTGTGTCCTTGTCTATGCTTTGTTAGGCAGGGCAGTGGCACTGCTGTAGTTGCTGTGTCAGGGCTTTCTATTGGCGGTGATTAATGTATGGAGATGGACTGATTGTCACCAGCCACCAACAATATTCTCTGAGGCGCACACGGGAGGGAGCAGGGGATGTGGGGACTGCCTGCACACGAGCGTCAGCTTCACCAAATTATAAAAAGCTTATTGTTTTTGGACACATGGATAAACATGTAGAAAAATACATAAATAAAGGAATGAGAATTGACCAGCATCCCAGATTCATAACGGTCAAAGGCTTTCATTCGGTAAAAATTCACAATCATAATTTTTAAATCTTGGTGTGTCAATTAAGAGAGCAAACAATCTATTATTTACCCGCGCTTATCCCGTGTAAGGTTGCAAGGGGCTGGAGTTTATCCCAGCTGATATTGGTTGAGAGGCCACCTAACTTTCATGTCATTGGGAGGAGACAGGAGCACCCGGATGGAACACAATTAAGAGATTAAAAGTCATAGCAAGAAGTCAGAGAAGGTACAAACATGTTAAATTGTGTGTTTAAGTTGCCATCCCCCTTGTTCAGTGCAAACGTGTTTTATTGTTGGAAAGGAAATACTTTTTCCAGCATACAGCAACAACACCAACAGCAAAAACAGTTGTTATTTAATGAGTGTAATTAACAAGTGAAAATTTGTGGGATATCTGAGCACCGAATGGCGGGCTAGCTTGGCATGTCTACCCATACTGCATATGTGTGTGTTGTGATTAGGCCACTGAGACAGTAGATGAATTAGCTTTGGGTAGAAAATAAAACCTCGAGATATACTGGACTGCCTTGTGAGAGTTCGTGTGGTAAGTAGCCATACACACACACACACACACACGCGTGCATACACAGAATCTTCCCTCCCTTCGTTCCTATCCACCTTCCCCATCCATCAGGCCATCTCAGGGAGCTGCCTGCGGTTCCGCTGGCTGGTTTAATTGTTAATGCTAATTGCTATTTATTGGCTCAGATGCAAATGATAGGCTGGCCAAAGTGAAATTTTATGAGGAGTGAACTCCCCCTCTCACACAAATTGAAAAAGTGAAACAAGAGGAAGAAGGAAATGAGGCGAGAAGAGAGGAGCTTAATGGTGGCTCTTTAATGGCAGAGAGCAAAAATTAAGACTGATTTAAGACGCAGCGCTAAACTCCCCCCAAAATCCACTGTGAGCCCCTCTCTAACCCGTTTGGCGCAAACGGAGAGAAGAGAGGAGCAAGGAGAGGAATCTAAAAATTTGCCAAATTCTTTGGATTAAAATAAAGTACGTACAAGAAAAACACAATTTTCACAAGTAACATTATAGATAAATTGATAATTATATTAGCGGAGAGCATATGGAGAATGACACTGGGCTGAGGTCAAACTCAGCCAGCGGTGGCCCTCAATGCCAACTGAGCACGCACTTTCTAATACACGCTAAAAGGCGAAGCAGTATTTGCACAGCACATTACCTTAATGTAAGCCTGAGAATGTGTGTGCGAGAGAGAGAGACACACACGCACACACACACACCGGTGTCCTTATTTTGGGCCTGCTCATTTGTTTTCCATCCACAAAGCACTTCCGTCCTCCCTGCGCTCCATCACTCCATCTGATTGAAGGGTCTTCTCCTCATCTCCACCGTGTGATCGTCGGCCAATTAAAGCCCAATCCAATCGCGTCCGAGCTCCTGTGTGTTTTATATGTGGGGAAGAAGTGTATGTGTGCGTGTGTGTGTGTCTTCATGTATACACTTATATGAATGAGAATGCCTGTGTGTGTGCATGAGAAGTGAGATCTAGGAGGTTAATGCAGTTAGGGTTATTTCACAGTCCATTAAGAAGCTTATGTTGACCTTTTGACCCTAAAGCCAACAACACAGAATCCATTATCATGACAATAGGAATGTGTGCAAGCACGTGTCTGTGTGTGTGTGTGCGTGTGTGTGTGTGTGTGTGTGGGGGGGGGGGGGGCTCTCATGGTGTTTTTAAGGTCATGCTAATTGCCACCGATGTACAGCATTCCCAACTGTAAAAAGAGTGTAATTTCCCCCCCTTGTCTTAGCTCTTGTGTGTGTGTAACAATGATGTCAATTCATTCCTGAATTGTTAAGACGACTTCTTTTGCAAAAGGTCATTTTATACACTTAAATCCTTATTATTTTTTTTACAAATCATTAATTAGAAAGAAAGTCTTTTACATTGTTGCATTGGATAGAAAACAAATTCTAGCACTATATTTTCCATACAGTCAATTCTTCCTGCTCATGAACAAATGAAAGTAATGTCTTGTTGAAAACTCTATAACAAAACAACTGAATTCAAAAACCCATGAAACAATCCCAACATGTCATATCATAACACACAGCGCCACTTTCCTTTTCTTTTAATTTCTCTCCTTTAATGTATGTACTACAGTCTGTCACACTAGGCGGCTAACCCTGACCCTCACCTTGGCCTTCACTCTCCACACCTCTAGGGTGGTTATTGATCCACACACACTGAGGACTCTCCGCTGCTATTAGGACAACTAGGGCCAGTCTAGGTGTAGATGGGTTACAATTTGGAGGGCTATAAATAAACTTACAGTACCTGAGGGAATGGCGGAATTTATTACAGTTTTGCTCACTCTCAGATGGAGGATTTTATCTGTAAGGAAAATCTAAGTTTGCTCTGAAAGAGTCAAACGTTAACGTCCTTGCACTACACAGAGGAAAGTGAGGATGATGATAAAGAGAAATAAACCAGTCAACAAAATAGATTAAAAAAGATACTGCTGTTATTTACCTTTTTATTGCATGACAGAAGCTCACTTGAAGTGACAGCAGAGAAGTTTACAAGTTGAAAATTAGGGAGCAAAATCTAAAATCACACTTACCACCTACCACACTTCATATACTGTACACACACACCTGTAGACTCACCTTTAACCTCCCTTTCCTCTGTCCTCCCCCCAGGTGTGTTTGTCCTTCAGTAAGCCTGTGTAGCTACGTGCATCTGACAGTATGCAGTGTAGTGTGAGCGTGTGTGAAGGGACGCACAGACAACTGACATCCCCAGCTGTGTCTTTGTGTCCCGGGCAATATGGTGCCTGTTCAGTGATGTATCAAACCGATGGATTGGAGAGGGTTCACACATCTGGGGGCCCCAGCTTTAATCAACCACACACACCCACACCGTAACAGTTGGAGCACTGAGAAGTTCAGATGCAACTGTGCACCTGAGTGTATACCTGAGTGTGTTTAGAATCTCAAAGTTTGAATAATAGTCATTTTAACCTCTTAGAAAGGACACATGCAAATAAAAACATGTAAGTATCCATGCAAAGACACACTAATGGAGACACACACATACATGTTCACCCATACACACACTTGAGTAGTATTAGAAACACTGGTTTTGGAAGAAAGCCGTAGTCCCATATAGGATGGAAAGTACTGAGAAAGAGACAGCAGAAAGAAGCAGTGAAAACATGTGCCAAGTGCTAAAATCTACAAAAAAGTTGATGATCTAGACTCATCATGATTTTTGTAAAGTGCAACGTAAACATGGAAACAGTAAATGTAAAATTTTAAAAGATAATAAAAACGTGACTTATTTGAAAAATATGTTCATTGTTTTGGTGTAGACGGAAAACAATCCTAGGTTTTAATTTTCATCCCTCAAATCTGTTATTTATTTAAATCAGCACTGGCTTGCCATAATTAACTCATTGATTATTAAACAATATTTTTTTTTAGATTTTGGAAACAGTTAAGCATTCAATAATGTTTGTTAAATTCCACATTTTAAATAAACTCACCGGTTATTTTAACTTGATCTAGAAGACTGAATTTCAGCTTGTACATTAAGCTGTGATTAAATTCCAGTTTGAAACACTTTTTCTTTGGACTCTGTATCTTAGTGTGTTTCTATGTGTGCACACACTAACTCCGTTCTAATGATTCTGGAAGGTGTTTATCAGTGAAGGGTATACAATGCTCTGTTGTCAGTGCTGTCCAAAAAACACTTGGACAAAGAACACACATACACACACACACACACACACAGATGACGATGCTCTCTAAATTGTCCTTCACACTGCTCTCCCTGTATATTGACTGTGGGTCTTTTTTCTCAAGCTGACGTTATTGTCAAATTGTTTCTCAAACGGGACACAATTGAAAAGGCGGACAGTTGTTCAATGGCTTGAGTTTTACCATTGATTACCAATTGGGTCGTCTATTCATCTGTCGGCTGGAGGAAGAGAGAGGAACTCAGCAATGCGCTCGGCACACAGTTTCAACAGACACACATACAGGTGCACGCACATTTGCAAGCATAGGTAGATAGTTGGTGCATGAATGAACACACACACAACTAGATATCCCCTTTCATTTAAATATTGCCCCCATCCCAGCGCATTCTATTACCTGATACACTATGATACCCACAGATCAATTGAAGCCAAGGAGAGACCAGAAACACACTCACACACGCACACACACACATACTATGTGTATAGCCTGCAGGCAGATGGTATTTGCTGTAGGCACTTGTTATTCTCAGCAACTCTGATATGGAGATCAGCAAAATGAAAACACTGAAATAATTTAAAACACCTAAAGACAAGTAAAAACTTTGTACAAAAAAAACAAATCATCATATTAAAGCAGACGAGTGTGATTTTTCTCTGTAATGTATTGCTGTTAAATGAGAAAACACAGGCGCCACAGCTCAAAAGTACACATACGGAGATCATCTGTGTGAAGAACATTTTAAAATTGACAGGAAGGCAGAGAAAACATTATTTTAAATGTAAATTTAAAAAAATGTGCCATATACATATAGAGAAAATTGATAAAACATCCCTCAACTTGAGATGGACGTCATTGATGTTCAGCGGTAAAACTATATATAGAAATAGTTAATTTTAGTACATTTTATTGGTGCTAAGAAAAAGAAAGGCCAACAAGTTATTAAAATGTTCCAGGATGTCCTTGAGATATGTTGGTTAATAGGAGTACAAAAAACTCATATAGAGCATTATAAAATATGACGAGTCAAAGTGGATGGTCAGAAAGAATTAAGAGTCAATAGAAAGCCTCTAAAAAATTTAAATGAAATAACAATAAAGGATGTTTGTTTCATGAATATCAAACTTGCCATCATGTCAAAGGTTGAGTAATAAGTAAACAGTTAATGTCAGTTTGTCCAAACAACCTGCAATCATCTTGCTGCCTTTTCCCTGTTTTCCTTAAGATGACCTGCAGCAAAAGCAAATTTCTTGGAAAATATAGAATTAAAATAAACATTCTTAAACACTGCTGAGCAAAACTGTGATAGAAAGAATGGACGAGTGTGCGTAAGAAAATAATCTGAAATCAGTCTTCTGCAAAGTTTAAGATGTCAGACAAAAACGTTTTCCAAAGAAAGCTACGAAATTAGTAATAGTTATGTTAAAGTAGGCAAAGCAGCATAGACAAAGAGAAAACAAAAAAGAGAATGTAAAAAAAAGTGCAAAGAAAAGGAAGTACATTATTTTTTTTCAGTCTTTGTCCCTTTCTCCTTGGTGGCACTTTCCAACAGTAAATAAATTAGACAACAGGAGTGTGTCTGTGTGTGTGTGTGTGTGTGTGTGTGTGTATAGGCAAGAGAGAGAGATACACAGAGTGAGGGAGACCGTGGCAGATACATTACAAGGCCCTCAGTGTGTGTGTGTGTGTGTGTGTGTGTGTATGTGTGTTTGCACCTCGCCGCTCTCCTCTGTTCCTCCCTCTCGCTCTCTGTTTGTGAGCGTGTTTGTGAACGAGACAGTATCTGAGGGAGCGTGCGGTGCTAGATTGATGTGTACCGCCGGCGTGGCCGTTTCTGCTGAGAACGGCCCCTCTCCTCTGCCTAATGATGCCACATCCATCCTGGAGCGCCGAGTGGTAGGCATGTGTGTGTGTGTGTCCACGAGGCGTCTATCCTGGGGGCTACAACGCAGCACTTTACACAGCCTCTGATCACTCTTTATCTGGCACGGAGCAAGTGTGTGTCCATACGTGTGTGTGTGAGCGTGAGAGTTGTCCTACGTGCCCATTAATATTAAATATAGATACCCCTGTCAGTGAATTACATCTTCTGATCCCGCATCCTCTTCCCAGGGAGGAGAGGTGAGGAGGGAGGAAACACAGGAGGTGACGTATGGGAGGGATAAAGGGAGAGGGAGGACAAGAGGTGAACTGGGAAAGCGAGAAAGGGGTGAGGAGAGAGAGTGAGGACGCAGGTCGAGGGGGAGCAGGAAAGGGGCATGATGAGGAGCTTAAATGGGTGGAGAGGAGGTGGAAAGTAGGAACAGGGAGGGGGCCATGGAGAGGATTAAAAGTGGCTCATGAATGTTTAACTTGAGGAGACGAAGGGGAAGAAAGGAGGGAGGGAGAAACAACAGTAGAAGAAGAAGAAAAGGTAGAGAAAAAAGTGAGGAATGACGCAGAGGAAGTGCAAGAAGCTACGGACTTAGAAAGGGAGGGTACAAAGGTAGAGGGGAGGGAGGGGGGGGCGCAGGAGGAAATCTGGGGAAACAGGGACTACAGAGGGGACGTAGGGGTTTAGGGATGGATGGAGGAGGGACATCTGATTGATTGTGCAGTGTTGGAGACTTGAGGAAAGAGGGATGATGAGAGGGGGAAAGGGAAAAGAAAACAGAGGACTGAATCCATCACTTGGAGGGGGGAAGGGAGAGGCGTGTAAAAAGAGGAGAGGTAAGAAAAGTGAAACAGATTAGACGGGCGGAGATGAAGAGAGATGTCAACAGACAGAGAGATTTGCAGGATGAAGATATGAGAGCGTGAGAAGTGATTGAGTGGTGACGGATGGAGGGAAAACAACGATGGCAGCTTTGACCTATCATCTGTCTGTAAATGAAGGAGAGAAGGGAGGAAGAGAGGAAAGGAGGAGTGACAGTTTGATTTTCTTAGCCAGGCGTTCATTCCCATTTTCCCTGGCAAGCTCTCACCTGATGGAAAGATGGCAGAAAATCAATAGTCCATGTGCGTAATGAAGTAATGACTCTGAGTGTATGTGTGCGGATAATGATAAGTGTGCGTGCATCTGGCCGATCCCTAAGCAATCACACACAGCTTAAGCCAGTCCCGAGGGGCGGGGGCCACTTTAACTAACAACTTCATTACTGCAGCCACACATACAGACACTGCTGATCACTAGCAGTTTTACAAAGTAACTCGTTTTGCTCTTATTTTGGAAATTCTTCTTTTTCAAGCACTTTCCGCTGAAAAGAACTTCAGATTATTCCCAGTGAATATAGCACCTTTGCTTTTGAGGACCACTTTATGTCAGATACACCCACATGCTTTGGTGATAAGAAAAATAGCTTCAAAACAATGTCATTTCCTTTAGGGCTACAAATACAGTACACATGTATCAGCAGGATGCCCCTTTGTGTGCGTGTGTGTTTATCCAAACTGGTCTCAAAGTGATTCCAGTCTCTGCCAAGTTGTTCTGAGGCTGCAAAAACACTCCCAGTTCTGGGAATGTGAGGCCCTGGTACACACACAAACACATGCAGAGATGCACCTCAATCAACCAATTAGGTCATCAAAGGGATCTCTCATCACACAAACGGGCTCACTGCCACAACCAAATGATGGGGTGCTTCTGACGTGTACACACACAGCCATGATCCTTGTTTGGCTCCAAACTTAAGAGACGTTGATCCACAGGGTACACACATTTACATACACACCGCCCCCCTCTCCTCTGACAGAATCACACACAATTCACGCACACGCCTGGCCCCGACTCATTACGGGTCTGCTGATCAAAAAAAATGATGCTCTCCGTAACAACGTACCAGAGGAGGATGGAGAGAAAAGAGGAATTTGGACAAAAGGTTGCCCGTTGCGGCTCTTCGGCAGCACAGATCGGCAGCTCGTGGCGGTAGCCCCCTCTGTTTACTAGTGGCTAATTAATTCACCACATATGCTGAGAACATCTGTCGCTAGTGACCTGCCGGGAGAGCAGAGGACGCACTGCTGTGATACCCCCCCCACACACTCTCATTAGCGCACACACATACTTCTTCATGCATGCACACACAGACATAGATGTATGCATGTGCAGACACAAATACAACTCTGTTGAGGCTAAAGCAAACTTTGTTGGGTCATCAGCTGAAGATTCACATTAAACTCAGACATAAAGAAATAACTTGCCTCAAACATTAATCTTAATTTCTAATAAAAAATAATCAGAGCAAAAAATCCTATGCATTTCAAAGCTTTGTGACATGCATGCTGTGAATATTGTAAAATATTGTGTATCCTATTTGTAAAATAATAATAAATACTTGCATATATATTCAATCAGTGTCATTGTGCGCACCGACATTTGTTTAAACTCTTGCAGTTAAATTAAACTTATATTATATTCCTTCACCTTCGGTAAACTGTAACACCCTTTATGTCAGCCACTTTGTCCTTCATGCTGTGCTTTGATGAAGCCAAACTTGGTGTAATAAAAAAAAGTGTAGCTCTGTGAGTGTGCAAATCGCAGCACCAGCAGAAAAAAACTCCCACTAGCCAATCAGATTCATTAACCTCTACTATCCAACAATCCCCCCTCAGGGGCCTACAGAGACAAAGACTAACTCTCTACACCTTGTGTCCTGCATGTTCCCCTTCTTAGACCAACTCCTTCCTCCTCCTATCACCCATCCATCCCCCACCACACCCCAACCAGGTATCAACCAGGAGTAGCTGTTAGGTGCATAATTAACAAAGAGCAGGTCTAACTTAATGCTACAAAATTAAAGAAAGGAGGCCAGGGTTGTGAGCCCCTTTTTGAAGAGTTTTCAACAATTTCAGCATTGCAAGTTCTAATGACTAATCATCAAGATGCACTAGCAGGGTGGTTCCTCAGGTTTTCTATGTAGACGATCCAGACTGTCAGAAATCGTTTTGTGGAGACTGTCAATGGTGAATTACAGAACAAAAGCAGAAATCCTCAGCCAAGGTGCTGACTGCTTATTGGGATAATGATGTGTGTCATAGTACACATGGACATGTTTTAAAGGTTAAAAACATGATTTCTATCAGATGCACTGCTTAAAACTGCAGGTAGTAAGATTGAGAAGAGAGTGGACAGTGGGTAGAAGAGCTACAGTCTTGTTCTGCCTCTGAGCTTGTCCCTGCAGAGAAGGCTGCTATAAACAAGATTGGGGATCAGTCTAGTCTACTTGCAATTCTTTTCTGCATGCAGCCGTCTGGTTATTTTTGGTTTCCTTGTGGTCTATGTCTTGGCATGAGCAGATCATTGCTGCAAGTCATTTTCCTGCCAATATAAAGCTGCAAACCTGCCAATCTCGCTTTAGCAACTAAGTGACTGAGACTTCAGGCGCACTGGTTGATTATTTTTGGGAAACCAAAGTCTTTGGAAACAGCACTAAGAACAGTAGGTGAGGGCAGAGGTGCCGGACTATCTGTCTCATGTATTACAGTCAGTAAATAGTGATTGGTTTAGCAATTATGGCATAAATATATCTTTATAAAAGTTACTTACTGCAAGTTTAAATAAAGCCACTTATTCAGCAGGTCTTTCAACATTTGCCTCACATGTCCCTGTTCATCTGGTGAGGATTCAAAGAATCAACATGTTTCCTGAGTTCTCCTCATCATCAGCTTGACTCAAGGCCTCTAATGCAGGTGGCCAATCAGCACACCAATCAGTCACTAGACCAGGGGCGGGCAAACTTTTTGCCTCAGGGGCCACATTGACTTTTAAAATTTGACAGACGGGCCGGGCCAAAATTGATAAGCAAATTTTTTCAAATGTGTTCTTGCTCTCAGGACACAAGATACCTGCTGTCTCTACCATGCACTCTTTGAGAAACTCCCCTTCGGAGAAAGGCTTGCTGGCCTTTGTTAATTTGAATGCCAGCAAATAACTTGCCTTCGTGCTTGATTCTTGGATGGCAGTTTGTCGGATAAATGTGTTTTGCTGAGCGGTAGCCGTCTGTTCTTGCGTTGACTGGTTGTTAGCGTAATTAGCATGCTTGGTGGAAAAGTGACGGCTGATGTTGTATTCCTTTAAAACCGCAACGGTTTCTTGGCAAACGAGACTTACAGCCTTTGACCGGACTTCAGTGAAAAAGTACTTAGTTGTCCATTCCTTATTAAATACTCGGCACTCACTGTCGCCTTTTCTTTTCTTTGACCCACTCGTTGTTGCAGATGGGTTCAGAGCAGTGGCAGAGTAATAACAGAGAGTAGCCCGGGCTCCGCAAAATCAAGTCAATGTATCACTGCGCCTAATGCGCCACCTGGTGGAATGCCAGGCATTACAGGACAAGGTCAAATGAATGTAGTCATAATTCTGATATGATTTGATTTGGGCAATTCTGTACCAATCTTCGGTGGGCCGGATTAAAAAGACCAACGTGCCGGATGTGGCACGCGGGCCGTAGTTTGCCCACGAGTGCACTAGACTAACTTGGTCGACTTAACCAAGTCAATAAGTCAGACGCTCACTGAAGCAGCCGAGCAAGCATCCAGTCAGTCAGGCAGCCGCGCAGCGGTGAGCCCCCCCACCTGTCCCTGCTAATTTGGTGAGGAATCAATTAAGGCTGTGTTTGCTGAGTTCTCCTTGCCTTCAGCTCATCTGCTTCTCTCTAATGCAATTGTCCCGTGTGCTGCGTGCAGAGCGGCATAATAAAGTGATAAGGCTAATCAGGTTGGCTGCTCCTCTCCTCTCCCCATACGCACACTACACTTATTCTATTAGATGTGTAATGAGATTCTGCACTCCATCAACACGACGCCGTTATGTACGTGTGTGTGCGTGTGTGTGTGTGTGTGTATACGTGCGTTTGAGTGAGAGAGCTTCCGTTCTTGCAGAGGAAATTTGCTCCATTTACATTCTATCATTAGCTTGAAACAAATGTGCCCTTGAGCTTAGCGCCCCTGTCTCTCTCGCCTGCAAACACTTTACTTTGGCAGGCGATCATAGTAACATGCACACGCTGACATGCACACAAACACACACTCGTGAGAAAGACACTGTATAATCGACCACAGAAGTGCACAAACAAATACTTAAATGAAACTAACACCAAAAAGTATTACTAAATTGCCATGTAATGCTGCATGTGCAGGTGTGAGATCATTAGCTCAGGAATCATCTTACTATGCAAAAGTTATTATGCAAACACACACACAGGCACACACACACACACAGCTTCACTTCTGTATGGTCACTCATCCCATTATTAATCCATCCTTTTAACCATCACATCTCACCTAACATACACACACACACACACACACACACACACACACACACTTACACCCCACCCCCCATCCAGAGGAGCAGAGAGAGTGATGGTTGAATAGATGTAAAGGACACAGGGCTCTATGATGTGTAGAACAGTTCTGGTCAATGGGCCAGATAATGAGTTGCCATAAACAGCAGCAGTCTTCCAGTGTCCAGCTCAGCTCATTACCGTAGCTAGCATATGTAATCAGTGTGTCGCTGGGGCGTGTCTTATGTACTCTACTCTGCTGTTTCTCAAAGACAGGGCTGGGCCCAGAGGGTGGGTCGTGTGAAGGTAAGGATGGCTCAGTGGATCATCCTTGGGAAATATTGTTGATTGGTATTCAAAGATGCCAACAGTGGCCAAGGTACGAAGAGCCAGTATTCTCATTCCTTTGAAAGTAATTTCGGTTAAATAAGATATCAAAGTGCACATTATGTGCTACAAAAGACTCCATTTTAGCGGCCCAAATTTGGTTATATTTCTGAAATAAATAGGCATTAAGTCAATGTATTTAGCTCGATGCAAAGCACAAGCTTATGTATTCCCTCTTTTGTGACTAACTTCATTAACATAAAGGAGTGGGAAGACAAAACAACAGAGGATATACAGAATGGGGGTATTTAGGAGGCCAGAAATCTCTCAGAGAGGCGTAATTAGAAAACACACTCACACACACACACACACACACACACACACACACACACATACAAACACAATATCAAGCTGTGCACATCCTCATTAACTCCTTGAGTATGATAAAACACGATTCTCTCATCCCACCCAAGATTCCATAAAGAGGAGATAGTATTTCAAGCTGCCGACACTAAATCTCTAATTATAACTTTATTTGAAGAAAACAAGGGAGCACTTAATAAGCAAATGAGAGTGATAATAACTTGGAATATGGATTGGACCTAACAGGCTAGATTATAGGGATGAACCCCTGCTGAGCGAGCAAGAGAGAGAGGGAGTTGTAAATAATGTGACAGAACGAGTAAATTATGAGGCTAAATACTCAAAGCTGTAATTATGGCTTCCTTTGAATAGACAGAGATGAGTGGGTACGAGGATGTACGCAGGAAAAAAGAGAAAGTTAACTGCCTTCTTCATTTGCTCTGCTTCAGATACAACAGAGACTCATTCTGCATCTTTATTCTGCTGCTCACTTCTGTCTCTGTGTTTCACTGTCAGAGACGGTTAAGTTTGTTTGAATGAATAGGTGAGGTTGAAGAGGTTTGTGATTTTCCAGGTGAAGATTTCCACTTTTTTTCATCTGAATAATATAAAGGCTGTATGACAAGTCTCCCAAAACAATCTGATCGTCATCAGAGCTATCTTTCCAAACTTGGGTTGGTGTCACTGTTGTTATTGGCTGAGGATTAGACTTCGTTCCCAAACGCTGGTACCCCAAAACATCCCATCCTTTGCAAAGGATAGGACGTTTCAGGGTGCCGGATTGTTTTTTTAAGGATTTTTTTCCCCCTCATTTTGGCTTTAAAGCTACAATATGTAGCCTTGTTGACTGAATCTTATTGCAGGTAGTCAAATACTGACATTATGGGTTTCCGAGGTCAAGCGAAAATGACACTTTGGTTTGGTACCTGGTCCAAGTTACCAACTCAAAGTATTTAACAACCTGGGATGAGGAGTCAACGTCTTACAAATTTCTCGTCATGGTTACACTGAGTTATAAAAAATAATTTCAAGAAATCATCCCTGATCATCCCTGTGTCTCTTGTTTTTATTGGTTTGATGTTTTGTTTTGTTTTGTTGTTCTATTCAATCAGCAAACGATTAATCATTTCAATATCTAACCAGACCCCCTTCCCAATTACACACACCAACAACATAGTTATGTCCTCTCCCTGCAAGTTACTCCCTTCAGTATGTCTAATGTCTTAGCTGCTTTAACGGATCAACAAAAACAGGATTGTTAAGCCCATTTCTACTTTATTAAAACCCAAATTCATACTCTCCTTTACAAGTTGTCAGCATGTCAACAGCCGCTGTTGCTGGTTTTTTATCCTCTAATTAACCCAGCTGGAGCTTGATGTGCACATTACTCATCATTTTTTGGGGCTTGTTTCAGCCAATGCTTAAAGACATATATTCAATTTGAAGTCAAATTGTTATTCACTTTGACAGGCTGATAAAAAGGCAAAGACCTCAAACCCACAACATCATTAAATAATGCGTCTTAACCTCGTGAGCCGTCTGAAAGAATACCAATCCTATCTAATCGTGTGACACAAGTCAGTGCTGTAGTCATGAATTGGTGGTACTGTTATGACATTTCAACCCCAATTTAACAAACGATCCCAGCTCTCAGCGAGGTCTCTCTCCCCCTTTGTCTATCATGGTCTCTTTCTTCACTTTCTCAGTGTAACCCTTTTATTCCTTTGCGTCTGCACTCCGTTTCTGCGCTGTTCTCAAATCTCTTTAGATTTGTCTGGAGCTACAGGATATGAAATTGACTTGTTAAAAGGAGACAAGTATTCACAGAGGAGTTTTGCCATTCAAGGTTCATTTCATTTCATTCGCTATCAGGGCTGCCTGTCTGTTTGCATGTTAAAGATATGAGCTGGGTCTGCTTGTGTGTGTGTTTGTGTGTGTGTGTGTGTGTGTGTGTGTGTGTGTGTGTGTGTGTGTGTGTTTCTCTGTGCTTTGTGTTTCTGCCATTCAGCCAGCTGTACAAATGTCACACAATCTTGCTTTCTATACATAGTTATATTTGACATATGCTTAAGGGGGGCCAGAAGTATCGCTCACAGCATTGTGTGCCTGTGTATGTATATGTATATGTGTGTGTGTGTGTGTGTGTGTGTGTAGGTGTGTGTATGTCCCTGTGCAGCAGTCTGTGCTCCTGTACCAATCCAATGAAGTTGTCTGAGAATGACAGCCTCATTATCTTGTATGAAAGTGGGACAAATGGAGGCTTGTCTCTCTATCACTCTGAGTGTAAGTATGGGGAAAACAAAACCTTAACATACGTGCACACGCCACACACACACACACACTCACAAGACAGCTATGTCCCTTTAATAACTTGTATTTCCTACCCAGCTTGTCTCAGGCTGGGAGTCTAATGTCTTCCCCACACCAATGAGGATGTTTGCACACATGTGTGAGATGACTCTGTCTAAATGTTGATGACTGTGTCTAAAATGTTTATCACTGGGAGATGCTCTGTTGTGATGAAATGAGGTGATAGGAAAGGTGTGTTTTTGAGTTGGGGGGGTGCTGGCAGATGTCAAACAGTTGAAGCCTCACACAGACATGCTGACAACTCTCTCAGTAACTGGGCACCTCTAGGGGACAAGACAGGTGTGTGTGTGTGTGTGTTTGACATGACCCACCCCCTCCATCCTATCCCATCTGCATCCTGGCATCTGACAGAGGCAACATACCAGGCCAATCCACCTTTTTGTGTGTGTGTGTGAGGCCTCAGATCCAATAGAAAGGTAATAGTATGTAAATGACCCCACATATGTCATCCATGAGAAGTTGGGGATGGACACACAATCTTTTCCTCCTCTATATTACACATACATCCACTTGACGCCCTCGGGGTTGGGGGTCTTGGCCCCTGTCTGATTTCTTTGGGTCAGTTTCTCACACCTGTGACAGGGTCACACACCTCTCCTCTTATTATTAACCTGCAGTAAAATGCCACATGGCCAAGTGCATATATGTCATGTGTGAGAGATTTCCAGAGAGTGGGAAGAAATGACACACTGTTTTGGTGTTCACGTTGGAAGGAGATGGATACTGAGAGGGAGATTGAGAAACTGAGGTGTGTGTAGGCATGCTAAGAGACACAGATAGCCACTCTTCTGTGTGTGTGTCCTCAGGGCATTACCTATCACATTAGCACTATGACAGACTGCCCGGCCTCCTCTCTCATTTCCTGTCAATCAAGCGCAGTACATCACATTCAGGCAACAATAGCTCACTTAAAAGAGAAAAAACACCCAATTACTGCTTTAACATGGTGCCTATGTGCTTTGGGACAGTTTGATGTACATCCAGGAACATTCAGCACCATTTTGCCTTTACCCTTATAGCTCCCATCTGCAGCCATAACCCTGCAGCAATTTCCAGTCCAGCACAGGCAGCTTTCACTTTAATTTGATAGAATGTCATGCAAAATTGCCATGAGTTGGAAAAAGAATCATAAATATTTTGTGAAAAATAGCGCACCTGTTATTGAGCCACTTCCACAGACTGCAACAGAGGAACAACAGAAGAGAATAAAAGAAAAGGACAGACAGATTTCCCCTTCATATTCCATCACAGGGATCTGACAGGATTATGGTGTGTGTGTGTGCGTGTGCGTGTATGTGCACACACAAGGGATGAAAGGTGATGAGAGTCCTGCACTGTGGTCACAACAGGATTATAACCAACACCTACCTGTCTGTGTGGGTGTGTGTGTGTAACACGGTGACCAAAAGGAGAGGCTCGTGTATGAAAACAGTGACTTTATCAGTCTTTGTTCCCCCATTTTTTGCCTCCCCTACCACTCATATATAGTATCTGTCTACCCAATTAGATCTTGTATACCCCCCTTTTGTCAGCTTACAGTCTCTCAGTCCTTCCGCAAACACACACATATATGAACATGTTACATGCGTAAGTGTGAATTTGGAACACATTTACTAGTGCAAATGTTGGCTTTATTGGATGGAGGGTGTATAATATGGGTTTGTTTAGGTTTTGGAAGTTTAAGAAATAATTCTTGTTTCCATTAATACACAACATATTTACTCAGAAATGATTCATATCTAATGCTTCAAGTTACATTTGACATCAATATTTAACCTGGACCACAATCCTTCCCTAAAGTTAAAGAAGTGATTTCAGTGTTGACATATGACTATAAATATATCAAACCACATCACTCTCTCAAACCAACCATTCAAGGCAGATGGCCTCCCACATATGCCGGCGTCTGATCCCAGGTGTCTGCCTTTTAAAAGAGTTTTTCCTCATCACTGTCTTTAAGTGCTTGCTAGTGAGGAATATTGGGTTTTCTTCATTCTTCATTAATATATATGATAAAATAAGGTCTTTATCTGCTCTACATGCGGAGAGTCAAGAGATGAATTCTGTCTTAAATTGGTGTTCTATAACTAAAACTGATTTGACATTTTAGTCATCACATGTATGACTTTGTAGGGGTGTTAATGTTCCCTCATTATATTTATAAAAAATTAATCCCACTGGCGTTATGTATTTAAATTGTTGAGTGGAAACATTGAGCAACACCAAGAGAACTGGACCAAATGTAGCTGTGTAGCGGTTCACATGTAATCGTCATTTCCCATCTCTCCCTCATTCCCTACATACTCTGTAAAGAAGGCCCACCCAACAAAGAATGAATAAAGTCATGCGCGTAACACAATGTTTCAATGTTTGATCTGGCATGCATCGTCTCCTCATATTGTTCTGAAGAAAATGTTTGCACATGTGTGAAAGTGTGGCAACGTGTTTTTGTGTGTCTGTGCCCCCCCAGGCTCACTCCATCAACCTCCTCTCACCACCAGCTGTCTCCCCTCATTTACATAGTCTGTGCTCCCACTAATGGAATTAGCCACAAGTTTCCTGAGGTGAGGCAACACAAACAGACGCACTCAGAGAAACCTATAATATAGACACAAGCATGTGTGCTGTATGTGTGTGTTGGGGATAGACTTTGAAGGTCAATCAAGACACATAAGATTACCACTCAGTTCAAAACTACTCTGCCAAAACAATGAGAAACCCATTTAAGGTGATTATATATAAATGGAGTCTTCCTTCATTTCCCTTTCCATCATGCCTTTCTTTTTTAAACGTTTTAGAGATCAGTATAGAAAAAAAGCCAATGAACAAACTCTAGTTATCCCTATGTTTAAGCAATGAGAAGTTTGTTAATGTAACTGTTACACTAGTTGCCTGATTTGGTGATCAAACTGATTGTAGCTACACTCAAATTGTTGATCTTACAAGACTTCACTTGCCCCCTAATAAAGTGTGCATCCTGTTTAAAGTTATAGAGCTTTCATATATCAAGCCATGGTCACACACCATTGATCTACTTTGCTTCCAAACGTCTCACCCTTCAGTCACTCAACTCATTTAAGGCTCCTCTCCGTGTGCTGACCACAATAATGGAATTAACCCTGCACTGACGTCAGGACAGTAGAAGCCACAGCTCATCATGTTTGGCACATACAAAGCCTATTTGTTATTTGTTCTGTACATGGGACATCTATTACACGTCTGTCTGTCCTAGGAAGAAGGATCCCTTCTCTGTGGTTCTTCCTGAGGTTTCTTTCTTTTCCCTGTTCAGAGATTTTTAAGTTTTTCCTCACCCGGTCGGGTGTCTAAGAGCAGAGGTTGTCACATCTGTACACCTTGTAAATAACTACAGGGACAAATTGTAATTTGTGATTTTGGGCTATACAAATAAAATGTGATTTGATTTCATTTTGATTACATGCTTTGCTAACCCTTGCTAACATCAAAGAGATAACAATGATCACTGTTCTGTTCTTTAAGAAAATTTGTGCAATTTAGTCTAGTCAGATATTTAAAGTTAGAGGTGTATCGGAATGCAGTTGATCCAGGACCCCCGCAGACCACTCCCCTCAGTTTGGAATTGGTGTAAACTGCAAATCGCAGTCTCTTTGTACGAGGCCTATTGATGTCCATTTCAAGCTTGTTCCCATTTTTATTGCACACCAAGACATATGACAGCGTTTACCAGAAGGGTTACTAGAGGTGTGACCCCTGAACTCTGAGCTTGTGTTCCACTCCAAGCAAATTTTTAGCCCTGACGAAAATGTCCTCTTCATATTCCCCTGGATGGATCTGAACCAGACCTAAGTTAGAAACTCTCCTCCCCCTCTCTTTACAATGACCTTCAGAAAGATTCATAGGTCAGTACACATTCTCCCCCTGCATTTTTTTACTCTCTCCTCTCCTCTCCACCAACTGGGCTGTTGTCTTTTGTTTTTTTCCGCCTTCCCTCTGTCAGCAGGTCCTGTCCATCAATACGGAGCTGTCAGTCACCAGAGTGACAATTGGCAGCTGTCGATATAGTGTAAAGGGCCCCCAGTCTGTATATAAGTTTCAACTCCAAAAATTCTATCAGCTGCCAATATAAACATGCACGCATACACACTGCTTGACACGCACTAAAGCACCCACTCACCTTATTCTCTTTGCATCCTCATCACACTTGATCATCGCTGACACAGGAAAATTTGTTTTGGTCACAACGAGATCAGATCAGGTGAGGAAACAATGAACCACCTTCTGACTATTCAGTCTTTGGCACATGCACACGCACACCCACACACCCACACACCCACACACACCACACTCATTGACAAAAGGTCTTTGACACAAACTGGAGTCACTGACACATGGCTCCCTCTACTGGAGACCTGTAAGACCTTTGACAATGACATTCCAGTCCCTGGTTACACTGGAACACATTAACATTCATTAACTGATTCAATCATCCATCTATTTATTCAATTACTCCTCCCTTTTTCAGTCATCCCTTTCAACTCACTTTATAAAACGCTTCCTTCTTTCCTTGCCAAAAAGCTAAATTTCCATTAAAAGTTGCACTTACACACTTCTGGCCAGTTTATTTATATCTCGTAATGCCACTACAGCCCTTTCAATAACCTTTAAACAGATCAGTTGCTAAGTCAGACCATGGCCTATAAGAGCTGAGAGCAGCAGAACCAGACAGAAACAAAGTGAACGGAGCAGACGCAAAGAACATGCTGACAGCAACAGGGAGGGGACATGCCTGTCTGTCTGCTCCCTCTCTTTTATGCACATGGCGTCCATTCGTATGAGAAATGTGATTACAAATGAGAGCGTGAGTGAGAGAGCGAAGTGCCACAGCTGGCATGGCATCTGGCTTGGCATATCGTTGCCCGGCCTCGCCTGCTGCCTGCACGCTCTAATGTGGCTGTCAACAAGCCCATTAAGAAGCCATTACTAAACGCTCTCTCTCTCTGCTCCGCCTTATAGCACAGGCCCGGGGGAATGCCAGCATCATGGAGGAGAGGGAGCAGAGAGGTGCAACGAGACACAGAGATGGAAGACAGCTTGAAGTTTGTTTTGGAGAATTATCAAGCAGATTTAATGATGAAAGTTTTGGGTCAGTGACTGTGCACGAGACGGGAAGTTACAGAGAGGACAGACTCCGAGCTGACTTTACACTTCAGCATCAAAACAGGAACGGGATGTTTTGCCTTGAAGCCTTGTAGGAACGGTTCTCAGGTGAAGTGTTACCCTCCTGATGAAAATCAGGGCTGGCTCTAAATAATTTACATTCACATTTTAAATGAGCCACTGAACACTTTCATAAGGTGTCAGAACAAAGTGATATGGTACATTTGTGAAGGTTTTACGGTTGAATCTTAATGTAATTTGATACCCTGATCCAATTTTACATTAGTATGTACTGTATAGTGAAAATATACAGCATCACAATTTTTGGCTATGGTGTAACTTCAAATCCATGTGGCGTCTATAATGACAGAAATCCTGTCATGCTGATTAATAACATTAAAAAAACAGTCTCGCTCATACAGACTTGATTACAAACCAGTTCATCCTAGAATTTAGATATATTTACAAATTACTTTGTTTACTTTTGTTGATAATGTCCCCAATAAATGAATTGTTGTGAAAATGTTAAATGATTCACCTTTATTTATTCAGGGAAGGTCAATTGGGAGCAAGCTCTCTTTTCCAATGACGCCCTCATTACAAAACACATGAAAAAAAAGAAACAATATTAAGGAGTCAAGGGGTTCCAGTGTCAATAGAGTAGCACGCATGTAAGTAACGTCACTGTAATGTAGAGTAGGTAAAAAGTGGCCTAAATAAGGTATATTTTACATTTCAAAGTTAAACAAGCTCTGTTGCGGTAAAAGAATGGTAATTTTCCTTTTAATTTTTTAATCACTTGAGAGATGTGAGTTTTAAAAGTCAACTAATCATCTATCCAGATGCCCAGATATTTATATTTGAATAGGAGTCCCATTTACTTTTGAAATACTAACATTCAATGGCAAAGATGATAATAATTTTGTGAATAAAATGTATTTTGTCTTTTTGGGATAAGTAATAATTTAGGTCAGTTTGAGCTTGGTCTATAATACAAAAATCAGACTGTAGGTATTTAAGAGCTAGATCAGCAGAGGGGGGTGACTGAATAGATGACTGTCTTGTCAGCATAAAGATGAATAGTACTATTTGCGATGCCAATAAAAAAATCATTCATATAAAGAGTAAATAAAATAGGGCCGAAAATGGACCCTTGAGGAACCCCTTTAGATATCCTTAAAACATTTGATCGATAACTATTGGCCCATACAGCTTGAAATCTGTCAGATTAATGGTTAAACCAATTAAGTCATTTCTTGTAAAACCAATGGTTTCAAGGCACTTTAAAAGTAATGAGTGGTCCACTGTGTCAAATGCCTTAAACAGGTCAATAAAAAGCGCAGTACAGACCAGCTTATGAATGAATCAATCACCAATGCTAATGCTTTTATTAACTCCTATAATCATTCACTGTAATGTAGGGACGTGTATGTAAATTCAGGATGCCATGACCCCAGTAAACATTTTTAACAGTGCACAGATGTTGATTAACAGCAATGGAGAACTGCTCTGTATCTCTTCCGTTGCTGACACTATCACTGCCTGCAGCCACACATGCTGTCTCTCGCAATGGGTCACCAGATTAAAACTGCTTGTGCTGCACATTCCCACTCAGTGACTCTGATTCACACACACTCTGTTCACACAATACAACTGAAATATCAGGCAGCAGAAACTGAAGTGTGTGAGGCTACTTGAGCTGAACCCAAACTTGGAGGACAATACTTAAACAAAAAGTTCAGGTGAGCAAATGTAGACACCAAACAAACCTAAAACTAATTAATATAGAGTATATGGCAGACTTTCTTTATTTGTACTTCTCTTCATGTTGTCAGGTCAGGAGGGGATGTGTCATGCACCGCTGCCAGTCTTGGAGTAGAGATGGGGAAACTTATCAAAGATGTTGCAGGAGGTGAACAGTGTCTTCAACGGCTAGAAGGGAAAAGAGTCAAAGCAGACAATGAAGAGGAATGGAGGAATTTGTTGAAGAAGGGGACAAAAGAGGGACAAAAAGGAAAAAAAAAAAAATTTCAGTGTCTTCATTAGGTAACGTATTTTAAAATCTAATAGTCGCCTAGTGTATCTCACATGCTGAATTTGCAATTGGATATGTACTGAACAACTACAGAAAACAGACATATAATAGGTGGTTTTCTGACTTCTATAAATGAAGACGAAATTGCACATCCATCGTTACGATTCAAAAATATACCTACCAAGACCATATGCAACTTCCTGCAGTGTGTTTGTGTGTATTAGAGAATTGCTCTTTTCATGAGTGACTGTGACAGGTTTCTCATAAGGCCCTGAGGCATCCTCACAGTTAGGGACCATGTAAAGCACAGCCCTCACACAACACACTCACTCATGAGAACACATTGAATTGGGTGATGGTGTAATAGAGGGAGCTTTCTGTCGCACAAGAGCACACCGGAGACGTAGTTGGTGCCACACACACACGTGTGTGTGTCTCTTTGTGTGTCTCCACCGGCTGCTGGAACTAAGCGAGGCTCTTAATCACGGTTATAATGGGCAACATTACCGGCAGCACCAGCAGGCTAATGATGAATGCCTGAGTCTCCATGCAAACCCTGACCTCCTTTTCTGCTGTTATGGTCAAAAAGCTCAAGCGCTCCTACCAAATAACACATACACGTACATGAAGTTTGCATCAACACAGGCACCTTCACCCAAAAAAAAAAAAAAAAAAGGAAAAAAAGAAAACATTGCAGAACCAAACAAATGGGTAAAAATTCTAGCACACAAACACACTTTCCAAAGTGTGTGTGTCTGTGTGTAGGAGAAATGACACAACCTGTTCTCCAATTCATCCTTTAAACTAATCATTTGGATTACCTAGAAAATAGTTTGATTTCCAGAAAAGAAAAGTACAAATGCGATACGCTTTGCAGTAGAATAAGGAAAAAATTAAGAAGTAAATAAGGGAGTGAAAGAGAGAGAGAGGTGAGGAGACAAAGAGAAGTGGAGATATGGAGTATTAAATGGAATGTAAATGAGAAGGAAGGAGCTACAGAAACAGAAATAAAAGAGAGAAAGAGATCAGGACATGAGAGAGACAGATGGTTAAAAAAAGAAGTGAGCGGAGGAGATTTTGCAACAGAGGGAGTGAGTAGTTATAAACGAGTGCAAAGTTTTGATGAAGGACAAACTAATGTCAGAGACTGGGGCGGTTCGGGCTTCCTGCTCCCAGGCTACCACATGTGATCCCGCCTGTCACTCACACTCCATCGCCATGACAATCATCATAATGCTGACGCCTGGAGGCGGGGACAAGCCTGTCCTTGTAACAAACAGAACCCCTCTGCTGTCTGATGCCAACAACTGCAGAGAAGATCTCTCTCTCTCTCTCACTCACTCATACAGACAAACACACAAAACACCACATGGCAATTCCGAACAAATAGAAATTCTTGCACACAAAAGTAAATCAAAGTTAAATTCGCTATAGTTTTCAGTTACGATGATGTGATGTGATGTGTTACTATCATGTTGTCAAAAACATTTATTGTGTAATATTCAGCATGTGGCTACCTGTGCATCGGGATTCATGTGTGCTTATACATGTAGTTTACATGTAATTGGTGTGTTCACATATCATATACTGTATGTGTATGTGAGAGAGAAGTAATAGAGAAAGAAGGATGGGACACACGCATGTGTGTGTGTGTGTGTTAGCCATTGGGTAGGGAGCAGGGACTTGTCAAGCTGAGGAAGAGATGGTAAACTAGATGGTGATGCCAGCCCTGTGTGACAGCTCCTTCACACACATACATACAAGCTGTAACCCCCCAAACCTACCCTAACCCCACACTCTAGAGCTGTGAAAACTGGGATGCAAAAAGAAAACGAGACTGGTGGAACCTCCCTTTGACTAAAGGCTGATTGTGTGTGTGGAAGAGGTGGTGTGCTGGTGGGGGGGGTTCAAAATGTCACATCAATTTCTGGCTGCGCTGTTTCTGAAAGAGGCTAACCCCACTGCCACTTAAACTTAGCAAAAGAGTGAACAGCATACCGGCAGACAGGACACATACATACAGTATACACATGCATATACACACACAGTACACTTCTGCACCTACGCAAGAATGCAGGCACAGAAGCACACAAACCTTTCATATTCGAATATCTTACGGAAACTTTCTTGATTCAGTTAAAAAGTATATGTTCATTCAGCGGACAAGAAGCAATCTGGCAATTTTAAAGCCAAGGGCATCTTAAGAGACAGAACACAATGCAAACAATTACTAAACAGGCTGTCATGCATTTGAAGACTTAATCACCACTCTCACACATACACACTGAGTTAAATGTTGTTTCCTGCAAATCTATCAAAGTCTGAAATTGTGTTTTGGTGGGATGCTCTAGTATGCCCCTGAGCCCAGAGCACGGAGCAGCCACTGGAGGTGAGGTTGCTGGTTAAAAACCCTCAGGGGTGACCTGGCCAGGGCCACAGACCACTTTAAGCACTCGTCTCCATTAACAGGCTCCCAGATATCAATATGTTCCCTGGGGACCAGGCGTGCTCTAACCAACCATTTACCCTCTGTCCTCCATTCCGCTCTCTCATCTCTCCCTTTCTGCCATAATGTTACTCAATGAAAAAAAGACAGCAGGGAGAAAAAATATGAGATTGATTTATTTGCTTCAGTGTTCTTTGGGATGGAGTCCCCTCTTTCCTCCCCCCCTTCTTTCTCACTCTTTCTCTGCAAACTGAAACCAATTAGCGAGCAGAGCACTTGTAGCAGGGAATGTAGGGCAAGCGTGGAGTAATAAAAAAGTATTGACTTTTCTTTGACTGTACGTGGCGTGAAAGGGGTGCCGCGGCCTTGTCCGACATGAAAGGAGCTCCATTAATTTCACTTATTTCACCCAGGCCCCTGTCAGGAGGCCCTAATGCATCTCAGGCGTACTTCTCACTTGCAGGCACTCAGACAGCGCAACCCAGCTCCAGCCTGGATACCAAATGAGTTTACATTACATATCAGAGTCAGAGAGAGAGGCAAGCGTAAGAGAAAGGAGTAATTTCTAATTCCCTGGTTGAGACACAAAGCGAAGCCTTTCATACGTAGCTAATTTTGCACCAGCCTCACCTCCTCATCCTTCTCCTGCTTCACTTTCTCTCTCTCTCTCTTGTTCTGCATCATGTAAAATCCACCGTTCCAGGAAAATGACCTACATAGGCAGACTTTACTGCAACATTCCTGCATGAGAAAAAGACAGTAAGATGGAAAAATATGTAAAAAAAAAACAGGCAAAATACAAGTTGGTGTAAACTTCAGCTTCAAAGGTGTGAAGGTCCTGGAGTAAAAACAATGCTCCTTATTTAAGAAACAAATAATCTTAGGTAATAGTAGATTACTACTCCTACAAAAACAGAGAATTAGTGCAAAAGGAAGAAAGCTAGCATTGCAGAATCTTATCTGGTTACTTTCATTTATTCCAACAGCACATCAGACCTGATGATGATATGCATCCATAAGCCCAGTAGTCACAAAATCTGTCAAACCATGTTGGAACACCTTATTTATACAACTTTACTGACTTTCAAAGAACACACAAATTTGTTTTTTTTGTCGCATTTTTTCCTCTAAACATGTATTTTGCTGTAATTTGTTCTCTTTAGAAACCAAACCCCACCTCTAAAATCCAATTTTTGTTATAAGTTTTAAGTGAATTTTGCTATGGTTTTAACACTGTTCTCTAGAGGCCTCATAAATTAAAACCTTGGCTTGCTCTTACATTTTTCTGACAATTCTCTGCAGCACTATGGCAATGAGTCTGTGTTTGTATATGCATGCAAGGCAAGCATGTGTACAGCAAAGATAGACGCTCCCAATCAGTGTTTGTGTGTGTGTGCGCATACGTGTGTTAGAAAAAGAGTGAAGAGTGAAAGGCTATCTGCAGACAGAAACTAATCAGTGAATACGAGATAAGAAAGCAGCCTTTATGGTGTATGGTAATCAACTCCCCCCCCCTCCGGCCTGCCACCGACATGCATAATCACCACGACTTATTCACATGATTGATGAAATATGCGTCTGTGAAATCCGAGCCTGCTTTTGTTATCATCCTGTTTTCCCTTCTTCCCCCCCGCCCCCTTTCCTTTTCTCTCAATCTTTTTTTGTTTTGCTCAACCCCTCTGTCTCTCTAAGTATCTCTCCTCTGCTCTGCAGTGGTCATAGATGTTTGAAACATGTACAAACCAAAAATTACACACACAGCATGGGGTGCCTCTTGAAAGTATGTGCAGGCACACACGCACACACGCTTTCCTCTTAAAAAGGTAGTAATACAATGTATGAAAAAAATGACATCATCTGCATATAAGCATTCATTCGTATGAGCCTGCCAAGACAGGTCAGGTTCAGCTTGACCTCAGAGTGTCTGTCAGGGTCAAGTGAAACAGAGAATGGGAACTTTGAACAGGTTCAAAAATATGCAGCTCAACATTATTGGAAGATTACATCTATGATAAAATAATTACTATTGTGATAATTTTCCAGAGTCTCAACCCAATCAGTGAGCCCATTGCACAGTAAAACTGGGATATTTTTTGACAGAATAAAGTTTTGAAAGGGTGAAAATGCTTTGGCCAAGATTTGTATGGCTAACGCACAAGGACAACTATGAGAGACACATCTTGAGAATAGGGCTGGGACTAGGACTGAGTTTGGTTTGGGAGCAGGCACTGGGGAAAGGTGGGGGCTGAGGAGGAGGGTAAGATTAAGACAGGGGTTGGGGCTGGTGAATTAAGGCCCCCAGCCTCAGGGTGCTATTACACATCTATAATGAGAAACGGAGAAGAGGGGGGCTTGTCTTTGCACCTCGGCAAGGCATACCTTAGATTAAATATGCACAATTCCCATGCAAAACGGGCGAGAAATGGCTTGGACCTGCGCTGCTGTCAAATCCCCCTGTGCCGGAGTTGTTTCAGCCAGGGTTAACAGGCTCATCAGTCAACACAGGCTGCTTAGCACAGGACATCAAGGCCATTTGCAGGTTTAAGTGTTTGTGATTGCTTCCCTTTCCAGATTGCGCCACCACCCAAACCGACCCCCCCACACATCCACATACGAGCAACGCTGGCTACTGAGCACATGAGCCAGTAATAAGACACGCACAGGCATGTATCAGTGAAATAAACACCAGTCTGCTTTCCAAGTGTACAAAACAAACTATACTAGACAGACAGACAGATGGACAGATAGACAGATGGTTGGAGAATATGTCAAATTTAAGAGGAGACAGGAAACATACGGGAATCAAGTATCTTTTACTTTCTATTCAAAAGTGTATATTTTACGTTTTTGACAGCAACACACACACGTATGTCTATGTCTGCTGTCTTCTTCATTCTCAGTGTCCATCTACGCCGTAGCTTCATCACTATTTATTTGCATTTCACAGCAAGGGTTGACTTCTATCACCAACACACTGCTGTGTGAAAGGGCTGTCATGTTTCTCAAGTATGTATCCGTGTGTGTATTGTGTACTCAGCTATTTGATAGTGCACACACACATCTGATATTTTGTGCAGAAAAGCGGTGGTGGGGGGCAGAAGAAAAGTTGAAACTAGGTATTGCAGATGAAGAGGAGAGAGAAAAAGAACAAGTGTGCAACTAAACAAGACAGCAAGGGAAAGAAAGAGTGATGGCCGGTGATAGAGATAGGCAGTGATTATACCACACTACATACAGTATGGTTCAGTGGAGCATATCTGCAGAGGGACTGGCGGTCCATTAAAAGCACAGACATCCTTATCCCGCTTGTCTGCCTGCCTTCTCTTACACCCATGTATACATGGAGAGGGAGCTATCTAAATAAACCTGAAAATCCCATTCTGACTCTGTCTCAGAATAACCACAATGACACTGCATTTTACCATAGTAGGTTCTTTTTTTCCCCTTTGTCTGCCTGAAACTAATCATAATTGACTGTGAGTGTTAGTGTATCACCTATGGAATTAATGTAAGTATGAAATATTTAAGAAATCATGTACTCTACTTGTTATATACCTTTAGATTGACATCTGCATGTAACATAGGGAACACATCATTTAAGTGCTATCTTTTAAATTGTTTTCTTTCACACTCTTAATTATGGTACATCCTAGCCATATTATTTTCTGCTGAACTGTTGTACTTGAGTGCTGCTAACCTTGTGCTGTAAGAACTGTAATATTTCTGTAAAGCACAGTTTATATGCTACATTTTTTTCAGACTTGGCCTTGAATAACAGTAGGCCTGAACGTTACATTCAGGCATGAAGAAACATATCTTAACCCACAAGTAAATCTTAAAGCTGTTGATATTTAACGAGAGATTGCTAACAGCATTTTATTTATTGGTTTTAAATGAGTCTGACACAAACAAAAAAATAGCCTGAAGTGACACAAGCTAATCTGGTCATGTCGGGACCAACAGGTTTGGACACAAATAATACATTTCAAATAATAAATAAATAATAAAGTTTAGTGACGTTATTTTTCTTATGTCACACCAAAATGTAACTGGTGATCATTTAATCTGGACGACCCATTTAAAATGATGCTGTGTGCACTCGGCCCACTCATTGCTCTGCATACAGGCTTTGCTGTGTTCCAAAATAATGGAAGCAAAGTGTTGGGTTAATTGATAAATCTGAGGTCCTGCATAGAAAGGAGTGTGGCAGAGGGAATGTTTTATGGCTGTGCAAATGAAGGGGCTGCAGAGTTTTACACATGCTGTAAAATGGTTATGGAGAATTAGTATTTGTTCGTGCTCACCACTGTAACCTAGACACTAATGCAGCAGAGCTACAGAGATGGATGGACAAGATAACATCGGAAATACATACACAGACAGACACACTTAAAAGGTTGACACATATGAGGTCACGCATTTGGTGTTGCAGCCCCAGCTAATTCCATTGTCCATACTTTTGACCTATTTCACTTTAGGTATTAATTGCTAATGAATACTGTTCCCATTAACAAGATCCCTCATACATCAGTTGTACGCATCATGGTGGTACATTACAGCTGAGACCATTAAGATTGAATCAGTGTGTGGGCATGTTGTCGACACACTTTTTCTGTACCTGTTGCCTGTAGCTTTGCACCCACAATACAAAAATGAAATACAATAAAGCTGAAATATAGTTGCTGGGAGGAAGCTATGGTGTGCGTTTCTGTGAGGGGAGTATGTGTTTGAGATGTGTATGACACTGGGCCAGCATCAAAGTGTGCATGTTTTTGAGCTATGGGCAATAGTATATATGCATTTATTTCTTGTGCAATTGTGATTGCATATATGGGCAAACGTGCTCTGTGTGTATCAATGTATGTTGGTTCTGATCAGACTCTAGTTTCAGAACGTTGTGACGGGTGTCAATCTAATGCGAGGTGAAGGAAAGGCTCGGAGCGCAGTCAGACACAGACGTGGCCACTCATTGTAGTGGTCTTGATTAGCACGTAGCATTCTAATTAGTTATCTTCTGTGGTTACAGGCAGTACCACTGGTGACACGAGTAATAACACAATCAAAAGATTAGCATGGACAGATTGGGCTTTCCCATATCTTCATTTTAATTTGCTTATTCTGGTGCACCTAGCTAGTGTAAAAACTTAAAAACCTTTTTTTATAAGATGGGGGATGTATATGAGTAAAGGGAAGGTCTGCAGAAGAGAATATGAGGGCTGCGAAGCTAATCTAAAGTTGGTAACCTGGTCAGCGCAAGGACACATAGGAGCTGGAGAAAGGGCAACCACTGCACGATCTTCTTTGGCCTAAGCTGGGGCAGTTACTTAAGTTACTGGAGAGGTAGACACCAGCATTTCAGTGATCATATGGATGTGTGCGTGTGTGTGTCCTGACAGGCAGTGTTACATTTGAAAGATTTTCTTACTGCAACATGGATGGCTAAGGTAAATAAAGGCCCAGGAGTCAGACTGGGGATGCTGTGTGCTGTACTGCCAGAAGCTGTGATGGTCAAGTTAGAGAGCTGCGGTCTGGAACTAGAAAAAAAAAATGGGGCTATGTTAATGATGAGGCTTCAGGCTGTGCAGGAGGATGAGGCAAGGCTTAAGGTGGTGATTACATGCAGGGCTAGGTAATGTGGCAGAGACTGGGTGAGAGGGATGTTGCTGGGGTTTGAAAATAATTAGGAGCATGGCTGGATAACATTGCTAGAAAATGTGGCTGGGGGGGGAGGGCTGGCTGGGCACGGCATGAAGATGATGAGTACCAGGGTTGAGCTGTCCACTCCATTGGCCCTCAGAGCTGTGACAAGAAGCTCTGCTGGCTGCTGCTGTAGCTAGGGGTGATGCCAACGATAGGACTAATGCACTAATTACAACAGAGCGAGAGGAGCAAGAGAGTAAACAGAGGTAGAGAGAGACGCAGAACAAATGAGCGTCAGACAGAGGTAAAAGCGGGGAAAAGTCTGACGTCTAATGAGCTCTGACTGACAGTAGTATGACAAGACTGGACTGAGAGCAGCCACCTCTATCTTCATCTTCTTCATCAACATTCTGTGCAACAGCAATGTTATTAAAGAGAAAGGGGAAGAAAAGTTGAGCCAAAATATATGAAGGAGTGTCTTAATATGCATGCGAGAGTGTCTGTTTAGGCATGGCAACCTTAATCATGGCGGGATAATTGACAATCTTCATTTTGCACAGATGCTTAAATACTAAGACCCTA
>KV751315.1:2669202-2681028 GCA_001698575.1 Mola mola
ACACACACACACACACACACACACACACACACACACACACACACACAGAGGCACATAGTGTTTTTTAAACTCCTGTAGTGTGAGCCTGGCATAAGTCTTTGGTGAACAGCCTTAAGTGACAGCAGCCTGAAATAAACAGCTCATATGCTTGTTTTCACATCTTCACTATCCTTTTTGAAACACAGTGCTTGTATTGGAAAAGTTGTATTAGTGTGGGTGTTCCACTTTATTGGATTCTAGATGTGGAAATGAGCCATAAGAGTCAGGATTCACCAGCTGTGCATCTTTTCGTGGCAGGAGTGTGACTCAGTTTAGTAGGCATACCCAAAGGCTAAATGTATTAATACTGTATAATGACAACATTCATAATGATGGTTGTGTTTGTAGTTTTAAACCTGCCTCTTATTGGACTGTAATCTATTATCTGAGATAAGCCGTAGGCTGGTTGAGTAAAAGCATTGCTGCTGTGGCTAAGACGGTGGACTGAACTTCCGGTTCCTCTGGTTGAGTAATGGCAAGGAGCAAAAACAAGAAGATCTTTGTCATAAATATTACATATACACAAAAATAAATACACAAAGAATCACACACAAAATACACTAAGTTGGAGGGGGGAATCTCACTTAAAAAAAAACAAACAAAAAAAAAACAACACACGAAAGACATTAAATTTTGTTTAAATATTTCTTTAAAAAAATGTCCATTGAGTTATTTATTGAGAAGGATTGAAGAAAGTTGGAGCAGAGAGAAAACTGGGTGGTCTTTTCTACTGTAGCCAAGGAAATTACTGTGCAAGACAGATCAAACAGAGGGTTAATGACAGCACTTCACACACACTCACACAACTGAGTAGATTAGCCTGTAAATGGTAATGAGGTTATAGTCAAGTGTTTTAGCAAAGACACTCACACATACACATGCACAATTCCTGCTTAAAACCAATGCAAGCCAGTCAAAGACAGTACAGACAATGTTTATCATGAACCCAGACTAAAAGCAGTCTTAAAATAATCTCCTGCTATACACCCTTTATTTTGCACAATAAGGGTATGCCCATTTGTTACTTAATGTTGCATTAATTTGCTTGTGACTGTGTTGAGTGCATACAATATGCACATGTCCACTCGTGTCTGTATTCCTTTGTGTATATGGCATAAAAAAAAATGACATAATTGAGGTAAAACCTTTTGTAGAATCACTTCAAGGGGTTCATGTGTGTCATTGTATATGGGAATGTTGTGTGTGTGTGTGCATTTTTGCAAGAGTTTGTGTCAGCTTATTGTTCTCACTATGTCCCACTATGGAGTCTTATGGATTCTTGTTGTTGTAGCTGATTCTGGGCTGCCTCCTCCTGGTGTGTTTGAGGGGGTCTGCAGATTCAACATCAGGTCAGGACAATGCACATGCTGCTCCTTAACTTCCCATGGCTTTCCGATCAGACCCTGGAATAATTGCAAACACCAACACACAAAGACACACACACAAGAATCAGATAATAATCACTTTATCTGGTTGTTTCAAGCCCCTACCCCCTCTTCCTACGATCCCTCTCCCACAGGTAATGATGGCTTTTTGCTAAAACCAAGACCAATCCACTTCATCTCTCCTCCTATGACACGGAGGCAGGGGAAGGCATAGAGAGAGAGAGAGAGTTAAGAAATTTCAATCAGGAGAGAGAGAGAAAATAGTAAAGGACAGAGAGAGAAGAGGAACTATGCAAAGTAAGCAAGCTGGTGACAAAACAGGAGAAAACACACACTCAGCTGTACATCCATGTCTGATTAACCTCTTGTGGTTTATTCAGGCTTCTCTTGCTTTTGCCATTAATAACCTTTATTCTCATTTTCTTCTAGAGTTTCATGAAATGGTTCAACAACAATACCCCGAGCTTCAAATATGGTTTCTGTGCAAAAAAAGCTACAAATTCTAAAACACGGATGCATTACACATAGGATTGGATATTGTTTGAACATTGATTCTGAGTCTGCTTTTCAATTCCGGTTGATGATACTAGTCAGTGAGACACAGTGAAGAAATAGCAGCAGTTTGCAGCTAGTCAGCAATGTTTTAAATGTTATTTCAGAAGCCAAGTTGTCACTAAATGAAGCTTCAGTTTATCCAGACCGAGGTAGGGTCTGCTGCTGAAAGTACAGAAAATATTCTTGAAACACATCTCCCGTTCCTAAACAGATTAAGAGCAGGAAAACACTGACATTGAGTCCGCACATATCACTCATAATCTGACAGAGAGATGGGAGAATATCCTCATTCTGAATGTCCATTTTGTCCACTGCTAACATTTTTTTTCTCATCTCGATAACAAAAGTATTAAAGGGATGAGGAGGTGCTGGCTGTTAGCTGAGCTGGGAGGATTTTCGGAGGAGGAGAGAAGCCGGAGCAACACCTCAAACATGGTGCACTCATTGTTACACTGTGCACCTGGCGGAGGTTTTGTCACATTCATTGCGCACTCTCCTCTGCACGAAATATATTTACATATATAATAATACATTACATTGAGTCTGACTAACGGGTGTGAGAGCGGACCCAAGAACAGCACAAACCTAGACCGGAGCAGTTCAGACCTTTATTGACAATGTTAAAGAGTCCAAACAGACAACAATCAGGAAGCCTGGTCGGCAAGCACAGTCCAAGTTCTGAATGGGGCAGGAGTCTCCGGAGAGGGGAGTCCAGGCAGGCTGCAGGTAGACAGGGAGCAGGCAGATGCAAAGTTCAAAGACAGAAGGCAGGTCAGGTTACCGGGGCAGAGACGAGGAGATGTGGTCAGGGACAGAAGGCAGGTCAGGTACCAGGAGATCCGTCCGGAACAGAGTGCTGGAGAGTAGTGCATGACGCAACGACAATCTGGCAGAGAGCGTGTGTGGAGGAGCTGGTTAAGAGGAGGCTGGGTGATAGAGCCGACTGGGGGGAACAGGTGAATCTAATGATCTTGATTAGGAGAGGTAGGCAGGCAGGTAGAGTGGGTTGGTAGAGGGGAAAACCAGGATTGGACTATGACACTGACTCAACATCTTTTTAATAAAATGAAGCCACACTTTTGAGCATCTAAGGTAATGACAGCATACAGCTCTAATCTTACCCAGACAAGTTGAGTGCAACATTTATTTAGGAGTCGAATGGCTTAACCAAAATTAGATTTTCTTTTGAACCTTGAAACCAGGGTTAATTTGGAACTTGGTTTAGATACCCAAACCGAATCACACACATGTTCTACTTGGCAGGACGGAAGACCTATACAATCCACACAATTTCTTGGCAGGGTCGATTAGGGTCACAGTCTCCCTTTTTTCCTGGATTTATGACTTAAAAATTAGCCAGAAAATATTATGATGTAGCAATGAAGTTGACCTTTTGGATATAAAATGTCATGATTTCATCATTGTTATCCTGTTAGACAATTGTCATAATAATTTGTGTATAAATTGTTCTGTTATTTCTAAAACATTGTTTAGTTTGAGCCACTTGACCTTAAACCACAAAAATCATTCACAAAAATACAACAGACAATCAAAAAATATAATGCCTCTGTCATGGCTATTGTAAGCATGGAGGCATGAAAAGAGAATTTCAGTGTAAATAACTGTCATCAATGAGTGAAACCAATCACATAGGACAAAAAGAAAAGATTAGCGTATAAAAGGCCAAGGTAGGGATGCATAATATCAGTGTTAAGCTAATAATGAAATTATAGTTGAGAAATAGAGCCAATAACACAAAGCAAATTGCATTGAAGCACAAGAGGAACAAGATGAGCATGCTGTTGTGGTGCCCATGACATCGAAGTGCTGCACCAGGGTAGAGTCACACATTGGAGACTGAGGAGTCCTCAGAGGACATGATCTGCTGTGGATGAAGTAAATACAACAGTTATTTGCAGTTCCACAAGAGTTTAGAAAGGAGGTAAAGTCTAACACAACACATCTTATTATAGAACTATGGATTTAAATCCATCTTTGTTGCAATAGCTTTTCTTACCCTCGGGTTCTCATAAACCACAGGCTATACGTTAATTTAAAGATTAAAAAAGGTGAAACTATCAGTTATCTTATCGGGCGTTATCAGTATCAATTGAAAAAGCATTAAGTAAAAGGTAACACATGATGAAAATGAAGAGGTACCTCATCCACTAAAGCAGTAGGTTGGTCTGACAAGGGCAAGTGTATTTAGGGCATGTGTAGCTCCATTTTGCTACCTAAACATTGCATAATCTGAGTGCAAAGTAGGACAAACAGTGCAAGGAAGCTGTACTTATCCCTTTTTTTCATCTGTGTGCTTGGGGTGTAACATAAAGAACATTTACACCAATCTGAAGCTGGGGTGGAGGTGGAACAGGAGGAGGGTTTCTGTTAAATCTTGTTTTGTGTTATACAGCGACCTGCAGTTCGTAGATAGGGTCAGAAAAATTATTCTGATTAACAGCATATGTAATACATCATTAGTGTTGAAAATATTAATTAAATTACCTGTAGGACTCTCCCAAAAGCAAAGGTGATGCGTGCTGAATGACAGAAACTTGTGCACATTTAGTTCCCACTGTCATGCCAAGTTTGCTGTGTCCCGTGACATTTGCTTCAGTGACATTACTGCAGTGCCAATGGAAATGTGCGTCTCAGGAAAATGACTGAAAGTAGCCTCTCTATGCCTCTCTATGCCTCTCAATATTTGTATTACTAAAAACAATATGTGAAGTTGTCTATGTATTTGCATCTTAATATTAGATGCGCCTGCCCACACCTCATGTCAAGACCAACACACCCTTGGGCGTACAGATGGGCACTACTAAGTATGTACTGACAAAACGTGTGCACTGGGTGTGAAAATGACAACTATGTTGGTCAGGGATGACAACTAGGGATGACACTTGTGCATCACACTGTCAAGCACAAGGTAGAGCCTTATGGTTGTTGAGTGTTTTTAGCCATTCTTAAGAGGATAGACATTCCATATACAGGCTATACAGACAATGCAACAAACAGGTTAAATTCACTGTTGATTGATGTTTTTTTTGTTTTTGTTCGAGAGATTTTTTAATAAAACTTGAATTATTGCCTTGAACTTGTATGCTTCCACACACTGATCAAGTTGCTGTCCATCCTTGCCTGTCCAGACTCAGACAATATACTAATAAGCACTGCATAGAGAACCTGGTAACAAGGTGCAACAATAATTACAGGGAGCTCAATAACTGTGGAACTGATGATCTTGTGGTGGACTACAATACTTGAAATATGAATATTGCATAGTATTGAAGCTCTAAATCCTAAGACATGTATGACAGAAGATGTTCACAATTAGCAGTTTCAAGGAAGGTATCCATCAATTAGTATTATTCAATATCTGAGCAAATGTAAAATACAGGCACAATCTCTGTGTTTGTACCTGAGTTATGGTGTTAAATAATAGCGAGAAAACTTTTTGGTTACAAATTAAGTAATGTTGACCTTTTGGATACAAAATGGCATGACTTCATCTCCGTTACCCTATTATATTTTTTCCTTTTACCTTGAATCAATCAGAGCCTAAGAGCATTCCTGAGATATGTTCAGTAGCACAGAACCAAGGTCAGGGGACACTGACCTTGACCTTTGACTTGTGACCACTAAAATCCACTCGCTTTATCTTTGACTCCAAGAGAACAGAGGCTGGGGCACATTTGAAGGAATTCCCTCAAGGTGTTCCTGAGATATAACTTTAATGTTAACGAATGTGATGAACTGACAAAGTGAAAATCTAATGCCTCCAGCTAGAGCTATTAATGATGCAGCTAAATTTTAGTTATCTAACTTTTTGTGGGACTAAATCCCATAAACAAACCTGGAAAAGCTGTCTGTCAATTTTTTTCCTTATATGTCTTCTTGACTTTGTGGTTGCTACACAGAAGTGACGGGTTTCTGATGTCTGCTAACATATCAAAGATGCAAAGACAAAGAAAAATTGCTTTTAGCCATAGGTTTTTATGTTATTCCCTGTCTAAATCTCCCCTTGCATCCCCTGAGGACCTCAAACAACCAGACAACTGGTTGGAGTGGTATGTGTCTCAAATCTAAATTGTATTTATTTAATAAGGTAAGCTTTGTCGTTTAATAAAGCAACATTAAAATAATTTCAAGGAAAGCTTGGAATATCAAAATTCTGCAATAAAAATTCCAGAAGCAGTTACAGTATCTGCCAAATATTTGAAAAGTTAAGCCCCTTTTACAGAGAGAATCTGCCTTTTTCCTGTACTGAAGGTTCACCAATTCTCATTCCTTGTCAGTTTTCACAGAACTGAGCACTGCAGCAATAAGACGCTTTAGTGTGGCTGTTAACACAACGAACCGGTATTGCAGAGTCATAAGAGGCTTGAAGTGTAGCACAGCAAAGTCAGTCTTTAGTGTGATGAATTAGTCACGTAGCAGGAAATGACTTCATCAAAACAAAGAAAACAGCAATATCGAGCGGGGCTGGAGCATCCATATATATGAACTAGGCAGTTGCCTGAGTGACACTGTCACAACAGCGGTGAAACGCAGGTCAAATGAGAGGCTCACTTATATTTAAACATAGGGAAAAGTTGAGGAATATGTAAATCACACACACCGTGCTTGTATTCGCCTCTCTGCCCCAGATCTCACTAGCCTAGAGTAGACTTGCCTACTGACATAAGTTTTTTACTGTCAAACACCCCCAAAAATGCTATGGAGCTATGGAGACAATGGAGGAACTTTCTTGGAAGGACTTTGGGGAAAACAAGGGCTATTTTTCAAAGACTCTGAATACTTGATTAAACGAAGCTTAAGTCAACATAGTCCACCCTGCCCCACCTAAAGGCACGGTTATACAATGTTCAAGAGACTGATGCATGTCGTTTTAGTGTTAATGGAGAAATCTGGGACAATCTGGATGTTGGAGATGGAGAAAGAAAAAGCTTCTTGGCGTTCTGTGATTCAGACAAATGGTCACGCATGTATTTATTGCTGCTGATGCTGCAGCGCAGCATACATGCCCTGTCTGAAATGGTCAGTTCAAATTTTGGATATTAGCTTTTCAAATCTAGATTAGCAGTGGGCAAGTGTCCAACCTGGAAGTTTGTACATTTCTGTTTTTTCTCTGTCCCTGTGATGTGATTTGCCTGGTAAATAGCATATTTAGAGACCAAAAAATGTGAAAAACTGTTATAGGTTGGAGTTTGTGTGCTGTTGCTGGTTTTTGCTCTACATACAGATCGGTGCTTGTATGTTGTTGCTGTTATGGTACAGTGCAAACACAGGTGGTTTGATGGCAAGTAAACTGGTTGTTGTGCTTGTGTGTCATCATAATGCTTCACCCATTACCCGGCCAGTCAACTTATGGCAGATGGCGAGGTGGGGAAAAGGCGCAGAAAAGCCAGTGTAAAAGAGGCTTTATTTAAAGATACTCAACAAATGCTAAAACTTTTTATGTGCCTGGAGACAAAGAATAATATACAACCTCTAAACACACTTTACTATGTAACTGTATCTTAACTGTACGTGCTCTTTTATAAAAGTAAGAAATAAACTTTGTGCTGTCCAGATTAACTTAAATGTTGTTGCTTTGTTTGAGGTGACCTTCAGTTGTTTGGAGTTTAAAATGAAGGGGGGGGGGTGAGAGGGAAGAGATAGACGGAGGACCCTGTCCTTGCTCCTATCACCACGGGATCGGTGGCCTGGCCTGACCACTTCCACAGCCAGTACATAAACCTTATCCATCACCACTAGATAGTTATCACACCAGGGAGGGACAGGGGTGTGGGGTGAGTGCAAAGAAAGCAGTAATGACACACACAAACATGCACGCAAAACACACAAACACAGAGAAGAATGACAAAACAGAGAAACACAGACATACACAGATTTAAAAAAAATTCACAAAAAATTAAGTGTTCTTATGATTGTAGCCATCAGGAGACTTTCATGAAACCATGAATGAAGTCACCCTAACAACAGCCAGCTATAGCTGTGTGTGTTGTGCAGCTACAAACAATGAGAAAGCCCATGACTCATTCTTGTGTACTTATGTTCTACATACTAGAAACAAAAAATGAAGGACTCATGTGCTTTTCCCTTTTTAAGATGTAAAATATCTCCATCAGAGACGCCAACTTACTCCTCCAATATTTGTTGCTTTCAGGCTCACTCAGTTCATGACTTTACTTTATCACTGTCTTTAATTTTTCAACAATTCAGTTCAATTCAATACAAGAAAAAAATTGTGAAAGATGGACTAGTATCCAACTGGTTGAACTTCTCCTGTGTCTAGAGTATCTGGAAGAAGAAATAAAGTTTATCTTTCAGAACCTGATGACCTGATCTATTGTACTGCTATCTAAGTACTCTCTAGCTGGGGATTGGATGCTATAAAAATGGGGTGAAATGTACTGATTGTTTGCTGATCTCTGCTTGTGACTGGGCATGCAGGTGTATGGGCGGGAACTTGATATTGCAGCTTCACTTCGTAATTTACTTCAAAATACCTGTCTCCAAATAATGTTAGTAAGATGGGAGCACTTGTACCATGGATATTTGAAGTTCATTTGTGTACAAATAAAGGAGGTGGTGACATGCCGTTCACCGCTATTTATGTCAATGTAACAGATTTGTTTGTATGTCATGTGGAAAACAAAATATTTCAGTTCCAAATTAAATTAAATGTACAAATAAATCCTTATTTGACAGCTTACATACCAGACTGGCCGGAAAAGCCACACCGAATCCATGAGGAAACACAAATGATATCTGTAAAGGATTTACATTCACACTGCAGTACAGAGACATGTGATAGTAATACACATAACCCATTTAAACATGGAGTAAGAGAGACATTAAGTGGCTCTGTTCAGTAGCCCCCAAGAGAGCTGTCTGCCATGTTTTAATGATGTCATTCTCCTTTAAAAGGAGTTTTAAAGGATCTCTGCTTTCATCAACATCCCCAATGGGATGAGGAGGCAGCCCAGGGAGGGGGATGTTTCTAATAGTTAGTATGAGACTTCTAAACCTAATGCTCTCTTTCACTTTTGGGCATGCTCTATTGCTTTCTATTGATTGCTTTAATTACATTCTATAACTATGGTCTCTTGTAAATTGTTCTTTATATTGCACTCTCTCTTTCTCCATCGGTGTTTGTCCATCATGTACTCACCTGCTTTTGCTTGTTTGCAATAGGAGGTAGTAGAGGCCTGGAGAAAGAGCAGATTCTCGTAGTTTCGACCAATGGCGCTCCAAGACTTCCAGAGAAACTGGGGGCTGGTGGCTCAGGTCTACCCAGGAGACAAGCCCTGCCTCTATGAGTAAGCCTGGTGGGGGCCTGGTATTTGACCTGCCTTAGCAGTTGCTCCATCTCATGGGGGGCTGGCCTGAATGGAGAGTTGAAGACCCCTGGGCACTTATGAAAGAGAGAGAAGGAGGGAGAAATCTTAACCTTGCACTACAAAGAAAGTGTGATGGAAACAGTATCAGTATCAATCAGTAGCAAAGTAGTTCGATGCACATCTGCATTTCTGACTACTGCTACAGTATGAAAAATTGACTCTTTTATAAAACAGTGAAGTGAAACTGAAGATAACAGAAAAAAACACTGTAATGAGGTATTCATTCCATATTTAAGGGACAGTGTTGAGGAGATGACAGGATCAAACCAAGGCTGGATTATTACCTCCACCAAGGAGGTTATGTTTTACTATATGTGAGTATGTTTGTAAGCAGTTTAAAAAACTACCTGATGGACTTTCATGGAAGTTTTACCAGATGTGGGTATTGGCCCAGATTACATCCAAATAAACTGGAGGTGATCCGGATCAGGATCTGGATCCATGACATTAGCATTAGCAGACTGGGCACTTTGATGTTTCAGCTTATATCTTCACTAAAGTTGTTCAAAGTTCAAGAGAAAAGAACACCCCCATCATCCTTTCCAAATGGGCAAATAATGATAAGATTTATTATAATCAAATCCAAAATATTTCCGTTAAGGGAATTTCATGTTTTTTATTTTTTTCATTTTGGAACTACTGCATAAATCAACACAAAACCAAATTCAAGATGTATCTTTTGAGGATTATGTAATTTCAATTAAAAAAAAACCGTCTGGAACCATTTTTTGAAGAGTGACTAACATTTTGAGGGATTTTTCAGCCTTGGCTGAGGTTTGAGATCTCATATTTTGAGCGACAGCTTAAATTTACACTATCAAGTAAGTAAGTGATAAAGGTAATTTAGAACATCAGTGCTGTTTTGAACTTTTTCATACAATTTTACCCAAGGTTTGGTGTTTTACTGTCCATTATCCATATGAATTTAAACTTTCTGTATCATTTCAGATAACAGATGTTGATTTTCATTACCTCAAATGCATACATGGTGACTGCTGGCCAAGCAAAGGCTTTTTGCCCAGTTAAATATTTGCCTGAAACCGTCTAGGGTATGCAGTTGAGAGACAGATGACAAAAAGACTACAGGGACAACCTAGCTGTATTCGTCTCGAATGCTGCGTTGTACATGATCTAAATGTTAGTGTTTATGAGAATAACACAGGCATGAAAACACACACATACACAAGTACAAAATTTTGCCTTCCCTGTTCTGAAGTGGGATAGAGATTTGCCACAGACGGCGGTAGTAATAATTATTTAAATCACACTGATCCTTTTCCTGTGTGTTAATTACCAGACCAAAGCTCTGAGTTGGAGGACTCAGTATCTACTCTATATGCTAATAACACCGCTTGCTATTTAGGCCACTCTAAAAGACTGGAACAATGAAGAGGGAGGAAAGAGAAAGGGCATAAGTGAGAAATTGCTCCAACCATATCAACCCAAACTTTGCTCTTTTTTAAAATGACATATTAACAGACTTGTTAATTAGTAGATGTTTCATTATTAGTGTATCAGTACTTTTGATTAAAATATCAAGTGTTGGTTCAGTTTTGTTAAGGCACCACAAAGCTAAGAGTAGTTCTAATGCATTTATTTTGTTGGTTTAAAATGGGTCAGACCTCTAAAGACTGGAGCAATATTCACGAGAGCAAAGGCACACTTACATCAGAATACAATTTTAATATGATTAAGCCAGAGCCACAACTGCTTTAGATTAATAGATATTTCTTTCCAATAATTCCTTCCACAACTACCTGCCGATGTGTAAAGTCCTTCCCTAAATCCCTGCAGTTGATCTATATATATATATACACACCTCTTTACATATGTGCATTACTCTGTATTTAACCACAATTTGCAAGTCTGGGTGAACAACATTTTTTGTGTATCAATACATGTTCTCAGTGAATCTAAGATCATTATTTGGGTTATTAAGTAGAAATAAAATGTAAATGTTAGGTGGTATGATTTTCTATAAGTTTATATCATTTTATATTCATATTGGGATGTGCGTGTAGGTTAAAATATTTTATGCATAATGCTGCTCAGCAACATGTAGGAAGTGTGTGGTACCAATCTAAAAAAAAAAAACCTTATCTAGATATTTTGCGTCTTTAATAACATGTTTGATATGTATCAGTTTCATAGTCTATACTCATGAGTGATGAGTATAACAAACTCAAACGTCATTCAAAAGAGAAGAAACAGAAGAAATCCTTACCATTTCACACAGAGAGACACGCACAAGCCTAAAAGTACTAACCTAGCTATAGGAAGAACACTGATGTTGACCCCAGGAACACAACATCTTTGTCTCTGTCACAGGGACTTGGGGCCTTTTGGTAAGCTGTGAGTATGTGTGCGTATGTGTGTATGTGGGCTGGGGTTCGAGAACTGAGGAAGGATGAACTGTGTGGGAGAGCCATCTATTCACT
>KV751315.1:2681061-2691773 GCA_001698575.1 Mola mola
CATATGCAGAGAAAGAGAGAGCGATAGAGAGAGCAAGATGGACAGAAGGTACAGAAATGCACACAAATTCTATCTCTTGCTTGCTTGTTCCATGTCCATACAGTTGATTTGTAGGGTCAAACATCATCCGTCTAAATATTTCCTGTACGGCACTACTGTTCACACCACCTTCATAATAAAACATTCAAAAGTTTGTAGGTGAGCAGCTGAACATGGGAGATCTGCAGGAAGCAGGTAGTAAACGGATGATGACGAAGGTGGTCACAGAGGCATGAAAGAGAGCAAGACAGAAGTAGTGGTGCTGAATCAACAGTGACCAGTGTGCTTTGTCTTCATTATAATAATAAAATAATAAAATCTATCAAAAAAATATATTTTGTGTCTATTATTTTATGATATTCCAGTATTCCATGTAGCTGTAAAATGCAACTTTCTCTTAATTTTACATTGCAAACTTAGGACCAAAAAAACCCCCTCCAAAACATAAGATCCTTCATTTCCATCATGGACAATGAAAGGAGAGCTGCACTTAATGTGTACCTTGTACATCTTTGTCTAAAAAGGAAATGACAACGATGAAAAAAAAATGCACATATGGGTTCATCCGGTTCTGTAAGAGTGCAGTATGCATGAAGAATTTGCTTGATGATGCATGCCATATATCAGCTATTTTTTATTCGCATATCGGTCGGTTTCAGGCTCTGGTAGTAAAACTCCAGGTACAGTTGCATTAAAATATTCATGTAATTGTTGATGACAGCCTTAGTCTTATTAAATAAGGTGTTTTAGGGGCTACATAACATTTGGTAGGAAATTCTGTGACAGAGGATGGCAGCTAGTTAATTTCCAACCTCAGACTTAGCTGAATTAATCTCTTAGCATTGTCCATTTAGCTTTGTACTGAGAAGGTAGTGTAACCGATGAGCTTGGTAGAACTTGGCTGTCTGCTCCTCCACCATCTGCAGACAGTCTCTTTCTCTCTTCTGGAGTACTGCAAGTTCATCCAGCTCCCTCCTACAGGGTACAACAGGCACAAATATTTTTGTAACTCCAAGCTCTAATTTAATCAAATTATATGAAAGGTCTTAGATAGGGATTGTGTTTAAATAATAAATATTATAAATTAAAGTAAGATAAAAAAATTAAGATTATTAATCACCATACACATGTGAGATGGAATTTAAGGGCTTCAAATGTAGTCAAATCAGGCCAAATCATACAGAAGCAATAGTTCATCATAGTCATACACCCAGGTGTGTTTGCTCAATGACAATACTCAACTGATTACTGCTCCTTTAAGACTTTTTAAGATATACAATTGTGCACAATATTCACTAGTGCACATTAGTGGCTGTGTCTTATACCATAAAAGCTGACTGTTCCCTGAAGTGTCCTTTGGATGGATTTAAAAAAAAAAAAAAGTTAACTGTAAGAGGAACTAGGACAGAAATGGAGAAACAGAGGAGCTGTGGGTGAAAAACAAGAGAATGAGAGTGCTTGGACAGAAAAAAGCAAAGTGAGAGCACAAGAGCCTATCAGTGGGAGGATGATGGATATATTTCATCACTGTAGCCAGGAGAGGTCTGTCTGTGACATCTGTTACACGGAGCTGGCTAAATGGGATGCATTAAAAGCCCATACCCACCAATTTCATTCCGCAATCACACAGACTTATTGTTACAAGGGGGTAATAACTTAAAAAGGGAATTGAAAACTATTACTAAAAACACACTTGTCAGGGTAATGTGACAGTATACACACATACACATTTTCCTAACCTTTTTGTTTCTGTGTCTTTCTTTACCCAGCTTCTGTTTTCAATAACAAGCCTCCGCACAGGAATCAGAATATTCATAGTGTGTCTGTAATGTGAGGTTAACACATTTTGCGGCTACTGACATTTAAAGGAAATCACAACACCGCCTGCGTTGCCTTTGCATTCTCATTCCGTCCACAGCACCAGATTAAATTACAAAATAAATGAAATATGCAGAGCGTTGCATGTGAATGTGTGGGTGAGAGTGTGTGTTTATGTGTGTGTAGTGTGAATGAGAGCAGTTTTAAATGTGTCGGTTTGTGTTTATGTAACATTAAGCACAGGAATTTAAGACTGCTTGAATGGATGTGTGGTTGTCTGTTAGCAGATTTTTGTGTGTGTGTGTGTGTGTCTTGAGTGTGCACATGTGGGGGGGGGCAGGAAGAGGTTGCTTGGCCCCTATTTCTCCACCTGGCAAACAGGGAAATTACTTATTAATGCATAATATACAGTTTTAGTTTGTTGTGACACAGTCTGGTCTATAAACCGGTTGGTGCATGTGTGTATACTTCTGTTCATCCATACAGTAATGCCGCCTTAAAAATTGACTGGCAATGTTTTTAGGGGTTAGGACCTGTTATCGTAAGTCTCTGTTTGAACTGCAAGCATTTAAGACTGACTGTATTAGTGCGTTTGTGTATCAGTGTTCATAGTATGTATTTACTTTGCTTGTACGTGTGTCTATATATGTGTGGGGGTATTTGTGAGTGTGTGTCTGTCAGGCTGAATGGGTGACCTTTGGTTCCCTGCCCCCAGCCCCAATGTTATTAATTGCTGTGTAGTGGACAAAAGCCAAACAGATTTGTAACGGCTGAAGGCACCTCGATCTGTGTCGACCCAACAAGCCACCACAGCATACAACCCTCATTAGCACGCAGCACGTGCCCTGTGTGTAAGGGACAAGGGAAGGAAGGAAGAAAGAAAGGAAGACTCATTTTGTTTACTATAGATTTCTGTTTATGAAGAAAAACTTAGAAAAGGACAATAAAAGAAAACTTTAGTTAATTTTCATTGATTTTACTTACCACCCGTTATGTATTGATGATAAAAAATATACTTATTGACTACTGTTTCAGTGCTAATAAAGTCATGATTGTATGTTACTTGGAAATTGTTAATAAAGCGTGATGATGTGTAGTGTAAAATTATTGACAACACCACAATCATTCATTATTGTTTACTAGCTACTTCTGTACTGTTTGAGCTCATTACCCATGTCAATGGCAATCTGTGCTTCCTCTCCACATAACAGCTTTTGAGTTTTACATTTATCTAAAGCTGAGAGTTAAGCATTTGTTGTTGGAGAAATGGGAACTTCCCATATGTATACACATATATATATATACCCATTAAAACTGCATTTGGAAGCAGCCACATCAAAGTAAGAATGAACAGTGGGGTGAATATAAAGTTAACAAAATTGTTTCATTCTTTCATTGTGAATATGGGTACTGGTATAAAATCATCGTAAACTAATCCTTCAATGAACTCTGTTGACAGAAATATTCCAAACTTATATAATTGGACAACAGCATGACTGCTGTAATTCTCATGTCAGTACATTACATACAGATCCACTGTGCTAGAAAATTGTGAAATAGAAGGACATTAGCATAAATGCACATTATAGCATTATTTGCCATTCGCTATTCTCCTTTATAATGAATACTGGATGCTTATAATGTATTTAGCATGTTTTGCAATGCAGTGGCTGACAGACTACAGATGACTTTGAATGACTGCTGAACTGTTGGACAAAATAATTAAGCACACTTGAACTATCAAATAATTGAAGGTCAAAATGACATCTTCAACCTGGAGTGTTAACTTATTTAACTGGTTAATATATTACAGCCAAATTTCTCACTTCTTCCTCAATTATTTACTCCCTGGTTCACAGCGGGGCATCAAGGGCTGATGGGATATCGGAGTGTGAGGCATTGTAAAAAGGCAGGCCATACCTGCAGTTGTTAAGGCCAGCACTGGAGCAGTTAATTGGCCAAGTTCGAAATATTTAATGGTGGCTTGACCTGATTTCCTGTTGTAATTGCTCAAATTAAATGATTTAAAAGACGGCAAGGAAGAGGTAGCGAGACCTTAAATGTACACAGTGACCGAATCAGTGTATTGTTAGACCCTCATTACAAAGAAATTCCATTTAAAGGAAAACTTCTTCAACCTAAGCTTTTTTCCCAGTCTTATATGCTCTAAAAGTTAACAAAATATATATATTTTTTTTATCTAACACCAGTACGGACATTGGTTGCTACGAGGAGGCTACCCAATGCAATGGTGTTGGGCAAATCAAAACGTCAGAATTAAATAATTATTTTGCACCACTAACTATGATCGAAATGTTACTGCAAGTCCCTGGTAATGTGGAATAGATACCTACAGTCAAACAGCTGTGTGTTTTTGACTCAATAACTGTAAAGACAGTACAAAATTATGTTTGTACAGACTATGTTTTCTATGTTCATTGTTTATGTACAGTATGACTATGTTCTAGCTGATGGTGCACCCCAGACATGACCAGTCAATTCCAGAAGGGGCAGTATTTTCTGAAGTTTTCTAGTGTTTCCAACTAACAAATTTGTGTCAATTTAACTCAAAGTAATCTGATTATTTATCACATTATTTATCACATTACCACAGCACGGAATAAATACGCTGAATAAACCTACACAAATTTGCTAATCTTTTCTGAACATTGGAAACCTTAAGAAAACAGCATCTTTCTGGAATTGATTTTCCGTGCCTTGGGTGCGCTGTCAAACAACAGTAGAGAAAGATAGGCAAAACACACTGTACAAACATTCCTTTTACACAGTGTCTTTGCAGTTATTGGGTGAAAAAAAACCAGGTGTTCCAGTGTAGGTATCTATTCCATGTTACCAGGTAGTTGAAATAGCATTTCTAGGATAGTTAGTTGAAAAAAAGCAATTTATTTTCTATGTTTTGAATTGACCAATGCCATTGCATTAGCCTTGTTGAACTAAACGGTCCTAGTGACGAAACTCCGTACTGGAGTCACTTTTAAACTAGATCCATTTAGTGAATTTTTAGAGCCTAAAATACCAGGAAGATGGGCTTAGGTTGAAAAATATTGGAGTTGTCCATTAAGTTGAATTAACCAACTCACTAAAGTAGAAAAAGGTTAAAGGCAAGCAATGATTCTAATATTTAAATAAGCAAACGACAAAAGAGAAAAACTTTTAAACTTCAGACATTTTGCATACTTTTCTCCAGTGTTGTACTCTCTAAAGTTAAACCCTGAAAAGGAAGTGAAGGAATAAGATCCAGATTATGTTTCAATACACACACTCTCTTTGACACACACACACACACACACACACACATACAATATACAAATCCAATCAGACTGAAGGAGTGAACTTGTTTCAACCCAAACTGGATCAGAAAGAATGAGCAGCAAAAGAAAGACTGATGCACAGAAGCAGAGAGTAGGGCAGGCGTTCAGGCAGGCCCACATTGTCTCCACCATACCAACTCTCCTTTCATGAATGTCCTTGAGAGGGGCAGAAGAGAGGGAGGAATGAAGAAGTCAGGGGTAGAGACAGAAAAAAAAGAAAGCGACAGCATAGCACCAGAAGAGAAGAATGAAAAAGACACTAGTGCTGTTCAGCCTAGCAACACCAAGTCCATAAATTCCTTCGTGTTCTCTTGAGGACAAGTTAAAAGATTTTGCTGTATCGTTGCAACATCACAGTAAGAGTTATTTATCTGATTATGGCAGTAATAATTGCCCAGCTGTTTATTGCAGATAGAGAAATAACTCAGGCAGTCAACAGGCCATGTTGGTGGCGGCGGCGGCAATGACACCAGCACATTTAGTAAATATGCAAAGCGGGCTTGCTCTGCTTTCTTAATTGCCCCCATCGTCCCAATGCATGCCCTTATTAAAGCCCCGGAACTTTAAGTGTCTCCCTGACAAAGTGATAAATTGTTGGTGTATCAAGTAAAACTGTGGCAGAGCGGGGACTGCGCTGGGGTCTTGACTTCATTAGGCTATGCAGAAGGAGAGGAAGGATGAATAAGGATGGACACTGAAACACAGTGAACTGGTGGCAGAGAGAGAGGTAGAGAAAGACATAGAGCAAAATAGATTGAAAAAGAGAAAGAGAGATGATTGAGGGTATGGGATAGAAGAAGGTTAGTGTAAGTAGTGTGTATTAGCCGGATGCTGTAGCTAATGAAATGACACAGATGGTTTCATGCCGGGGAGATCTGTCATGAGCTGGAAAGAGAAGCTGATATAAAGACAAGAGAGTGGTTTGGCAGTCTATGTATTACTCCTATATCATTACCATGCGGAGCCGATCAGCCTGCACTAAATGGGGACCATTAGTCCAACTTTTAATAATTTATGCAGCAGGTCGGACAGACAGACAGACGTACAAGAGGGAGGGAGCAGGTGGATTAAAAGCAGACCTTTGCGGGGTGAGCGATCAGGCGACGCGTGATCTGAGGACTCAGTGGCTAACACCAACAGGATATTTTAAATAAATGCTGGCACAGCGTTAATTGATCGTGACCCCAACAGCACTAAGTAAACATGTGATTAACACCCCAAACCTTTGTGGAGGAGGGGCTGTGTGTACACATGCAGCCTGGGGAAGCCTGGGAAGCCTGGGGAAGCCTGGGGAAGTCACATATTTGATGACACTTTAGTGACACTAAACCAGCGACATGGTACTACATCTAATGCTCCTTAAATATAATGTATGTATATACTGTATATTTTTACGATTTTTAATTCAACATTTCTCTTAACTAGTCCAACTCTACATGTATGTAAACTGATCTTATCTACCTTGAGATCGTTTGAGACAAACATGAATTGCTAAACCAAGTAGTTTTTATATTATCAGTATGAAAAGTCTTATAGCTTTGAGCATAATTAAATCTAAAAAGAAATGACTTCTGTTAATGGTCAGTCTTTGTGTTTAAGTCAAGTTTGAGAAATATCAGCAGTATATGCATTATAGCGTTAAAATGGTGTCCTGTTTGGGGCAATGCATGATGGAAAAGATAAACTATTATAACCACAATTGTAGCACTTACTACATCGGAACACTGACAAAGTTGTGTGTGTTACTAAAGAGGCAACATCTCTTCATAGACTCTAACAGCCTTTAGCAGTTAGTGTGGAGAAAAGGTGGAGCACTTGTGGGGAAGTCAGTGATCCAAGGAGCACTTTAACAAATTTACATTTAATTTTAGCAGAGGCCTAAAGATATTTTCCAGTAAAATACATTAGGAACATTAAAAATGTGACTATTAGCTAAAAGTGATGTTTTTTTTTTTTGTCAAAATATAAAAGATGGTGTATCTCTAGCAGCAAGCCCTGGAGCGCAGGATGTTTTATTAATGCATGAGCTGCAGTTCAAATCAGAGGCTAATTTTTAATTTCTTCACATCGTTCATTTCTCTTTCTTTGCCTAAAGCACTTTTAAGATCTTTCTCTCTCTCTTTCCTCTCTTGTCACTCCATCTTTTCCTTTCCTCTCCCCCTGCCCTTGCTCTCTTCTTCTGAGGTAACGACTACTCAAGCACACTTCTCACTGAAACCTTTGTCTCTAACGCACACACTTTAAAGCTACTGATACGCCCTTTTAACCAACAGCTTTTATACCGATCAAATCAATTGATCTTGACAGATGTGTACCGTGCTACCAGCTGACTCCTGTTGTAGTCCTGCAGTGGTCGCTGGGGCAAAAATATGTTTTACCAACACACATAAGTGGTAAAATGCGGGGAAGCCACAGCTAGACAGAGAACGGGTGAGACGGATGGAGAGATAGGAAAAGAGAGGAGTTGTGAAGCATTGTCCCTCCCTTTCCAACTTGTACAACACCTTTGGAAAAAGCTACACAGTGTCTTAGTCTATATGGTTAAAACAGCCATATCATTGTGCAGTATTTCAATAATGTCTCAGTATGATCAACTTCACTGCATGAATAAAAAATAATAGCAATAACAATAACAAAATTAGGTAACTCTCCATCTGGGTCTTTTACCTGATAAATTCATTTTTCCTTGATATTCCTTCCAGGTAGCGCTTTCGCACATAGAAATTATGAATATACTTCCTCACGAAGAATCCTCTCCATAACCGCTGGATCTGTGAGAGATTAAAACATGATACAAGTCATGTCCAGAAATGTTTCACAAGAGAACGTGTAGAAACTGTAACATATAACTGTTAACAGATTATTAAAATAAGTAATAATTTGACTCAGAGTTGATTATTTCAATGACAATTCACTAATTACGGCATGTCTTGATGGTCCAACTGCTTCATTTAGTTTTTTGTTTATGTGTTCATTTTTTAGATTTCTTTTACTTTTTTGCACAACACACATAAAAGGCGCTATTATGTGTCTTATCACTGTAACTGTTGCTGAAAAAAAATTGTCTTGTCAGTGCTTCATCATATTACTTCAAGATTTTGGAGGACACATTTAAAACTTGATAATAATAATAGATGCTGATATCAACATACGTATATGGATGAACACTTAAAAACCATGTATGAGCATTCATGCAGTCATATCCCCGTAGTAATGGAGGGAAGATCCACGGGGGATAGACAGCTGTCACAGCTCCATACTTTTAACAGTATTGGTGCACAATGATTGCAAAGGCTGCAGATTTCCTAGTGCGCACACATACACACCCACACCAGTGGACCATTTTAAAGCAAGGGGGCGGATGTCCTTCAGACTAATTAGGAGATTAAAACAATGGCAGGTAAAAGAATAATCACACAATGAGAAGGGGGAAGACGAAAGGAGAAGTGGAGGATGGGGAAAAACAACAAAGAGCAAAATGAGAATTAGCATTGATCTGCCAGTCAATAGATAATTTTAAATAAAGTAATTGCCGCCTCCCCAGTTCTTGCTGACCTTTGTTGACTAGTGAAATCGATGCTGTTGAATTTAATACGAATCCGAGGTGCGGCATGTAAACACCGGTTTCTATTACAGCTCTAATACATTATCCACTGTTAGCTACCATGCTGTGATACAGACAACAGGAAGGGAGAGGAAAAAGAAAAACGTAAGTGACACTAGGCGATCCTCAGATAATATTTTCTCTTCTTGTGTTTCTTTTTCCTTTTTGCTCTCTCTCTATATTTACACATTAAACAATTGTTTGGTAAAAAATTTACTGAGTTCAGATATTCTTAAATTATTCATTAGGGCACAGGGTTTCTCTCACTCTTAAAAGTTGATTTCAGTTTCAGACACACAGCTGATGTAATTGTTGCTGTTAAAATGCATCACAAGAGCCTCTCAAGGGCGGTGGCAATAGTGACTGCAGTCGTACTACTACCTTCATGTTCTGTTGCTCTTTTGTGTTGGGAGAAAACTGTGATAGAGAAGACGCAACCACTCAGCCACTTTTCTTTCCTAGTCACATAGAGAATCACATTTTATATTAAAATCGGGACTGTTTACTCAAAGAAACGTGTGAGGCTTCCGCTCTCCCCCACATGGTGCTATCAGCCCAACCTTTCATCCTGTGACCTAGAACCACCGGGTCAAACATTATCCCTGGATCGATGTCTCTCCTATTATGTGACATTTATTGAAACAGTTTGGTGGTCAGCTTTATTTGTTTGGATTTCTATTAAGGTGTCAAACTCGAATCCTTCAATTTCCAGCCTTTTGCACCAATATGATTATATGGCAGCCTTCTCGGTCTTGCTGGACGGCCACACAGCCGCCTTTTGAAACACAAGTAAATTTTATTTTTGTTGGCCTTTAAGTCCTTTTAATGGTTTTGGCAGAATGAGAGCTAAAAGAGTAGGCTGTATTGAATTAGTATTAGTATCTGGTTTCTGTGCAATATCCTTGTGTAAATGTGCCAAAGCATCAAACGCAAGCATGGTGTTACGATTTATGGGTTGAATTAAGATAAAGAACAGAGCATTCTTTTACACATAGGGATTCTTACTATGTTTAAATTTATGTATTAAAGGTCGAAAAAGTTGTCGTTGTAAATGAACCACCTGACATGTATGGTCTTGTCGCAAATTAGAATTAGATTTTTTTTCTTTTGTGTATTATAGCTAATTGTAATAGGCCTAAAAATCAATGCCACAAAAACAGAGGTAAGGCTAATGTTGCTAAGGTGAGTAGATTTGTCAATACAGTGCATCAAGGCTGCTTATTCAATGGGCCTCCCATTTCACAGCACACAGACAAAAAGAGTGTCCCCCGCCACGACACTCCATTTACTAAAACAAGACACTGTGATGATATTTACCTTGACTGCCATCTCCACGTAGAAATTCATCTTCATGATAAGATATGCTGCCTGTGAACACAAAAGGAAAAGATGGCGTTACATCTTGTCTCAGAGCCCTCGATCTGTCCACAGCAGGCGTCAAAGATAAAGAGCTCTTTATACATAATACATTGCACAGAGGCAGCACATAAGATAGAGCCACTGTAGAGAGGAGGGAGCAGACAAGGAAAGAGGGCAAGCAAGAGAGACGAGAGGAATGAGAGAAGAAGTCTGGGGGATGGAGAGGGACAGAGAGACAGTAGTTAACAGGACTTTGTATCAAGGGGAGGACAGCGCTCACTTAATACGACGACGCAGACAAGGGCCAAGAAAATCTATGGTAGTCAAGTGGCAAGCTAATGGAGATGTATGACGGCCAAACGCTCTCCTCTGGATTTCATAATCAATGACAGCGTTGCCACAAGTGACAAACAAAAGGCCAGAGAATATTCAGCAGGGCCCGTGACATGACGGCCAACCACTGGGGGGGCACGTTTCAGGAGCACAGCTGAAGAGCTGGACATAAAGTGGATTAATATCTCAACAAGTCTTTTTTTTTTTTTTTTTTTTGGTTTTATTTC
>KV751315.1:2692590-2705466 GCA_001698575.1 Mola mola
GAATTCCTTATCATATAGCATCATATTTCCTAAGTGCTAATTTCCCAATGTGTAATGAGTGAATTATATCTCTTAAGGTCAGACGCAGGGACTTAGGAATATGGCAATTGAATTCTAATGCATACTATCATAACATAATCGATATATCTATAGCCATTCCAGGCGCTGGCTTACCTTCACCATTTGTCTGAAACGTGCCCTTGCTCTGAAGCCTCGCCATATCTTCTGTATAATGACTGCCTTCTTGCGCAGATGACTGTTAAAAAAGTCATTTTGTGAGAGGATTGGATGTATATTCATATTTTTAAAGCAGATGAAATGTGAAATTGTGTTTTTCTTTGTTTATGCTTATAAATGATCTGAGTACAAAAAACCCCACATAAATCCTATGTAGTACAAAGCAAAACACAATCTTTCAGTAGTAGGAAGTAGCTATACAAATAAATTCAATACAAATGTTTAAAAATAAACTAAAAGCAGATAAAGCTGATGTGTTTGTGTATGTAATTCAGTTAAATAAAATCACAAAACACAGCTTAAATCACTACTGCTATAATAACCTCTGATCTAAAAAAAAAAACAACAACAAAAAAACAAAGGATGGTTTTGTTTTCATCCTACAAACATTAGATTGTATAGGACTTCAATTAAAAGGTCAGGGCGATCATTACACTTACAAACACACTTTTTAACAAAGACACACACACACAACATCTGCTTCTCAAGGCTTTTCGATCATGTCTGATGAGCTTTTCACCCCCTTTAGTCAGTGGCACAAATTTGTATTCATCTTCAAACATACTCTAAATGCAAGTCCACTGCGACTCTCTGCCTGCAGCGAGGCCATCAATTTCCAAAAGGCCATTCATATGCCCAGAAAATCAATGCTTATAGTGGGGATAGCACAACCCCAGAGTTGCACTTAGGCAGCTAAAATTGTTGCTAATTATCCACTTAACGCATTGATCAATTAACTAAAGTAATCTAAATTAACCTACTGTCTGGAAGTTTGTCTGCTGACCCTGCATAATGGCGCTGGGGTCACAGCATAGGAGCAAGCGCAGAGATTGAGATATTCATTTCTGTGTGTGTGTGTGAAAGGAGCGCACAGTGCAAGCGACATTTATTCCTGCAGGCCATTTGCAAAGCTCTAGAAGGGGGATAATTATAGGACTGAGCTATAGTAACAGGATTTCCCTCGAAATTAACTCTTGAATGTTTTCAACCCCTGAAGGGAAAAAAACAGCAAGCCTAAAATTGGTACATAAAATATTAAGCCTTTTTTTTTTCTTCTTCTTTTGCCTTTGTCCATTTTTCAGGTTTACCGATTCAAAGTATACAAACACACAATCTGAGAGAACATTCCACCTACATGAGGCAGGCCCGCACCCTGCAGGCTCGGAACCAGCTTTGAATCCGGATGGCGGCCTGGTTTTCCTTCTGTCTGTGTTCCTCAGCTTGGCTAATGGACACAAACACATGTAAACAACGGTCCAGCACACCAACTGAAATGGCATTATCTTTATGTTAATGACCATGTAAACAATATACATCGGTAAATGTAAGTAGTAAGTGCCAACCCCACTGACCTTTCTGTGGTTTCTGAGTACATACAAATTACATTGTAATAGAGCTTTTAAAGGAAAGTGTCATGGACTCGCATGCACACACGTGTATTAAATGAACTTAATTAAATTTTTGTTCCATTTAGTGTGGCAGAGCATAACCCAGCGGAGCTAACGTCCGTACGAGCAGCGCGCAGCCTTTATTGGAGCGGAATGGAACGGAGTCTTCATTAGTATCGCTGCTAACATATCTGCTCTTAAAAAGCTCGTCACTAAAGTCCAAACTGAGTGCTACAATGCCGCTGCAGAAACACGACAACACTGTCTTCATTGTTTGGAACATCTGTGTCCTTGGAGCACCGGCTGCCTGCCACTGGGCGGTTAGCATGTAGCTCAGGGAGGAACTTAGCTGACTCCTCACTGTCACCAATTGGCTGTCAACAACATACACCGCCATGAAACGGACCAGTGCGGCGATTCGATACACACCTGTGTCTAGACAAGTATTGGTTTCGAAACTCGTTTACTTCTTCTTTTATGTTCAGCAGCTTCGCCATGTCCCGGTCAGTGTTTTCCGTTGTCTTGGCAACAGCACGACAAGTCGGTGAAGATGCTTTCAAAGTCTCTGGAAAGTAGGAATTATCGCCGATCAGTGGCTGACCTATCGTAATAAAACAGATACTTTCTCGTTTACCTATTTTTCGTAGAGAGTGAGGAAGAAAATTAACTAAATTCAACCAGAATAAAGCTTAATATCCTTATCTTGTCCTGTGTGTGTAGATTTCCAATGGAATATTTATACTAGAATACTTCACCATGTCATTAAATTGCCTTTTATGCCTTTAATGTTATATAAAAGACGGCCATTAAAGAAATTCACAGGTCACAGCGGTGCAATAGGCGACAATATCAGGGAAAAAGGGAATACGAATGATGATGATACATGATGAGTAAAGAAATATAGCCCATGTAATTGCAATAGAAATAAAAAAAATTGGATATTACAAAGACTAATAAAATGTTTTGTGACATTAATATGTGTATATGTATTTCTATCTAAATGTACATACATATACATATACATATACAAACATAAACTACTTTAAAATGTAGGCATATGTAAATAGTAATTAATAATTCTGTACAGTATAACAAAGTAAGTAAAGTATTCGCAGATATGAATATATAAGAGAAAAATGTAATTCCTGAGTAAGATAAACACAAAAACAAACAGCAGGTTACAATATGATCTAGCTATGAAATCTTTCTATACCGTTTCCAGGTGTTTTTTTTTTCTTTTCTTAAAAAAGCAGTCCAAACGCTTAGTCCATCGGAAGTTGTCACAAGTGGATCTACCTCACTCTCTTCTGCTATATGCGATTGCTGGCTGATTAGTTGTCAGATGCAGTGTCTACCATTTATCCAGTGAGTGTAGTGGTGTTTTTTCAAGACAGTTGTGTGAGTTTGGATGACCTGTTTTCAAGGTTTATTCAGTTATTCGTTTTTTTTATGTCTCAACAGGGTTCTCGTAGGCAACATGTTTAGCCTACTCAGTCAGGGACCAAAAACAAATATTTGTATTTAAAAACTTAATTAGAGAGATAAGACAAAAATTCACGGGATGGGTGACTCGGCCTTTTCCCGTTTCGATCTTTTTTATCGAAAAGATGTGATCAAAAATCTGAGGTATTTTTCTTTTTTTTTTTTTGTTAAAAGAGGAACTCTGTTAGCCTTCCTTCACAGTCATAAAAATACTTGCTTGGAGCTATAGCAGCAATTGACAACAGGAAAAATTGTCCTGATCTCAGGCAGACCATGGAGATAACTTGCAAAATAAGCAAGTACCAGCACCATATGATGCACTAGTGGTCTAGAGTTTCCAAACAAATTGCTATGCAGAGCCGTTCAGAGCCAGCAAAAACAGCCCAGAGCGTTGACTTCTACTTGTTCTTTCCTGATTATTTGACACCTTGGCATCATTAAACATGCCTGTCGAACACTAGCATTATCTACTGGTTAAAATAGAGGAAACAGCATTCTATACCCCCATTAAATTAAATCAAAGACTATTATTAAAAGTTAACAATAGGCTTTTTCTTGTATTTATCCCTAATCACCGAGTCAGCACAGTGTGCTTGTTATAGTCTTAAGAAAATTATATCAAAAATGTTATTTGTTGTGTGCTACACTTCAGTTTACATGATAAATTATAAATTATAAAGACATAAGCTGTCATTAATTCAGACAGACTGCTTACCATTTTATGTGCTTTTTCCCCTCTGCTTCCTGCTCAGTCTTATCTAATGTACTGTAGCAGAAGGCATTGCAAAAAAATATAAGAATGGGAGGAAGAAAAAAAATCAGACATTAATAAAATGCCTCCTCTCTGGATGCAGATTGTAGATCTGAGTATTGATCTGCCAGCTGCCTCATTTCTACCATCCATCCTTCCATCCATTTCCTTCCTTTTCTGACACTATCACCCTCCATCATGCAGTTATCAGTTTATTTCTCCCCACATTTCCTCCTTATTTTCCTACCTCATCACTCCTCTTCAGCCATATTCACCTGTCAAAGTGTGTGTGATTTTGTGCACATGCAAACTTGTGTATCAGTGAAAGGAAAGATATCTGTCTGGCCAGTGGTCAGAGGAAAAGACTAATTTAAATTACTCCTTGGAGACAGGCAAATGACAAACAGCAAAAGTGAATGTGTGTGTGTGTTTCAGTGTCCAAGCTCTTGCATGTTCCTGCTCAGACATTTTCTTTTTTCCTGTGAGCCATGAAGTGGGCTTGTTTAAGTATCTTTTCCCATCGCTCTATCTGTCTCTGAGGCCAATTTTCAGTCTGAGGACAAGCTGGGCAGTAAAATATCAAGGCAAGCATCCTGGCTAGAGTTATGGTTGGAGGGGCGAACCCATGGTGGCTAGACCATCAATCGAGGGAGATAATTACCACTGAAATGTTGTTGTGACAAGCCTATGTGGATGAAAGAGACAGAGAGATTTTTAGGGAATGTTGTTTTTGACAAGACTCTAAGGGCGGCTGGAAGCCATTCATTTTGCCACAACACTGATTAGTTGTCACCAGGAGTGAGTCCATGAGTGACCAACACGATGTCTAATGACCCACCTCTAGACCAAGGCAGACCATCTTGTCCTGCACGTCCCTCTATTCCTATAATACGCTCTTTCATCACATTCCCCTGCTTTTGTCTCTTTAGGTATCTTCTCATTTGTGTCCCTCCTCTGTACTCTCAACCGTGCTTTTTCTGTCCCCTATGCTCTGTCCCTTCTCAATCAAAACATTTTTGTTGCTCAGTCAGGCAATAATTCCTTATCCAGGATTACCCATATATAACCTCTCTCTCCCTCTCCTCCTCTGTCTCTCGCTCCATCTCTCCATACGGGGCATGTCATTTAACATGCCTCCAGTCACCTCTCACAGTCAGGAAGCTCATCCAACCAGTCATTCTCCATGCCCATTGTTCCTAAATGAGGGCCATATGCGCCGTGGCCAGCACTGGTCATAAAGGCGCAGAACGCACGCACACACCAGCCAGTGGTGATGCTAGTGTGTTTGTGAGACTTTTCACACGTTGCTCTAGACAGCGTGTGCATGTATGAATCATTATTGTGCGTGTCAGCGTATGAGTGATTATATGTGAGGTTCTGTCTGTCCGTGCGCGCGCCTGTGATTTCCTGCGGCCACAGTCGGGTGCGGTGGATGAGATGTGTGTTTCTCGGCAGCACCAATTCGGCCATTATTATTAAACATCTGTCCACTGCACATTAATTCCCCCCACTCTGACGCATCCCTCTCTACCCAGGGATCACTTAATTGAAATCCATAATGACTCTTTCTTCTCATCTCTTCCACACTAAGTAAAGTGAGGCTGGACAACACATTCCAGACAAAAGTGGAGGTCTTTATCAGCTGTTATCAAATATCATGTTTGCTCATGTTTTCTTTGACTGCAATGACACTTCTGAAGTACCAAACACACTCATTTCAGTTGGCAATTATGGTCAAGTATGTACTGAAATCTTTCACTGTTTAAACAAGTTAAATTGTTGAAGTGTGATTAAAAGAATTTATATCCAAAAACAAAAACATGTCTTTTCTGCATCCCCTGGCTTTCATTTTAAAGGCAAAGGTGCATGTCATTTTAATCCCAATTCAAATATTGGGATTAAAATGAATGCATACATTGCAGTGGGATTTTTAAGCATCAAAGTTTTAGCAAATCTTTTTTGAGTAAAATATTTCAGGTTGCTTCCCAGTTTTTGTCATCCATACATTTCGACTTTGGAGAAACTCCAGAAAGTGATTAAAGCACTTCAAGAATGAGCTAATTTCAACCGTGTGATACTAAATTGCTGTGACTTTGCGTACCACAATTTCACTTAAAGCTTGTGAAGACCCAAAGCTGGTCCTGGTCTTCAAAACTATGCAAAATGCTTCATATTTTCTACCTGCTTGTACTTTTTACAGCGGCGATGCATTTAAAGCAATTTGAGGCAATCCAGTTTTCCCTCTGCATCTCATCCCCTCCCTTCCACCGTCCCTCATTCCCCATCCTAATATCCTACTAATGGATAAAAACTATGATTGTGCCGGTAGAGGAGAAATATCATACACTTATTAGCTCACCTATACCTGCACAGAAAGAGAGAGAGAAGTAATGAATTGAACATTGTGTAAAATAGTTTAATGCAGGGGTGGTTCATCATTATTTGTGGCGGATTGCGTGCAGACAGGGGTGATCCATTAGTGTGGTCGTTTCCATCTGTGTATGTGTGTGTGTGTGTCCCACAGAGAAGGACATTCGCTGCTGCCGGCCCCACTGTCACAATGAGAGATTCATCACCAGACACACACACACACGAGCTGCAGTACACGCGTGGCATTATTGTTCCATCATTACTCCTCTCATTCTTCTTTTCAACAATTTGTCAATATGTTGTCTGTGTTGACATATACGCATGGATTCATTTGGGGGTGTTTTACCGTGTAGATTGTCAATGTAAAATGTACGAACATCAAATTAAAATTAATTCATCACATTTAATTTTTTTTTTTTAAATGAAATGTGATGAAGCCATGATAAAAGATAACATTTGTTTTTTAACTCCAAAATTAAAAGCGTGATTTGGCTGCAAGTAAACTCGGAGTGGGAAAAATATTCAAATTTACACTTTTATAAATTTAAAATTTTTGATATCCTGTACTTGTAATAAGTGCGCTAGTAATTTTCAAACGTGTTTGAAGAAATTAGAGTTTCTTTTTCTTTTCTTTCTGTTTTGTGATAGCAATTTTTTATTTAATTCTATGTAATTACTGAACTTTTAATATAAAGAGGAGGGTAGAAACAGATCACGTATCAGAGAGGAGAAGAAGAGAGTAAAGACAAAGAGAGACAAAATTTTAGCTGCATGATTGCCACATCTGATGGTCAATACTTTACCCCCATCTCTGCACCCATAAATCACATTCTCCTTTCAAAATAAAACCCTCTGTAGTTCAATAGACCATGTTTTTTTTTTTCAAGGGACTCAATATTGAAGAGGCAAAGTAAATCATCCAGTGCATACTGTGATCATGGCAGGGTGTAGGCATATGCATCTGAGGATTCTCCATCTTCTCCCCCCTCTATAGTCCTTCAGCACTTACACTTCAGTTGTTCTTTTCATCTGCCCCTACCATCCCTCTTACGTTCCTCTGTTACTCTTGTTCTGATTCTCATCTGACTTTTGTTTGCTGGTTTGCATTAGAAACTGGCTTTATCTTTGTCTCCCTCCATTTTTTAATTTCTTTGTCTTTCTCTTCTTGCCTCTGTTCTTTTGTGATAATTTCCCCCTCTCTATGCTGCACCGATCTGTCACCTCAAGCATAAATGACTCATAACATGTTAATAGTGAGTAGGTTGATACTTCTAAACTATCATGATCACTTGAGAATTCCTGACTTGTATCACCTACTATTTCGATATCCAAGCTCTGGTTCGACCCCATTTGTTGCTCGAACACAAAATTGCAGATACTTCTGAAATCATTTTTTTTTTTTTTTTGCTGTAATTATGAAAGCTTGAACATTCACACTCTGTTGATTCAGTGTGAAGTTTAACAAACCATTAGCATGCACATGTGTTTGAGTGCGTATGTCCTGTCACCACTGCAAGTCTATTTCTTTTTACTCCCAGCTAATTGGTTGGACCGTCAGAGAAACAGTGTGTGTGTATGTGTGTGTGTGTTTTGGATGTCCTCTGGCATGCCTCAGAGAGCTAATCATAACCACACTGCAGAGATTAATGAAGTCAAGAGCAATCAGCCCTGACACACAAACAGACACACACACTTACTCACATGTACACACATGCACACATTGGCATACATGCACAAACAGGACTATAGCGGTTCTGGCTCAGATGCACTGGACCTTGTTTTGTGAGAGAACTTAATGATCGATTAAATCTCTACTTGTGTGAACATCTGTACCTGCATATGTCGCTATTGTCAAAATTCTCTTTTGCATGACTCTTAACTTGTGCTCAGGCCCTGTTTTTTTTTTTTATTCTGAGGTAATATAAAGGCAGAACATTTTATTACATTTCTAATGTAATAAAACTAATACTGAGGACCCATCAGGCAAGGCCTGGAAAAACAGAACCTTGCTCTCCTCAGTTTCTCTACTTCATTTTCATGAAGGCCTTTGGGAGTGATTATGTCATTTGAGCTCGTAGTCATACAACAGTTGAGCCAAATGAGCATATTAATACTGCTAACCATAAGTTCAGACAACAACAAATATGTATGTCTGTTTTAAGGCATGCATTAGTTTCTGACTGTCCCTGAGCTCTCATTAACTAAATCATATACATTTTGGCTGTGATCTCTTGCTAAATAATGTAGTAGCTGTAATACAGTTTTTTGTTTGTTTTTTTCCCACTTCACTTCCATAGAATAAGCCTGCCTTGAACATGTTCGGAGGTTCCCTGGGGAGGACACCATTCCGTTTTTAAAACCTCCGATATAATGTCTTCGCTGATACGTGATCTCTTTAATAAATTGGGTATATCTACAGGACTTTGTAGAGCCATGTTTTGCTTTCAATATGTTGAAGCATCAATTTCATTCTTTTTGATGTGAGCTTGAGAAAGGAATTTAATGGTTTGTTAACCGCAAAAATTAAAACCTCAGTGCAAACATGAGTGCTAATTACCAATTCACTGTATGTGAGACCCCTGTCCCACCAGTCTGAAAGCCACTCTTAACAGCCATCATCTGAGTGAATGGTGTGTGTTTGTTGTTGTTTTCTATGAGTTTGCAGGACAAAAAGACTCCTGTCCCTCTCTCTGTCACATGTTTACAGATCAAACAATAAATAGACCTTAGCAGTGGTCCCCCATCTGGACACTATAACCATCACAAATATCTGCTGGTTCTGCTGGTTCTGCTGGTTCTGCTCTCTCTGCGACGCCACTCTATCTCGCCAACACCAAAAAGTTCAGAATGAGGCATCAACAACCAGAGCATATACCAGCTATGCTAACATTGTTTCTAAAACTTGGTTTAAAGGCAGGTGGTTGAGACAGAAATAGAAGATCCTCCATTTTAAAGCAGGGGACTTTCACCTTCTTATAAAGACCATGACCTTTGGCCTGGTAATAGGAGCATTTGGGGCTTGTAACCCCCAAACTGGATAAGTGAGATAAGTCCCCAGCAGATCTCAAATACAACATCTGAGGCCTTTGTCCAGAAGAGCTGAGTCCTGGGAACTGTTCATTACCTTGAAACTTTAAAGTGGAGAATATTTTGTGTGCAATACCCATCCTTGCAATACATGGCCATACAGCTTCACAGAGCCCATGATCAAATAAATTAACTCATCCACAGCTCACAAAGTGTACAATAATTTTCTACTTCTAGATATTCTAAAAAAACAACAAAACCCAAACAAACAAAAACAAAACCCCACCGCCACAGCAACCAATCTGTAAGGAGAGATAAATCTGATGGACAACATCAAACATTGATTTATGAATGTTTGATGCTAATTAAGCTTGCAAATGTAACTGGAAATTGCTCAGTCTTAAAAATCCTGTATGTTTATCACATGGGAAATTGTGTAGTGGTGGCCACATTATTCTTTCTTCCAGGACTTTACTCAAGCTTTCAAATCTGAAATACTTAATAGTTGCCATTGACCACACTATAACACGCATCAACACCCTTGAATTTGTGTTTCACTGTGAGTGTCCAAAGATCTTTGACTGGTTTGGCCTTTGGCCATTAAACTCTCTGATAGATTTGTTTTTCCACTCCCATTTACTGCTAACTGATTACCATGACTGGACCATTACTTTACAATGTTTTGTTAAAGTATGTTTTATAAATGTAAAGCTAGTCCACTGAATTACTCCAAATAAAATATCAAAAATATTCCGTAGTATTTCTGTTACAATTTATTTTCTAGGCTCTGAAATAAAAAAAACAAAAACAAAAAAACATTCCATTACACCTTCGCTTTACCCACTCACAAACACAAGCCTCAATACTCACAGAACCTATCAACTTTCAAATCAACAGAAATCAGCCCTGGCCACAGGTGACTAGCCTGGCCAAATAGTCTTCTAGTGTGTGTGTGTGTGTGTGTGTGTGTGTATACATGAGTGCGTGCTGGCCTGTGTTACGTTGTAAATTTGACAATTTAGATAGAGGGCAAGGGTGTCCAACATTAAAGGTCCCATGACTGCGCATAGCAAAGTAGTTCACGCTTCTTATTTCTGTTTACATATTATTTTCCATCCAAACAGAAGTGTTGTCATACTAGTCAATATTTAAGATAGTATGATAGTTGATGTAACATACAATCTCATACCCAGTTTGATAAATATTGAGGCCTTGGGTTGGTGGTGTGTCTGATATACCAAATGTTAAACAAGTATTAGAGGTGTATTAGGGGTGTAATATGCAAAACCAGTAGGTTAACAAGAGATGTTTAGGTTTCATTTTCATGAAGGTGGCTCTCTTTTAACCCTGGTTATAACACCATGGTAACTTATTGTATGATGAACACATTACCTTAATCCAAAACTCATGTTAAGAGATTTGGAATAAAACCAACAACAACAGCGCTTTCCTTTCACTAAATATTTCCTGTCAGCTGAGAGAATAAGTTATTTTCAAACTCAAATCATATATTGAAGTACAGTTATGTGCCAAATGTGAACATGGCAGTAATAATTATAGACACTGCATCGGGTTTATACAGGGTCATTTACATACATTCTGTTGATGTTGAAGTAAATCTTTTTTTTTTCTGCTTGCTTTAGATATTGTTAACACTTTAAATTTGACACAGCATATCATTCCATGTTCGAATAGCCATCTAAAACCGGGGATCGGCCCCTGCCTTTGACTGCTACCCGATCTACATAGCACCGGACCTCTATGGCTCCTCTTGTGGGTGGTGGGCCCATGTGAGGATGGACCCATGTCTCCTTTTCGGGCTGAGCCTGACCGGACCCCATGGACAAAGGTCCAGCCACCAGTCGCTCACCTACGGACCCCTTCCCCAGGCCTGGCTCTAGGGCGGGGTCCCTCCGGGCGGGGTGCACAAGTCCTTTTTAGTCACCATCGTAGAAGTCTTTTGACTTGAATGGGATTTTGCCCAACCAGCTCACGTGTGAGGAGTATAGGGTAGATGGCGTTTTGTTATGGGCCATTTGATCTCTGTATTGTCGGAGCCAGAGCTTGGTTCGCATTGTCGGCAGTAAGTCAGACCCGTTCCCAGTCAGGGTTGGTCTCCGCCAAGGCTGCCCTTTGTTACCGGTTCTGTTCATAATTTTGATGGACAGAAGTTCTTGGCGCAGCCAAGCGGCAGAGAGAGTCCAGGTTGGTGGCATCCGAATTCCGTCTCTGCTATTTGCAGATGACGTGGTCCTGTTGGCCTCATCGAACAGTGACCTCCAGCTTGCACTGGGACAGTTTGCAACCGAGTGTGAAGCGGCGGGGATGAGGATGGGCACCTCTAAATCTGAGGCCATGGTTCTCAGCCGGAAAAGGGTGGATTGCCCACTCTGGGTCGGGGGAGAGTCGCTTCCCTAAGTGGAGGAGTTCGAGTATCTCGGGGTTTTGTTCACGAGTGAGGGGAAAATGGAGTGGGAGACTGACAGATGGATCGGGGCAGCGTCGGCAGTGATGCGGACGCTAAACAGATCTGTTGTGGTGAAGAGAGAGCTGAGCCAGAAGGCAAAGCTTTCAACTTTCACGGTTTACCAGTCAATCTACATCCCAACTCTCAACCATGGTCATGAGCTCTGGGTAGTGACTGAAAGAATGGGATCGTGAATACAAGCGGCCAAAATGAGTTTCAGGGTGGCTGGGCTCAGGCTTAGAGATAGGGTGAGGAGTTTGGACTTCCGGAAGAGGCTCAGAGTAGAGCCCTGGACGTCCCCCGGGGGAGGTGTTTTGGGCATGCCCATCCGGGAGGAGACCCCGGGGCAGACCGAAGACACGCTAGAGAGATTATATCTCTCGGCTGGCTTGGGAATGTCTTGGTGTCCCCCTGGAGGAGTTGGTGGAAGTGGCCGGGGAGAGGAGCGTCTGAATCTCCCTGCTCAAATTGTTGCCCCCGTGACCCGGACCCGGATAAGCGGCAGAAAACGAAACGAAACGGAACAGCGTATCATCCATACACTAAAAGGACAATAATGACACAAAAGCTATTAACCACTTTGGATAATGTTTCTATGGTCATTTTATTTATCTATTGGTCCTTATAACAGATTATATTTGATCAATAAAGATCAGTTCTCTTTGCTTTTGCCAAAAAACTAAAGTGATTTGATGGTTTAAGAACTTTACGAATGCAAAGAAGCTGTTACGTTAGAAATAAAACTAGGTATAAGAGAAGCCACCATAGTAGCAAAATAAATATGAATTTAAATGATCAGCAACTTTCTGTCTGAATTTCTCTCACTTTATTTGCAGCTCGTATAGTTCTAAACAACCTGTTCCTTTCAGCTGAAGGATGAGGTGTTGTAGGTATCAGATGAGGTATCAGGGACAGTCTGGTCCAGACTATCAAGAAGAAGGTGACAATGACGTACTATGATGATAAATCCTGAGGAAGAAATTGGACAGCAAGGGAGATCCCAACGCTGTTTGAACTTGAAACCTAGTGGGGGACTCTTCAGTCTTGTTTCTACTCACCCCTCTGAACCCCAGTGCTGAACCTGCTGCTGATACTGGTTTGGATGAAGCAGCAGCATCTGTCTCTGTTCCCAGCCTACAGAAAGGCTATCCTGT
>KV751315.1:2706051-2725883 GCA_001698575.1 Mola mola
AATAAAAACAAAATGTGAATATAGCATAATTTGTAACATTAACAAACAAAAAACAAATCACATATCAAATCACAAAACAATTTATAGCTATACAGTTACTCAAAATCCTTTCTAGAAGTTAGAAACAAAAGAAAGGAAGAAAATTAAGGCATAAAATATGTAAAAATAAAAAAAAAGAGTTTTTTCTTTATTGCTTATTGAGAGCCCCATAAATGAACTTCCCACAGTTCAATCTAAACCTAGATTGCATCGTTATATTATAGTGATCACAATGGACAAAGAACATTTACTTAGATATGTTAAACAAAAAAATCTGAAACCCCAATCTAAATAGACAGTGACAGAAAAAAATTATAAAGCACTTGAGAAGATGGTTGACAGCACTTGGGACTAATACAAACAGTACATCACTTACAGGCATTCCTATAACACTGATAGCAGAGTGAATGTGCAAAGCTGATGATGATGAGCTTGTCTCTTCACATGTCAGAGGCAACAGCAAAGGTCACTGAGCACGGAGGAAGTATGACGCATTTAGGGAGGAGGCAAACACTAAATACTCCTAAATCCCCCGTTTATTTGCCGCATGAATGGTTAAAAGCTACACTTAGCCTCATAAAATTAAAAGCAAGCGAGCACTGAACTGTGGAGAAGAGGGATGGATATAAAAAGATAGCAAGAGAGTAAGGGGAGAGAAAAATTCTTCGATGATGATGAGGCAAGGAAGACAGTGAGACAGAAAGAGAACGAGAGGAGGGGAGGTGGCGAAAGTGTGGGAAACAACGGGGAATTGAGAAGCGGTGATGTGCAGCTCCAAAACATTCTTTAGCAGAATGAGCTGTCAGCTGTACCTCCTTTTCCTGGCGATCTATGGTTCACACCGACTGCCTTTGATTAATACATCCTCCCTAAATCATCGAAGTTCCCCTTTCTGTCTTACCCATAAAATGCAATACACAACACAAATCAGCCCCTTAAACAGTGAATCTGGATAACAATCTGAAAATAATGCATCTCGCCTGGGCCATCCCGTAAACCAAAATCAATTCAACCACCTCCAATTTTAATAAAATTTCCAGTAATAAATCTTTCCCCAATGTTTGTTCATCTGTTTTGATACATTTTTTATCATTCTCAGTTCTGCTCCAGTGTTTCCCCTGCCTCTATAGCGTAAAAATGGAAAATCCATTTGAGGCCAATAGAAATGTTAAAGAGGTGTTATGGGTGCCTGTTCTTGTGGTGAAAATGGGTGTCAATTTGAGTGCGTGTGTGCATGCGAGTGCAGATGGAATCAATAAATGTAGCCGTTTGGTGAGTAGAAAGCAGCCTACCCTTGCCTCTGTGATGAACCCACACCGCTGAAAACCTTACGGCACTACAACAATATTAGGGGAGTGTGTCATAGAACCTTACACGCACAGACGGTACAGATTGGTCTGTGTATGTGTAGGGTGCCAAGCCAGCTATTTATTGCCAAAAAAATTGTTTCCAAAGTTGCACCTTCAAACTATTTTTGAAATACATTTTCTATTGTATATTTAGTCAAAGTCACTAGTTGTAGTCATTTTCTTCTCTCCTTAAAGTGCAGAATTATGACAGCCCTGCACATTTTAGGGGGAATCCTTGTTTGCTAGCATCGTCTTTCTATTACAACTTTTATTTTACCTTAAAAAGACAAACATGCACTTGCTGTAGCAACTTTTTCCAAAAACATAAGTGTGATTTCAACCTGAAAAAGAAAACTACACATATTATTGTTTTATCCCCCCCAGTAAAACTATAGCCTTGACTGAGTAACTGTGAAAGATTTGTAGGTTTCAAAGGACAAACACAGGACTATAATTTGTTCAACTCTTGGTGCCAGTGACAAATCAGATCGGCCACTCAGATATTCAACATATCTAATATTGCCAGTACAATAAAATGTAAATAGCCTATGCTGCATTTAAACTTGCCTATCTAGACTTTGACTCTTTGACTATTTAATAGTCTGTATTTAGTTGAGTTAAAATTACAATACTGAAATGAATCGCCAAAGAAGTGAAATAAAATTTAAATATGCAAGTACAAGTATCTAGAAAATTTACTGTTTAGCTTAGTGCAGTACTTGAGGAAATATATTTAATTACTTTCCACTCCAAATTCCAATTGATTATTAGCAAATATGTGTATTTATTAATTGTTTTAATGTTCTTTGCTTTCACATATTTTAATTCTGTAACAGGTGTGAGAGAGGACCCAAGAACAGCACAAACCTAGACTGGAACAGTTCAGAACTTTATTGCCAATGTTCAAGAGTCCAAACAGACGAAAATCAGGAAGCCTGGTCGGCGAGCACAGTCCAAGTTCAGAATGGGGCAGGAGTCTCCGGAGAGGGAGTCCAGGCAGACTGCAGGCAGACAGGGAGCGGGCAGATGCAAAGTCCAAAGACAGAAGGCAGGTCAGGTTACCGGGGCAGAGACGAGGAGATGTGGTCAGGGACAGAGGGCAGGTCAGGTACCAGGAGATCCATCCGAAACAGAGTGCTGGAGAGTAGTGCATGACGCAACAACAATCTGGCAGAGAGTGAGTGTGGAGGAGCTGGTTAAGAGGAGGCTGGGTAATTGATTGCAGCTGGGAGGAACAGGTGAGTCTGATGATCTTAATGAGGACAGGTAGTTAAGCAGGTAGTGTGCGGGTGGTTGAGGGGAAAACCAGGAGCAGATTGTGACAAATTCCTTGGAGGGAAAAACTGACTAAACTTTTCTCCTCCTTGTTTCCTGTACGGCTGTTGACAAATATCATCTCCATTTATTTGATCAAGTTCTTAGCACAATCCATTTGTTTGTTGTATGGTAATGATGGACGATGCAAGAACTTAGATGGCAGAATGCAATAGGAATACAATACAATAAGCCTCATCTCCCTGCATTGTCTCATTTGTTGGGTGATCAATGAATGCTTTGGAGTCTGCATCAGTCATAGTGGAGAAATGGAGAGATGCGCTGTGATTTATTCTGGGTGTTAAGAAATAATTTGTTTGGATTGATTAACGTTAATTAATTATGCTAAGTGAGCAGGATGAAAACAGATGTCGAAAGTGCCCTCCTACTGATCCCTCTGTAAAAGTGGTCCCGTAATTACAGATGCTATTGGTTTATCTAAACATAACTAATAATGCATGCAAGTTTGCACACTGTATGGCCATCACATGGACACAGACTGTTGCAGACATATGTAGCCTCACCTTCATGCATACTGCAAACTGTTTTTGTCATATTGTTGTGTTCCGTATGTAAGTGACATCTATTGCACGTCTGTCCGTCCTAGGAAGAAGGATCTCTCCTCTGTGGTTCTTCCTGAGGTTTCTTATTTTCCCTGTTTAGGGTTTTTTTAAGTTTTTCCTCATCAGGTTCAAGGGTCTAAGGGCAGAAGGTGTTGCATCTGTACAGTTTGTCAAAGCCCAATGAGATAATATGTAAATTGTGATTTCAGGCTATACAAATAAAATTTGATTTGATTTGATATGATACTAAAATGTTCACTCTGACCCAAACACACCCAGGTTACCAATAGCACTTTATATAAAGTAAGGCAATTATGTAAATGATAGCATTTGGTCGGAAAAATTAATCGAACAATCATATTATTATTTTCGATTGTGAACTTGAAATTCAATTTATTATTTCATTTTTAAGATTTTTTCCCACACTCATAGCAACCCAGTTAACATGTTTGTGTCTGACCATTGCAACACAATTATTCCCTTTTTTTCCTCGTCTTCTTGTGTGGGTAATCATGATAGAGTTCAGGTTCAGGTTGAAATGACATCTGTGTGTGTATTTATTCAAACCAGTGGGAGGCTCATGCTGCAGTCATAAATATGATCACCTGATTTTGGTTCAAGACTGGACAATTTTTGCATTTAGACAAATTTTATAAAATCTAAGCTGGCTTTACCATAACTTCAATTTAGAACCACTGCAGTGCATTTTGAGTTGAGGATTTGCAGAAATTATAATTACTCAACACAGTGATTTTTACTATATTGTTTAATGTGCATCATGTGTGTGTTTGTGCATGTGTGTATTTGTGTGTGTGTGTGTGTGTGTGTGTGTGTGTGTGTGTACTAGATCAAGAAGATTGAGTTGCTATCTTCCTCAACCAAACCCTTTGTGTGTATGTGTGTGTCTGTGTGAGAGAGAGAGTATGTATGTATGTGCAAGTATCCGTGAGCTTGGATGGGGCAAGGGGCTACGCTGAGCCGCATGGATTTGCTGCTAAAGTTTGAACAGTTTTAAATTAAAATGTATTGCCCATTCTCAATGTATTGATCCCAGACCCTGCTGTGTCAATATGCCGCCCCGGCTATTTTTCCAATAACTTATAAAGATCTGCCAGCAAGGCATAAATTCATTACATAGCTCTGAGTTTATATTCTCCCTTTTTTTCTCTCTGCTATCCAGCCATTTTTTCCTTCTCTACTCTTATCTCTGTCTCTCTTTTCATCACCCTATCCTTTCTTTTTACATTTTCTCTAGCCTCCCTCTTCATATACTATAATGTCATTGTCTTTATGCCTGTTGAAGAGTTAACTCAGGTGGCTGTTTTTGCTGCTATATCAGGTGTGATGGCAATCGACCAAGATTCTCTATGTAGAGATTATGTGGCTGCAAAAAAAGAAAAAAAAAAAAAAAAAGCAAGCGGATATGGACTCCACTTCACACTTGATAAAACCCAAAATGAAAACAATGATACAGCGATAACTTCTGTTAAAGCTCATTTTCAGTGATTTTGCATCATTCTTTAATTCTGTTCTGACGGTTGTGGATGAATACTTGAAACTTGTGTTGTCGAAAATAAGTCTTTCCCGAATGGGTTGTACAGTTTTGAATGTATGAACCATTTTTATTTAGGAACTATACAGCAAATTTAATTACCAAATTGTTTGCAATGACAGTAAAGACTATCTGATTTAATTTTTAGCCTGTATGGGAATACTTTGACAAATTTTATTCCCTTTTATCTGTGTGGCACAGTGGCAAAGAGTTTCTGCTCCTTGGGATGTCCCGAATAGTTTACAGGCCAGATAAGATAAACAACTCCTCTTGCTACGAGTTCTGGGTAGGCTGGGATCTCATCCCAGTTGGATGTGCCTTGAGGCCATGATTAATTTGATAAATATGGCCTCAGACTTGAAGATTGTGAATATCATTCCAGCTGTTTCACACTGAAATGCAGCCGCAGCACGTGCAGAAGGTTGTATGCTGATGAAACTAACGGAACCACATCATTTTCAGAGTAGCAATTTTGAGGTTTTTCAAACCAGATACTTGCAGTAACCCTGGCCGTGCCCCCAATTTTTGTCTAATAGTATCACAAACAGGACCAGTCCACATGTTGGTGGACTCTAAAACCTAGAGAAAATTGATTTTGTGCCAAGAATACTGATAAAGTTTTCACTTTGGTTATAAAGGGACAGGATTAATTGTAACAGTATAGGTAACACATACTCCCATAATAGACTTGACGCACAAACTCCCATGATTCCCCCAGTAGACATGCAAGTATAAAGAGTTTGTCCACTGTTCCATGGCCAGGACTGAACCCGCATTTCTTCTCCTTGATCTGAGGTTTGATAGTCGGTCTGAGCCTACATTCCAGCATCCTAAAAAAAAACCCAACTCTCCAGGGGTAGATGTGCAGTGTGATACCCTAATAATTTTATCACACCTTCCAGTCACCATTTTTTAAATTGGGAATGAACATCATAGTATGCCACTCCACAGGCACTGTCCCCAACCTCCATGCAACACTGAAGAGGCATGTGAAACATGACAGCCCAAAAGTGTCCAAAGCTTTCAGTCTCTCAGGAAAAATCTTATCCACAACTGGAACTTTACCACTGAGGAGCTTTTTGACAACCTCAACTATTTTAAGTAGTAATACCCCCTCTTACTTTTACTTTCCTCTTCTTTTAACCTTGCTACTCTCCTTTAACCACCATTACATTTCCTCGTTTTATCCTTTTCTTGTGCTTCATATGCAGTCTTCTCTTGCATTCTTCTCATTTCTTTAATTTTCTTGTCATTATTTTCCACTCCTTTATCCCGACACATTTGTTTATCTAGTCCTCTCATCTTACCTCTCATCCTACCTTCTCCTCTCCTTTCCTATACACCCCACCTCCTCCTTCCTCTACTCTCTCTCTCCATTCCTCTCCCTAATCTCCCCCCACCTACTCTCATTGTCAATACCTATCTAATTCCACTTTAGCACCAGTAATTGGCTGATGGGTAGAAGCTATGGATTGGCCTCTTCCTGATGACTGCATGACATTTTCCCCCCTCCCTTACAGCTGGTAATACTAATAGAATTCCAAATCCGCGGCACTGGGATCCTGTCATGAGTAGGTCAACCACTGTGTCAAGGTCCTATTGGAAAGCCGGCATCCAACATCTTAATTTAGACTTAGCCTTTTTTTTCCTCTCTGCCTTGCTGAATGATCACTGTGTACTCCCATGTCCCTGTGTCTGTTGCTGCCTGCCATGCACCTCTGTTATGTTTACTTTGTAATTTTCATGCTTCATTAAAACATTTTTCCAAATTTCACGGGCAGTAAAGAAACGTTTCAAATAGCAAGTTCACTTGAATGGAAGAACTGCATCTGTTTGCAAATATTTCATAATCAATACGTATGATACTAATAAGTCCTACTTATTGGGTTGGCATTAACTTTAATCCACTTCCCAGCATCTGGCAGGTGTATTGGCAACTCATTAAGTTCTGCATGCATTTTACTAGCTAGATTTGAATCTGTAAAGGCTAAAACTGTGAAAATGTATATGACCTGTAATCATAGTCAACAAATTTTAAATCAACCAATCATACATCTTACTTAGTTTGTTACCTTGACAGTACATTATTGTAGATCTCTGGCTACAATTAGAAGTTAGCAGCATCGTGCAGCAAATATTTTAGGTGTATTTGCTTCCATCCATCCATCCATCCATCCATCCATCCATTTTCTACTATGCAGGGTTTGGTGGCAGATGGTGAGTCCTGATGTTAGTTTCCCAACAATATTTTCTATCTCCCTTTTGATGGGATATGGATAAACTCCAGCACATTCTGGGTTCACACTAAAGTCTCCATTCCAGTCTCGCTACCTTTTCACCATAGATGAGGGTCGGAACTTACATCATTTGGATGGGTAAAATTAAGGCTTTAAGTCAGTTCACACTTCCCCAAAACAGTCGCGTAAAATGCCTACCTGACAGCTAATTGCTCTCTAATTTGCTTTCGTCAAGATGGATTTTACGATCACTTATGAGCAATACCCTGAAATACTGAATTAAGGCCAACCCAACCAGGTTGCAGCTGGAATGTCTAGGGTCCAGTTACAATGCAGCCATCACATAGTTAGTGCATGAGTGCAGTCTAAGTGTGTTGAGCTTTTCCCAAAGTTGCCTCTTCTCTCAGAAGGCTAAATGTATAGGAAAATGTTAGTTTTGCTAAATACTTTATTAGTGTGAACAAGGCATCATGATCCTGATTTAAGTGCACTACAGCCAAGGCTGTATTACACCTTTGACTGATTTGCTGAGAATCCCAAAAACACTTTGTAGCGACATTAAACCTAAAATTACAAAAATAAATAAATAAACAAATAACATACCCCGAAACAATAACTGAGACAAATATGAATTAGGATGACATACCGTACTTTACTTTTCTAGAGAAACTGACATGTCAGCCTGTATCACAGATCTATGACTGCTGAAGAGTGATCGTGCAGGGTGTGTTTAAAAATAATTGACCAATGTGTGCTGTTTTTTTGTCTGCCGTACCCTTATGATTGTAACCTTATGATCTCTTTGTTCAGGCACACAGGAACACCTTTGAGTGAGTGTCTTTGAACTTCTGCGTATTTGTTTTTAAATGTGTATGTGCACAAGTGTATATATTGAGGTATTCACATGTCTGGCAGCGCAGCTCATTTATATCCGTCTATAGACTTTGAATTGAATTTCTGATCGATGAAGAGGACACATTGTTCCTTCTCTGGACTATGAACTTCAGCAGCTGCCAACAAACACAGAAAGTTTATTGGATTAAATACCTCTGGGCATGGTGTACCTTGAGCTTCGTCCCCCCCCCTCTCTCTCTCTATCTATCTATCTATACATACATACATATATCTGTCTGTCTGTCCAACATTTCTAGATCCAAATTCAGTTATATTCGTGCATGTATCCGGCATTTGAATGTGTTTGTGTGTGCCTGTGTGCATGTACGCCTGTGTCTTATAGTGATGAATTGGGTAAAAAAAAAAGGTTGGCTAAATGGGGTTGTCATGCTAATTCAGTCAGCTGACTGCATAATGCAACACATCAGGGAGATGGACTGAACTTGACCTTGTTAATACTAACCTTGGCCTCCCTCCTTCTCTTTTTGCTCTCTGTCACATATGTCGGTGCAAAGGTCACCAAATTAGGCTGTAAATCTGTTTCGTGTGCTTGAAGCTTTGAGGCTAACACAATGTGTTTCATAGTGTAGAATGATATGATGAACAATCTGCTGTATATATAGAAATATTTGGATAAAACTGAACATTGTGTGTAGCTGCAAGCTATTCTCTTGTATTTGCTTTGCTAAGTCATTCTTTTTGCCGCTCTTGCTGCAACATTTTCAGCCTTAAGGGCTTATAATGAAATAGTTTCTGATGTACTACTGCCCACTTAAATACTTTCAATAAAGGTTTAGACTGATGCTTGGTTGAACGATTTTGTCGACTAGGCTTTTTATTTTATATGTCTTTAGCTGCTACTTTGGCTGACATGTTAAATGAAGCATAGACTGCCACTTAGCCCTCTGTTATTCCAGCAGTTGCTGTGCAGGAATTGAGTATGTTAATTCACAAAAAAAATAATAAATGAGGCCCATCCAGACCTTTATTGTAGGCTTAAGTTCTTATATGGAAGTGTGGTTGTGACACAAGTATTGCATTATTGTTTATTTTTAGATTGATCAGGCAAAGATCATATTAGCCTGTAGTTCATTAAAGTATTTAGATTTTACTTATCCAACATATACTGTATGAGCACATTTTCAAGATTTAAACATCCTCCTGCCTTTGACATTCAAGTCTGCAAAATGACTTAAATTAATAAAATAACTTTTAGAATATCTTATATACTTTAGATAAAATCCCTTGACGTATGAAAAGAACAAATTAAATGATAAATATCTTAAAAATGAATACAAGTTAAAAACAAAAACAAAAAAAAACTCAATCAACAAATGGTTTGAATCAATCATTCACCTGAAGTCAAGAGTAACAATTGTTTATTTTGGCCCGGCATTAGAAGGTGGGGTTACATGCCTAGAGTGGAATGTCCCTTTAAATTATTCACAGCCCAATCAGGTGTCTTTTTCTCCTCTGATCTAAAGATGGGTATCAGAGGTCATTCATTCTTCCTTCCAGGGTCACCTTTCCCACTTTTCCTTCAAGCACTGACACTGCCTATCTCATTCACTAATGTTATACAGGACGCTGCCGTGGTCATGCGGTACATATGTGCATGTGTGCAGACATTAAGAAACAAAATGTGCCCACATGCACATGCATTGACACCTAGTGATGCACACATGGCCAGCACGTACCTACACACACAGACACACATCCAGCCTGACTCCACTGCAGTGAGCTCTATTGTGTGTGTCAGGACATTGTTCACTCTACTGTGTTTCTATGAACCTGAAAACATCCTGACCTTCTGACAGACTGCAGGGATGTGAAGCTTTATTGCTCTTCATGCAACTTGCTTTTGTGTGATACCAACAAACGGTTACGAAGGTTGATAGTTGATTGCTAGAGGAGGAGAGGGGCAACATGGAGCAGGCAAGGAAACCGTTAGCTTTTGACTTTGCATCTTCGTTCCTTTGCATATAACCAGTTACAAATGCACCATAGAGTTACTTCTTTTGAGAATTCCTAAATAAAACAGGATAATAACATTTGGGTGCTTATTATAGACTTTCTTCTAATATTGAAGCACAGCTCAGATTTTTTGTTTGCACTGTTTCTCATGTATGGCTTATCGTCCATATGCACAGATACGTACAGCTTCTTGCTTTTGTGTGTGCGTACTTTTGCATTATAAGAAGCATGTGCTGGCTTGTGTGTGAGACCAACCATACAGTAGTGTGTGCGTCTACTTATGTGTGCTCCTCTCTAGGGGCTGTTGTCAGAGCTTCACTCGACTGGCCAATTAATTATGATGGCCTACTTATGAATATGTAATAGAATGATTTATTAGTAAACACACAAACAGAGCAGGGACTCAGACAGACAGTTAGGTAGCAGCAGTGCATTCTAGTCTTGGATCATATAGTGCGGCAAGATCACAAGACACCTCTGGCTCTATCCTACTGGATCAGAGTGGAGATTGCAGTAAACTGGAGGAGTTGTGCATCTTCAAATGTTTGCAATTGCATGCCCAATTTCTCTGATCTGTATGCACACCTAAAAAGTCATCTTTCTTTTAATACATTTTCAGTTTAGGAATGTCTAGAGATCACATTGCTCTTATCCGTCACATGTACACGATCACATACACAGGAAACCAGAGGGATCAAGTTACACAAGAAGTTGGAGAGCATGTTTATATTGATGCACATATATGACTGTATTTAATGATGCAAAAAGACTACTAATTTGTGTGTGTATCTGTGTCAGGACAGTAAGAGGAATCCCTCTATAGAGAAGAGGCACACATTTTTTATCTCATAAAACCTCAGTTCCATTTTGGATTTGGCTTTTTTTTTTTGGTTATTTGTTTTCCTCCTATTATCCTGCTTCTGAGCGCTGTCTTTGCCATGCACATGTATACATGTACTAAGAAACAGAGACTTGCGGTGACCCAGACATGTGGCCAAGTCTCTCCAAGAGAACTGCAGCTGATTTCTCTTCTCTTCAGTGTCCCAAGTATTGAAACCAGGCTTCTTGTTTTAAAAAAAACTTAAATACTAATCCTGCAGCTCTCTTTGCTCTCTTCTGTTCTAATTTTGAATCTGAAGACTTCCCCCTCAAATGTGTCTTTGCACATGTCGAGTGTGTCTTTGCTCAGTGTGTGTGTGTGTCTGTACGTGGACAGCATTAGGTGTGGTTGGTGTCGGTCCAGCGGATCTGTCCCGGTAGTGAGGAGAGTTATTCTTTTTCCTTGGCTAGCTGTCTGACTAGCTGGATGGGTGGCCTATTTCTGGACAGCACACACATGCTGTGCACACCAAACCCTCGTGCCCCCTCTACCATAGGCTGTGGGACATAATTTATGATGGCTCTGTAACATATGGACTTTTCATCGCTCAATAGCAGCAGTGTCTCTCCACTCAGTGCTACAACAGACTGTCTTTTGCTGTCCTTTTTTTCTCATTTGTTTAACGTCTTTCTGAGGTTTTTTTTTTTTCATTTTCCCCATTTTCATTTCTTTTCATATCCTTTCGATAAGTATTGATTTGATTAGGGTCTTTCTTCAGATGGATTTAAATTTCTTTGCTCATTTCATCATCATATTACACTTGGAATTGAAGTCAAATTGTATGCACACATTGTTCAAATTTTGTAATGTGTTTTACTTCTGTAATTTTCAAAATGTTGACATTTCAGAAATCTGTATTAGTAAAAGTAATTAAATATGTCATATAAGTTGAACTACTTTTTTTCCCTCTTAAATTCTGTGTGCTCTTTTTTTTTTTTTTTATCTCTGTCTCAGTGCATTTCTCCCTTATTACATGTATTACCATCTGATACACCACCTTTGGCCTACTTTCACTTTGTTTTTTATTTTGTTCTTCTAATAATTATGATTTTATGTGTCTGACATTTATATGTGTATGCCTGTAAATTTGCCAGTGGTAATAGTATGTACAGTATGTTTCTGATCTGCACTGTCCAGCTAAAAATGGGATGATTTCTGTTGTGTGTCTGTTTTTATGTGTGCTAGCATGTTGACACATCATTGGCATGCAAAAGCCAAGTCTCCATGGCGTTCATATAAAAAGACTTGCTAAGTGCATAAAAGCTGAGGTCGGACCTTTTATGAACACACACACACACACACACACACACACACACACACACAACAGTGACTGTAAATTTCCCCATTTTAGATTTATCATGCAATCCTCTATAAATTCTATAGAGAACAAAGGTGGTGATTGACCATTGTTGACTTTTTATCAGAATAAGTCTTCTATTTATCATAGTGTGTGTGTGTGTGTGTGTGTGTGTGTGTATACTGATACAGGTATATTACAGTAAAGGCACACTGCGTGTTAATGTTAGTACTTGCAAACAGAATGTACAAAATGTATAATTATCCTTGTATTGACATTTCACACTGTTTAATACCCTGCATAATATACTGTATATACAATATATGACAGTAATGTGGTACAAAAACAAAAACAAGCCTGTTTTTTAATCAGAGATTTGATAATTAAAGTATTTTTGAGGCCCTAGATTTCGTTGTAAGTGTGTTATATTGTGATTCTTATAAGTTGGTAATATATTTCTCTACTGTCTAAATAATGTGGACAAAATAAATATGTTTAGTCTTGATGTAATTTCATAAACTGCAGTCTCAGAAGTATTATTAATCATTTATAATCAACAATTAACAGAAATGTACAATGTCAACGTACTTTGTTTCATTGTTTATCTGGACTCTGTAGGCGTCAAACTGTTTTCGGAGAGATCACAGAGTTGAGAATGTAATAATCTGTAACTAAAGTAAAGTTTTCATATGAGATTTTAAAATATTTTACTTTAGTACTTCATGTTGTGTGTGCGTGACATGTCATCCAGTCCCATGCAGTTCTATTCTTTACCACCATGCTAGCGCTCTCTCTGTGGCTACTGATGCTACTTTGTCCTAGTGATGAAGCAAGCAGGCCGTTGTGGGTCGATGTGTGTCATTGTTATATTGATGTGAGGACAGACCCCTGGGGCCTCTGGGTTCTGTTCCCCTGAAAGCAATAAATCTATGGCCTGCTGTTCCCTGTACTGTACCCAGCATAGCGCCTCTCTCAAACACCCACATACACACACACACACATTGTAAATACACTTAAAGGAGGAACTTTTTCACGCTGCATTATCTCTTACACAAAAAGATATTTGCATTTCTGAATATGTTCCCCTTTGCTGCATCATGTGTGCATGTGTATTCATGGTGACGAGGTGCTGCATTCAGTGTCTATGAATCATTTTTAATTCCCTTCAGTCAGCCAGTAGAGGCCACTCACAGCATTCAGTACAGACAGACAGCACACATAGACACACGCGTGCACGCACGACAGCTGTCCATTACAAAGCAAGGGAGTGCAGGAGGTGGCGGCAGCAAGAAAATGTAAGAGATCTGAGAAAGACGAGCAAAAATATTGAATATTAAAGAGAGGGGTAAGGAAAAAAGAGTGGGAATGATAGGCATGTAGAGAGAGGGGCAGAGACAGCGCTGATGATGAAGTGTCTTATTTTGTTTTGTTCCTGCTTATTCCCATCAACTTAACTTTCGCCACAATCACAGTTTTTGAGTGAGGCTGTGAGAGAAATTGGTGAGAAATTGAAATTGACACTCATCCAGTTGTTCTGTGGGAGGAGTGAACAGGGGAGTTCCCCCCATCATCATACATAACACTGTTATTGAATTCACACTGTATTGCTTCCCTGTCTCTGCTTTTATTAATCAGTGTCCAGAGGTGTTTTTTTTTACATCATATTTTCTGTTTTAGCACACTCTAAAAATATGAAAACTGCATTCTTGTTTGTATTCTGTGATTCATAAAAAAGAAACACATGTATTGAGAACTAAATTTGTCATCAACAGCAATATATCTGGAAGTTGACAATAAGATAATACTAAACAGAAAATACAGAATCACTTTATAGAAACAAAAAACAATCTTTAAAAAAATGACACAAGTCAAAGAATTGAAAGCAGGCTGACACACGGCTGCTGTGTTGGAGTTAGTGCAATCAAGTGATACAGTGTGTGTGTGTGTGTGTGTGTATAATCTGTGGGTTTAAGGGTGAAGTCACTGAGGATAGTTAATGAAATCATCTTAATCCTACAGCTGCTTGCTCCCCTCTGCAAGGAAATCTTTTTCCTTCTTTCTTTCTTTCTTTCTTTCTTCTGCGTGCTCCCCACACTCATCTCTCCCTGATTTCTCTCCTCCACAGTCACTAATTATTTCATCTTGAGCATGGAAAGGAGACGCCGAATCAATAAGTCTCCTCGGCTGAAGCTGGTGGGAGGAAGGATGAAGGAGGAGCGGGAGAAGGTGAAGCAGAAGGTTGCCCAAAGGGGGCAAACTAAAATTTATTTTGTAGTTTGTTGCGAAATTAATTTTGTCACATCGTTTTATCTCGATATTTATTTGAAAAGCCTCTTGTATTGAATTTCCTCTGCAGCAAACAAACAAAGTCATTCTAAAATCGCCACCTATTTAATTGACTTAAGTCGTTTACTTTTATTTTAACACCATAAAAACAGCAATGTTATGCTACCTGAGCTTCACAGGGTACAAAACAGAAATACCTATTCTGTAAGATCTCTTTCCTTTCTTCTCCATTTTCTTTAATCTGTTGTCCTGGGTGGTTTTATGATGCAGTTGTAACCATGTAACCAATATTTACCCAGGGCTGGGATTAGCCAGCATTGGTGAGCCTGGAAGCAAAATCATAAAGGAAATTTACGAAATGCACAGGAATGTGTCAAACTGACCTTCACGAGGCAGAAAGGACACAGAAGTTTACTGCTTTTGTTTTATTTCTTTCAGGGCGGTGTAGTGAGCAGAGAATCCTCGCTGTGACTAATGTGATGTTTGTTGAATTCAAACTTTCTCCTGCTGGCCCCCACCTGCTTGCTGCCTGGATAACAACTTTCTTTCGTTTCAGCTGCAGCTTTTTTGGTGTGTGTGTGTGTGTGTGTTGTTGTTTGTTGGTTTTGTTTGGCTGTTTTCTCCCGACTGGCCCACCTGCAGGCAAACAGGCAATTGTATTTTTGTGACCAGCATCTTTGCGCCTGTGTGTTTGCATGTCCTCAGTTTGCGCCCTCTGGTCCAAACGCAGTGTCTTATATTATATTTGTGTATGTGCGTGTGCCTGTGGAGGGGCTATCTGTGCTCAGATAAGACTGTAAACCAGATTAATCTGGCGTGGAAGAGCTTGTCAGCAGGACCGCTGTGCACCATGCATGTGTGTATGGGTGCATCTCAGACTGCCCATCAGGTGAGACACTGGTTCTGATATTGAGTGTGTTTGTGTATGTGTTTGTCTGTGTGCAGGAAATCAACAGAGAATGCTGTATAAGTGAATGAGTGTGTAGGGTCCAGCGCTGGATAATGTGATCACGGCTCCATGTAACGCAGCATGACAGCCACTTGTGTGTTTGAGTGTGTCTCTGTGTTTGTGTGTGTGTGAAACATGCCATGACAACAGTGTCTCGCCACACCACTGTGGAGAGAATGGATTACTCTGCTCTCCAGCTCAAAATGCCAACACACACACACACACACACACACACACACACACACACATACTCACAAACACATTTTTCTCATCTCACTACCTTGTCCTGATACCTGCATATTGTAGACATTCATAAAGATAAACGTATGTGGTCAAAAAATGATTTTAAAGATAAAACTTAACAAGTGTTCTATAAACTACCTACTTGAAAAACAAACATCAGTGTGGACAGGAGACACACTGACCTTCTCTCACTCTCTATGTGGCTTTTTTTTTTGCGTGGATTTGTAATAGACAAAGGAAGAATGTAACCTAAATCAACTTACCATTACACTTACAACCAAACTTGACATGTTTTAACTTTCATATTTGCAGTACAACGGCAGCAAATACTAATATCAGGAAGTTCCAATTATGGAAAATATTACATATACTATCAGAAATGGTTTGTTTCAGAGTCATTGTTTGTGCAGTTAATTCTGTGACATGAAAAGACACATTGCCAGTTAAGATGATCTTTGGAAAGTGTAGAAGTGACTGTCAGCATTGTTCTTTCCACCCACACATTAAATATGGCACATGGCTGAATGCATCAAATGCAGGTATCTTCTCTGTAGCAACAAGTAGAAGTACATTCTGAGCGTTAAATGATCTGTGTCAAGATGTTCTCTGGAGTTCAACATCTATATTATGAAGTCGATGTTGTAGAAGATGATCAGGGCAAGACAAACAACAGCAGCTGTTTTTGCAAAGTCCCAAAGTATGTGTTCTCAGTCTATTCAAGTTATAAAATCAGGAATAGTTAATTCTGTCAGTCAGAAGTAAAGAATAAAATGCTATAGAGCCACAATGGGAGGGGGGGCAACGTAAATATTTGAGCTCTGTTTGTTTATTGTATTCCTTCCAATAGCCAGTGTTGGTTTTTTATTAACCTGAGCTACAATATATCAATGATCCAAGTGATTTTTGTTCAGAGACCGCCCAAGCTACAACTGTGTCTATGTATGAGTAGAAAACAGTTTTAGAAGATGGAAAGGATATTGTCACTAATTGAAACAATAATTTGTCCTGTGATTTGAAAGAGCTGTAGGGACTGTAATATAAAATAATGTTTGATGAGCAATGTTTATTCACTCAACAGGTCATAGTGACTGCCTTGACATTGAACTTTAGGATCACTGAAAAGTTATGAAACTTTTCTTTTCCATTATTTTTTACCATAAGATAAAACAAAAACAAAAACAAAAACAAAAGTGCCCGCAGCCTTGGCGCTAGATAATTAAGACATAATAATTAAGATAATTAAAACAATGTCTTAGTTTTTCATTTTACACTCAAACAGGTGCAGTTTATTAAACTCAAAGTGATTTAAACTTACTGTAAACCAGGAAAGAGAAATAGGTCTACGCTCTACACTCTGCTTCTGCATTTCATCAGAGACGCCCGAGGCCATGCAATGCATCGTGGGACTCTGTGTCTCATTCAAGGGCATTGCTGGAGAGAACTTTAGAAATAAGAGCAGCATCCTCCAGCTGCCAGCTCACAGCCAGAAAACACCCCTGTCTGTGGCGGGGATCAACCCCGCAACCTTTAGGTTATTAGTCAGCTGCTGTATCCAGGCCAACCTGGGGAGAGGTGGTGGGTGGGTGTAGGACAGAAGCCAAATATGTGTGTGTGTCGTTGAGTGGATGGGGGTGTTGCTTCCCCAGTGTAAGGAGCACACTGCATCTTCCCCGACCACTCTCTGACAGGCCTACATACATCACCACCCCCAACACCTCTGTATCTCTCCCCTCTCCCTCTTCATCATCCCTATTCCCTCTCTCCCTCCCTTTCACCTGCTCCCCTCTCTCAACAGTGCTGGAGTCTCTCTCAGCTGCCCACATCTCGTTCTTTCTCTCTTTCACCCGCTCGCAGCCCCCGCACTCCCCCACACCTCTCGCCAGGCCTCCCTGAGTATCATTTACATCGATGACGCCTCATCATTGCCCCTGCCCTACTTTATCTATCACCCAGCGGCTCTGCCATAGGACCTTTTCCTGCGCCGTAGGCCTTATTCCTGCAGTGTATCACAGCATAGCTCAGCCACTGAAGCAAGGCGTAAAAACAGACCACTGTTGTGTTCACAGAGTCACTCTGAGCTTTGGCTCTGAGAGTCACATCAGTCGATGTGAACATGGAAGTCAAGTTCTTTTATGGCTACAGTAGACATTTTGGTAGTAAGCAATGACGTTGTGGAGACTCCAATATTCCCTCCACCTTTTCAGAGGCCGCAAAGCACAGAAGAGAGTTAAGGTTATTTCAAGTTGGCAACATTTCCTCAGTGGTGTGTAAATCCTTTGAATTAATTTCTAATGACTGAGCGTAAGACTGCATCATGAAAAACTAATACTACTCTGCCAATGTATACTTGGATCTAATCCTTGAAGTATATATTCCATACGGTGACAGCTTTACAGTGTGTTGCACATTTAATGAGGTTAATCAAATATATGTTGGCATCCCATGAAAATACACATTTAATCAGATGGCAGCTGGAAATATCTACAATACAATCTATAGTGGTATTTATGATGAATACAATACAACAAACAACAAGATATTAACTTATATATACAATATGTGAATGTAAAAAACATTTTTTGGGTTAAATAGATCTAGTTTATAATAACTTTGTTGTAAAATATGTTGCTATATTTCAGACAGCAGCAGAGTAATTTCTCCGTCTTTTCTCAGTCATTAACTTGTACAAGTTGCATTCGACAAAGCAAACACTTCATTCTACCTGTCTGAAAATTCCTAATAATGCCAGTGCATTTTCCTGGTGAGAACTACGCGATTTTCCATAACGTCCTCCACGTTGTACCTGTGTGAGCCTTAAAGGAATAATGTACCATCAGTCAGGGAGGAATCAGCTCGAGCCCCAAGTGCTCACTGACATATATTGACATACAAATTTAGCGAAATGAAATCTTGGCGTGATTAGTAACATTACCTTGACCTTGGTATATTGATTTTTGTACGTTCTGCTCTTATTAAAAGAGGGATGGGATGTCCATACAGTATCGCACAACAGTAAAGTGTACTCAGGAAAAGTTGTGGTTACTCCGCAGGCTAAGGAGCTAACCACTAAAGTTATTATGTGTTACGTGTCTAGTTTATGACCTCTGCAGGACGCCACTCATTCACTTTTGTTCGCTTTAACTTATCACAGCAGTGACGTGGATAAAAGGAAAATTTACATCGAATAATCATCCTTGCTGTCCAAGCTGCTGTACATGCCGTACACTTTATAGGCTTGATTCAGTTTCAACCGATACCAGGTCACACTTTTATTTACTTAAATCTTGAAATTTAATAAAACTGTAGTAAAACTGGGAAATACTCAGACAGCGCAGGTTTAAAATCCTCCCCACAAGTCAATACCAAAGAAGACAAATGGCAGAACTTGATGAAGGCATTGCCGAGCATTCTGTGCATTGTTTATGGATTTAAATGCAAAACTGTTGGAATTGAACTCTAGCAATGATGAAGAAAAAAATACATCCAAATACATCCATGACTATTTCACTTATCCTGTTAACAAATAAACAAACAAACTGAAGCTGGTAAAAACTTAACCTGTCAGAGGAAGAACCACAGAAATCAAGTGATAATGATGTGAAACTGACCACAGCTAGTTTTAAGATGTTTTTGAATAAGTTTAAAGAGGACAGAAAGACAGCTTGTAGATGATGCTACTCTCAGAAAAGTGAGAGTTTAACCCAGTGTTTCATTTTAAAAGTGTTGGGAAAGTTTCGAACAAACTTTCTCTCCCACCAAAACTCTCTTCTCTTCTCTTATCTTCTCTTCTCTCCTCTCCTCTCCTCTTCTCTCCTCTCCTCTCTTCTCCTCTCTGTCCCTCCTCCTACCGTTGCCCTCGTATCTGCTTAAGCCATGAGAGATATCAGCACAGCCTGTGTGTAGATGGAGTGTGCAGGGGCTCTCAGGGTTAAGTCTCTCACTGTTGCTCAGCGGCGGTGAACCAAAGGAATCACGCATGCAAGTGCAGTAGAGGAGGACTTAATAATATAAAAGAAAATTGATTTTCTGGAACGAGATTTCTTCTTTGATAAGGTATTAGCTGGGAGGGGAAAATGTTGTGAATCTTCATTAAGAACCTCTGATATGCACTGGGATAATCGCAGGGAGAGGAGTAGGAATGAAAAATGAACACACAGGGGGAAAGACGAGAGTCATACATTACAGACAGAGAGAGAGAAAGAACAATATCAAAAGTGAGAGAAAGAGCGAAAAGAGAAAAAAAAAGACGAAAAAA